>CM032408.1:10090417-10417917 GCA_019049475.1 Eueides isabella | reverse complement strand
ATTTTTGCCATATTTTGTATGTAAATCGCCGAGTAATTAAAAGTTAATGAAAGTTGGTTTAAAATAAGAGCCTACAATATAAATACAGGAAAATTTCGAAAAGTGAAAATATATTAATATCTTTTTGCTTCACGCTGTATGTCCGCACATGGGAGGTTAGGCAGTGGGAACTTGGTAACCTAGCATTAAGATACTTCATTCAATTTCCCACTTTCCATCGCATTTTGTGTTGAGTGGCGTAACTCAACGCCGATCTTTGCCTTGTTAGCAGAACGAAAATATGAAAACATTAAATATTTAATTTAAGAACAGGGATTGAACCCACTGTCGTTTACAGTCGTATGCTTTTGCCATTGCGCCACGATAGACCTCAATATGGATATGTCATAGATAAAATTCTTCCTAAATTTATATTTGTACTCAATTTCATACACAAAATGGAAATAAAGAAATACCATCGAAAAATCGAAATTTATATGTGATATAAAAACACAAACAAATATATATTTGTAGTTTATTTGATACAAAAAATACTTTTTGTAAAAAGTTATTATTTTACGGCACTCCCAAGAGATGTACCTATATATTAAATGGAAAAGGGTTTGCTTAGAAGAAAACTAAAATATTAGACGTAGATTTCGTAGCGGCGTTGTACTGATCTGAATGTAAGCAAAAGGTGAGTGTGATTTCGTTTCTTGATCAAGGTAATGATGATTTTTTAAACAAAAAAAAATCCTAACTCTGGTAAAAAATTAAAGCGCGGCGTTAAACTTCATAACTCAATAGGTACCTGCAAGTTAGACACTGATTGGGAAACAAAGTACGAGTATCTTAACAATAGGTTCCCTTAACCAACCTTTTTACATAGATAGATAGAGCGTAAAGCGTGAAAAAACAAAGTGAAATATCATTACTCTGATATTAATATTTCGAATTATCCATTAAAACACAACATTATATATTATACGGTAACACATAATGTGTATATAAAAAAAATGTGAGCCCTTCTGACGTTTTAATATGGCGAGCTTTTCTATGTATAAAAAAGTTCTAATGATAAAGAGTTCTTAACTTAATTAACAACTTTTTACAGAGAAAAGCCCTTTTAAGTTAAATATTTTCTTAATTTTTATGAATTTATGTTACAGTAAAACGAAATTATATATATTATTATAATGCGTAAGTAAAAGCGTTGAGTTCCGTTACGCGAAACACTATGGCTCAATGTTAACACTAGGTTCCCAAGTTTCAATGTCAAAAAAAAATCAATTGAAAAGTAATTGAATATTCGGAAAGAAGATCAAAGAACAGTCACGAAAGGCTCATCTAGTCAGACTTCCTATCAAGCCACAGAGTGCGGATAGCGCAGAACTAATCGTCCTTGGCCTATGCCCAGCAGTAGGACCAAAGACTGGGATGTTGATGATGAAAACTAGTTCATTCTCATTGAGATACCACCAATCCGAATGAGACATTGCGTGTTGAAGGGCGGAACTCAACGCCGCGCTTGGCGTATTACCAGAGCAAAGAAATGAATATATTAAATATATTAAATCATAGAATGAGAATGAAAACCACAACCACATATATATATATATATATATATATATATATATATATATATATATATATATATATATATATATATATATATATATATATATATATATATATATATATATATATATATATATATATGTGGTTGTGGGTTTGATTCTTATTCTATGATTTAATATATTTAATATATTCATTTCTTTGCTCTGGTAATACGCCAAGCGTATTACCAGAGCAAAGAAATGAATATATTAAATATAAGCATATATATATATATATATATATATATATATATATATATATATATATATATATATCTGTGGCTTGATAGGAAGTCTGACTAGATGAGCCTTTCGTGACTGTTCTTTGATCTTCTTTCCGAATATTCAATTACTTTTCAATTGATTTTTTTATATATATATATATATATATATATATATATATATATATATATATATATATATGTATATACATATATATATATATATATATATATATATATATATATATATATATATATATATATATATATATATATATATATATATATATATATCTGTGGCTTGATAGGAAGTCTGACTAGATGAGCCTTTCGTGACTGTTCTTTGATCTTCTTTCCGAATATTCAATTACTTTTCAATTGATTTTTTTATATATATATATATATATATATATATATATATATATATATATATATATATATATATATATATATATATATATATATATATATATATATATATATATATATATATATATATATATATATATATATATATATATATATATCTGTGGGGAGGCGCTACGGTCGCTGTACTGACAACTGTGTTTTATTTGAGCTCCGTTAAAAAGTGTATTTAAAAATAGTAAAAGTGTAAAAAAAAGCCAAAGAACCTTAAACAGGAAAACATAACTAAGAAACTATCAGAACATATTATGGCCAAAGTATATAAAACAATAGTCATTAAACAATAAGTGTGTAAAACAGTGTAGTGAATAAGATCTTAAAACTGTATTAATAGTGACATTTACCACAATAGGTGCTAATAGTGATTTATAATATATTAAAGAAGTGTAAGAAACGAAAAATCCACTTAGTCAAGTGCAAAACAAACAAAAATACGATAATAGATGCATGACTTTGCAACTTAGACTAAAACAGCGCCATCTAGTACAAAATATTGAAACTATTAACGTATAACTATATCAACTAGTACACACCAAACATCGATTCCAATCACTAATACCTAACTAGAATAATAGAGGGCAGCACCAAATAAAATATTAAAATATTAAAAAAAAAAAAAAAAAATTGTCCATCAACACAACAACTATTGTACTACTATTATAAAATATAACCGTTAATAATGGAAGAAGTTATGAGTATGCTCCGAAAAATCCAAAACGAGCTGAATGAACAGAAAGCAATAATCGAACAATCAGCTGATAAAGTCACGGTACAAGTTACGCAAAATATAAATAACACGTTGGAGGAGAAGTTTAAAGCAATAGATGTCAATTATGAGAATCTTAAAGCTAAGCTCGAAATTCAAGAAAAAAGGTTAAATTTTCTAGAAAAACAATCAAGACAGAGAAACATAGTATTCTTTGGTCTAGCGGAAACGGAAACATCGTACGCAAACCTAGAAAAAACTATATTAAACTTAATAAACCAACATTTCCCTGTAAAGTTAGAACTCCGTGACTTGCAAGAAATTAGGAGAATAGGAAAGAAAAGAGGAAACCCCCGGCCAATCGCTGTCACATTTACCTCGCACAAAAATAGAAATTTTCAAACAAAAGGGAAGACTAAAAGATACCACATATTACATTAAAGAAGATTTCCCACCACATATCTTAGAAAAAAGAAGGGAGCTTCAAGAGCAGGTAAAGATAGAGTTAGAGAAAGGAAACTCCGCCACTATTAAGTATGATAAATTGATAATACACCACAAAAATGCAGATAAACCAGGTAACAAAAAAAGAACTCTACCGTTATCACCAAATAACAACGATCTAACTCAGTCAATACCAAAGATACAAGTTAATAAAAAAAACAAAACTCAGACAGCACCAAAAAGAACATCAAGTTTGCCAGAGGATGTTATCAAACCAGGAATACTTAGTTTCCTGACACCTAAAAATATTAACCAAACCAACCCACCAAACTTACAAACAAACGAATATACAAAACAATAGCAACTATTGCCCTCCTACACGAACAAAGCACTACAAATAAAAACAATGAGCAAACCACATCTTCCAACCCGGCTGGTCACCGTGGAAGATTACGACCAAAACCCTCCACGCGATGCAACAATCCTACGAAAAATAAACAAGACACAAAGCAATCAGTTATATATTCTCACGTATAACGTAAGAACTCTGTCATCTTACGATCGCTTATTAGAACTGGAAGAAGCAACAAGAAAAATAAAATATGACATTATAGGTATTTCAGAAATGAGACGACTTGGTAATAAAATAGAGGAGTATGCCAATTTTATACTCTATAATTATGGACAAACACCAGGTCAAAACGGAGTAGGCTTCATAGTTAACATTACTCTAAAACGCTATATAGAGAGCTTTATAGCAACTACGGACCGCGTCGCCTCATTGAATTTAAATTTAGAAGGCTATAGGATATCTATAATACAAGTATATGCGCCAACGAGCAAAGCAGACAACAACGAAATAGACTTATTCTACAGGTCAATTGAAGAAGCAATGGAAATGTCACATAAAAACATTATATTGATGGGGGATTTCAACGCAAAAGTTGGAGATCCCAAGCAGGACGAATACCTTATTATGAAACAATATGGATACGGTGTAAGGAACGACAGAGGTCAAAGACTGGTAGACTTCGCAATGGAACAGAAGCTAACAGTATTAAACACCTGTTTCAAGAAAAACCCAAACAGAAGATGGACCTGGAGATCACCAGACGGCCTATACAAAAACGAGATAGACTACATCCTATCTAACCAACCAAAAACTTTTCAAGACATTGGAACTATTAATATTAACTACCCATCAGACCATAGACCTGTCAGGGCGAAAATTATTCTAGAAAGGCAAAAGATACAAAGAACAAAATAAGAAATAGCCAAAGAAGCTCACTAAAAACTAGAGAGGAAGAAGTAAAATTTAGAGACCACTTAACAACTATAGTATCGAAATTATTTATTACAAAAGAAAATAACTCAATACAATTATTTTATGAAAAAATTATAAAAGCTATAAAAGAAGGTCTAGAAAATGCCAAATTAAACAAGTCAACAGATAAGAAACAAAAAATTCTAACAACAAGAACTATAACATTATTGCGGCGAAGGGCAGAACTTCAAAAAACAAAGAATAAAACAAGATCTATGAAAAATGAGCTCTCCGCACTATACAAACTAGTAAATAAATGCATAAAACAAGATTATGCTAAATACAAACAAGATACAATAGAAAGATATATAAATCTCGCGGGAAGTACTAAAAAGCTTTTAGGACATTTAGAACAGGAAAAATATGGATAGAGAGTTTACGAAGTAACGACATGGACCTAAGAAAAAGGAGCGACATAATATCAGAGGCTACTGAATTCTACAAAAAGTTATATAGCAGTTCGAGCCAGCCAAAAGTCTTAAACACAGCATCAAATGGTAACGGGGAGAGTTCTATCACACCAATAGACGAACTCGAGGTCATAGACACGATAAAAGATTAAAGATAGATAAATGCCCAGGACCAGACGGCATTACAAACGAAGCATTAAAAGCGGCAAATGTACTTCTAGCTGGACCACTGGCGGAGCTATTTAACATGATACTGCGACAATCAAAGATCCCCTCGCAGTGGTCTGAATCGAACATTATATTACTATATAAAAAAGGCGACCCTAAAAATATCGGTAATTACAGACCAATATGTTTGCTGCCGTGCCTCTACAAACTATTTTCTTCTTTATTGAATCTTAGAATAAGTGTAACACTAGAGGCAAAGCAACCTATTGAACAAGCTGGCTTCCGGAAGGGTTTTTCTACTATCGATCATATTCACGTGCTGGAAATGATAATAGAAAAATACCAAGAACAACAGAGATCTCTATACCTGGCTTTTATCGACTACCAAAAAGCTTTCGACACAGTCTATCACGCACATATATGGAAAAGTTTGGAAGAGCAAGGGGTAGAGCAAGAATATATAAACATAATTAGAAGTATTTACGAAAGAAACACAGGCAGAGTAAAATTGGAAAGCTTGGATCCATCCTTTCCCATAGAAAGGGGAGTTAGGTAGGGTGACCCACTCTCTCCAATATTATTCATAGCCGTTCTTGAATCAGTCATCAATAAACTCGATTGGAGCAAATCGGGAATAAATATACAAGGAAAATATCTGAGCCACTTAAGATTCGCAGATGACCTACTATTATTATCAGAAACAAGCTCAGAATTACAGTCGATGATAAGCTCCTTGCATCAGGCTAGCGTAAAAGTTGGTCTAGAAATGAACCAAACAAAAACAATGACAATGACAAACAGCACCAAGAGACAGATTTATGTAAGCAACAAACCACTAGTATATACTGAAAGCTATATCTATTTGGGAAAGAGAATCAGTTTTGATAAGAAGAATAATGAGCTTGAAATAGAACGTAGAGTGCAACATACATGGAACAAATATTGGAACCTGGTATCAATTTTCAAAAGTAATATGCCAACAAAAATAAAAACTAAAGTGATGAACACAAGTCTTCTCCCGTGTCTAACATATGGTTGCCAAACATGGAAATTTAACACCAAAACCAAAAACAAAATTACCACCTGTCAAAGAGGAATGGAGCGCAGTATGCTCAAAATAAAAAGAATACATAAAATAAAAAACACTAAAATAAGGACAATAACCAAAGCAACAAATGCTTTAAAATATGCACAAAAACTTAAATGGAAATGGGCTGGACATGTGGCAAGACTCAAAGATAAAAGATGGACCATAAGAACTACTTCATGGCATGGACCACAAGGCAAAAGAAGTAGAGGGAGACCAGTAGCACGATGGGAAGACGAGATACGAAAGGTCGCAGGCTCTAACTGGAGCCAACTAGCCCAAGACAGAGACAAATGGGCATCGCTGGAGGAGGCCTTCACCCAATCTGGGGTTCTAGCGAAAAAAAAAAAAAAAAAAAAAAAAAAAAGTCAGTTAATATATTAATATATAACTAATAATAACACTACATACTAATAAGGAAAATAAGATATATAGTACTGTTACAAACTAAAAACAATGTAATAATCTTATTGTTAAAAAAAAAAAAAAAAAAAAGTATGATAACATAAAGAATAATAACAATAATAATAATAACAAAAAATAAAAATTCTAGTGTTAAGCCCCTCTGTAAAGTATTGTACGAATTTATGTAAAGTATTGTAATTAATGTAAAGTATTGTAAGAATTTTCGCTAGAAATAAAAGGCTTTTTTATTTTTTATTTATTTATTTATATATATATATATATATATATATATATATATATATATATATATATATATATATATATATATATATATATATATATATATATATATATATATATATATATATATATATATATATATATACATATATATATATATATATATATATATATATATATATATATATATATATATATATATATATATATATATATATATATATATATATATATATATATATATATATATATATATATATATATATATAAAAAAAGTATGATAACATAAAGAATAATAACAATAATAATAATAACAAAAATAAAATTCTAGTGTTAAGCCCCTCTGTAAAGTATTGTAAGAATTTATGTAAAGTATTGTAATTAATGTAAAGTATTGTAAGAATTTTCGCTAGAAATAAAAGGCTTTTTTATTTTTTATTTATTTATTTATATATATATATATATATATATATATATATATATATATATATATATATATATATATATATATATATATATATATATATATATGTATATATATATATATATATATATATATATATATATATATATATATATATATATATATATATGTATATATATATATATATATATATATATATATATATATATATATATATATATATATATATATATATATATATATATATATATATATATATATATATCTATATATATATATATATATATATATATATATATATATATATATATATATATATATATATATATATATAGAGATTAAAAAGACGCAATAGTTGGTAAACATTTAAGCCCAACACTTCTGTATCTATTGCAACTTTCCTTAAATGACAATCAGAAGCTACCGCTTAACGTGCACTCCGGAGCTCAAAGGAGGCCATCTGAATACACATCAACTTGTGTCTCGAGTATGTTGCTTTATCAAGCAATCTCTATGTTAACATACGTATATACTATAACTTTTTGGGATTGTTTGTTTGTTGGATATCTTTAAGACTTTGTCTCTTTTATTACTGATTGAGGAACAACGCGGCGTTAAACGCTGAAATATTACATTAAGTGCTTTGGTGACTGTAAACGAGCACTTAGTCGACCGTGGTGAAGCGTGCAGCTGTAAACGCAACATGTTGTGGTTTTGATTCTAATTCTATGTTTAATATATTTAATATATTCATTTCTTTGCTCTGGTAATAAGCCAAGCGCGGCGTTGAGTTCCGCCCTTCAACACGCAATGTCTCATTCGAAATGGTGGTATCTCAATGAGAACTGAGTGTCTTATCGATATAGCGTATATTATAGTTTACGCAGACGAAGTTGTAGGTGGTGACTAGTTTTCATCATCAACATCCCAGTCTTTGGTCCTACTGCCGAGCATAGGCCAAGGATGATAAGTTCTGCGCTATCCGCACTCAGTGGCTTGATAGGAAGTCTGACTGTTCTTTGATCTTCTTTCCGAATATTCAATTATTTTTCAATTCATTTTTTTTGACATTGAAACTTGGGAACCTAGTGTTAACATAGTTCATTCCACCTTTTTCCCCACTTTACGTGGAATTTGAGCCATAGTGTTTTGCGTAACGGAACTCAACGCTGTTCCTTACGCATTATTATAATATATATAATTTCATTTTACTGTAACATAAATTCATAAAAATTAAGAAAATATTTAACTTAAAAGGGCTTTTCTCTGTAAAAAGTTGTTAATTATATTAAGAACTCTTTATCATTAGAACTTTTTTATACATAGAAAAGCTCGCCATATTAAAACGTCAGAAGGGCTCACAATTTTTTTATATACACATTATGTGTTACCGTATAATATATAATGTTGAGTTTTAATGGATAGTTCGAAATATTAATATCAGAGTAATGATATTTTACTTTGTTTTTTCACGCTTCACGCTCTATCCCGCATGTAAAAAGGGTTGGTTAAGGGAACCTATTGTTGAGATACTCATACTTTGTTTCCCAATCACTGTCTAACTTTCAGGTATTGAGTTATGAAGTTTAACGCCGCGCTTTAATTTTTTACCAGAGTTAGGATTTTTTTTTGTTTAAAAAAATCATTGCCTTGATCAAGAAACAAACTCACGCTCACCTTTGGTTTACATTCAGATCAGAACAACGCCGCTACGAAATCTACGTCTAATATTTTAGTTTTCTTCTAAGCAAACCCTTTTCCATTTAATATATAGGTACATCTCTTGGGAGTGCCGTAAAATAATAACTTTTTACAAAAAGTATTTTTTGTATCAAATAAACTACAAATATAAGTTTGTTTGTGTTTTTATATGACATATAAATTTCGACTTTTCGATGGTTTTTCTTTATTTCTATTGCAATTTCTTTTTTTTTTTCCATTTTGTGTATGAAATTGAGTACAAATATAAATTTAGGAAGAATTTTATCTATGAAATATCCATATTGAGGTCTATCATGGCGCAATGGCGGAAGCATACGACTGTAAACGACAGTGGGTTCAATCCCTGTTCTTAAATTAAATATTTAATGTTTTTATATATTCGTTCTGCTAACAAGGCAAAGATCGGCGTTGAGTTACGCCACTCAACACAAAATGCGATGGAAGTGGGAAATTGAATGAAGTGTCTTAATGCTAGGTTACCAAGTTCCCACTGCCTAACCTCCCATGTGCGGACATACAGCGTGAAGCAAAAAGATATTAATATATTTTCACTTTTCGAAATTTTTCTGCATTTATATTGTAGGCTCTTATTTCAATCCAACTTTCATTAACTTTTAATTACTCGGCGATTTACATACAAAATATGGCAAAAATTATGCAAAAATTATCATATTTTTAGATTGCGTTGATTTAGAAGCATCATTTGAATATTTAATATTAATTACAACTAACCCCCACGTGATCTCGAGATAAAATATCTTGATAGACATACAGACGGTCAACAAGGTGGGAAACCTAACGAAGTGTCTTAACACACTACCTTCCCAAGTTTCCTTTGTCTACCCTGCCATGTGTGGCAGTGTCTACCCTGCCACACACACACACTCATACAAAATAAAACACTATTTAAACAATTTGGAAACAACCTACCCATAATGACTTGAGAAATAGTAAAAATAAATTAAATCCTTTCTCCACCTGCCAATACAATGCATGGCGTCGATTCAAAAGTTTATAAAACAATATATCTCAATATAAAAGCTGAAAGCTACGATTTATACACGATTTATCTCAAGAAAAGCTCAGTTTATCCCCAGAGGAGAAAATCTAGCGCACTCATCAAAATACGTGGAGACACTTCGTCCCTTTAGACCTCATTACTTGACGTTTCCTTCTATCATATCTCAGTGGAGGATTGAAAAGTTGTAATAAATTTACTTGAGTGAGGCTTAATGATAAGGTTTGGGAACGGAATAACTGGACCTTTTTAAGGTGAATTTGGCAGGAAAAAGGACTTTTTTCCACTATATTCTGCACATGACAGGATAGGCAGAGGAAACTTGGGCCTCAAATTGAGACATTATGTGTTGAGTGGCGGAACTCAACGCCGTGCACATAGACATACTACATATACATAGAAAATGTATTTGTATAATCAATATATGTAGGGCTCGTTTTAAGTATATGAGGTATTGCGTGTTGAGTTGCAGAACTTAATTCCGTGATTTCATGTGTAATAAGGAAATGAAAATATTTAATTTCCTTGAGTGGCTATCGAACTTACAACCTGTCGCGTTAACAATCGCAACATTATGTCTTTGCGCTACGATAAGTCACAAAGAAAATATTTGAAACTGCAACAGGACAACAGTTTGATTCCCATCAGGAAAAAAAAACAATATTCCGCTGGATTCCTTTCGCCGGTTTTTCTCAGGCCTAAGGCAATAACTTTAGTGAACTGGTGGTAAATTGTTTAACGTTCAAAGAACGAAGCTTTTAACTTCTTATTTTAAAATTTTATTAGAATAATAAAAAAATTAAAAATATTTGAATTTGGAAAATAAAAAGTTTTGCGAAAAAAAAAAAGAGAATGCAAGTGTTTTAATAGAAATGGGGAAGTTAAACCTTAGATTCCCAGGTTTCATCTATCTACAAGGGTAATTTTCAAGGCATCTCATGTTAAGTGACTACTGAAGGCTGTTTACTTAAGATCCTGCATCTAGCAATATGCATAATATGGATATAAAGTAACACTAAGGAAAAGAGAAAAAGACATTTTACTGTTTTATTGGACAAATCACGGCGTTCAGTAGTCACGTTCAGTAACACATACCTAATGTCTTAAAAATTAGGCAGAACTAGAGAAAGAAGTGTCTTGACACTCTGTTGTGTCTGCCTACCCTGCTATACGTTAAAAGCATGAAGCAGTAAAACAAAAATAAAACGTTTATCGATATACAATTCCGTTCTCTAATATACGCACTTTAATCCGTTGTTGAATGTGCGTTATTTAAGGTTGTATTTTCTCATACCACATTATCAGATTTCCTGATCTTCAATTTCCGTTCATTTGGAAACTTTGTGAAACTAATGTCTTTATCGAGATTAGAGGTAATAATATACAAATATATATAAATAAAATTGAAAGATCTCTGTGCTTTCAAAATAAGTGTTTTTTTTTTCAAGAGCATATAATTATTATCTTTGTTGTTTGTCCTGGCTTATCTCTGGACCAGCTAACCGATTTCTATAGGATTTTTACTGATTGAAAGAAGAAAAAAGCTACAAAGCTTCGAACATATAATACGACTTTTAAAGAATCCTTTTCAGGTAATCCTAAGACTAGCTATTGAGACACTACTAACTTGAACTACATGATGCGGGCTTAGAGCGTTGTTGTGTATTTAGAACTTGTATAAAGACGATACCGATCGTTTCGACACAGTAGACGAGGCCTGTCGGGGTGCAAGAGCATAAGCGTGTGACTGTAAACGTGTTGTGAGTTCGATACCTACTCTAGGCAATTAAATCTATACATATAATAAATCTGTAACTGATACCTGTAACTGATATCTGTACGTGGAAGATAGGTCAAAAAAGATAATATATTTTAAAATGACTATTTGCTGAAAAAAATAAATAAAATCACTATTTATACTAATCCAAGCGGGCGAAGCCGCGAGCGGGTCGCTGTATTTTATATTTTCTAGATTTTTTAATATTTATAGAGGTATATGCGCGGCATTGAGTTTTACCACTCAACATGTTATGCTGAAATATTTCGGCGTGTCTTAATCAGTGTCTTAATGGTAACGGAAAAGCTCAACACTACGTTCCCAGATTCCTTCCTCCTACTCTGCTATGTGCATATAATTTAAAGAAAATTATTATAATTACTGCACACGCTTGGCTTTTCAGTTTAACGATTTTCTAATAGTTTTATCTCAAGTTAAATTGCTCATTATTCAATGTAATACATTGCGTCTTCATTATTTCCTATTATTAAATGTTAATGAAACTGAGACACTTAGTTCACCTTCAGAACTCAATCGCAACCATTGTTTTATTCCCAGAACAAAAAAAATCATTGCTCCAAATGGGAATTGAACTCACATCGGTAGTGTTTACTGTCAGATAGTGTACTACTATGTCACAAGGGGCTCGTGGCTTTAAAATATATTTGAAACCGGTTTTGTGATCTAGTCTACTCAGCTTCATGCTGTATCCCGCACATGGCAGGGTAGGCAGAAACCTTTCGATTAAACAGTGATAACATGGGTTCACTCGTTTAGGAGCTATGGTGTCACAGATTAACATAGACAGAGAAGTTAAACATACAACTTACCTTCTTACTGTCGGTGGTTATTTGATTATTTCAGGCCTGTCGTGACGCAGCGGCAAAGGCGTGTGACTGTAACCGACAGGTTGTGGGTTCGATCACCACTCGAGGAAATGAAATATTATTTTTTTCCATTTTTTATATTTAATGTTTTCATTTCTTCGCTCTGATACAAGGCAAAACGTGGCGTTGAGTTCCGCCACTGAACACGCAATGCCTCAAATTCACAACGGGGAACGGAAGTGGAACGGAGTATCTTAACACTAGGTTCCCAAGTTCCTTCTGCCTTACCTGCCATGTGCCGGCCATGTGCCATGTGCGGGATACAGCATGAAGCTGAGTAGAGTAGATCATAAAACCGGTTTCAAATATATTTTAAAGCCACGAGCCCCTTGTGACATAGTAGTACACTATCTGACAGTAAACACTACCGATGTGAGTTCAATTCCCATTTGGAGCAATGATTTTTTTTGTTCTGGGAATAAAACAATGGTTGCGATTGAGTTCTGAAGGTGAACTAAGTGTCTCAGTTTCATTAACATTTAATATAGGAAATAATGAAGACGCAATGTATTACATTGAATAATGAGCAATTTATCTTGAGATAAAACTATTAGAAAATTGTTAAACTGAAAAGCCAAGCATGTGCAGTAATTATTATAATTTTCTTTAAATCATATGCACATAGCAGAGTAGGAGGAAGGAATCTGGGAACGTAGTGTTGAGCTTTTCCGTTACCATTAAGACACTGATTAAGACACGCCGAAATATTTCAGCATAACATGTTGAGTGGTAAAACTCAATGCCGCGCATATACCTCTATAAATATTAAAAAATCTAGAAAATATAAATACAGCGACCCGCCCGCGGCTTCGGATTTCTTGGATTAGTATAAATAGTGATTTTATTTATTTTTTTCAGCAAATAGTCATTTTAAAATATATTATCTTTTTTGACCTATCTTCCACGTACAGATATCAGATGCAGGTATCAGTTACAGATTTAATATATGTATAGATTTAATTGCCTAGAGTAGGTATCGAACTCACAACACGTTTACAGTCACACGCTTATGCTCTTGCACCCCGACAGGCCTCGTCTACTGTGTCGAAACGACCGGTATCGTCTTTATACAAGTTCTAAATACACAACAACGCTCTAAGCCCGCATCATGTAGTTCAAGTTAGTAGTGTCTCAATAGCTAGTCTTAGGATTACCTGAAAAGGATTCTTTAAAAGTCGTATTATATGTTCGAAGCTTTGTAGCTTTTTTCTTCTTTCAATCAGTAAAAATCCTATAGAAATCGGTTAGCTGGTCCAGAGATAAGCCAGGACAAACAACAAAGATAATAATTATATGCTCTTGAAAAAAAAAACACTTATTTTGAAAGCACAGAGATCTTTCAATTTTATTTATATATATTTGTATATTATTACTTCTAATCTCGATAAAGACATTAGTTTCACAAAGTTTCCAAATGAACGGAAATTGAAGATCAGGAAATCTGATAATGTGGTATGAGAAAATACAACTTTAAATAACGCACGTTCAACAACGGATTAAAGTGCGTATATTAGAGAACGGAATTGTATATCGATAAACTTTTTATGTTTGTTTTACTGCTTCATGCTTTTAACGTATAGCAGGGTAGGCAGACACAACAGAGTGTCAAGACACTTCTTTCTCTAGTTCTGCCTAATTTTTAAGACATTAGGTATGTGTTACTGAACGTGACTACTGAACGCCGTGATTTGTCCAATAAAACAGTAAAATGTCTTTTTCTCTTTTCCTTAGTGTTACTTTTTATCCATATTATGCATATTGCTAGAAGCAGGATATTAAGTAAACGGCGTTCAGTAGTCACTTAACATGAGATGCCTTGAAAATTACCCTTGTAGATAGATGAAACCTGGAAACCTAAGGCTAAACCTCCCCATTACTATCAAACCACTTGCATTCTCTATTTTTCACAAAAACCTTTATTTTCCAAATTCAAATATTTTTTAAAATTTTTATTATTCTAATAAAATTTTAAAATAAGAAGTTACAAACTTCGTTTTTTGAACGTCAAACAATTTACCACCAGTTCACTAAAGTTATTGCCTTAGATCTGAGAAAAACCGGCGAAAGGAATCCAGCGGAATATTGTTTTGTTTTCCGGATGGGAATCAAACTCATAACCTTTTCATTTATAGTCAATCGGTGTCCTGTTGCAGTTTCAAATATTTTCTTTGTGACTTATCGTAGCGGAAAGACATAATGTTGCGATTGCTAACGCAACAGGTTGTAAGTTCGATAGCCACTCAAGGAAATTAAATATTTTCATTTCCTTATTACACATGAAATCACGGAGTTAAGTTCTGCAACTCAACACGCAATACCTCATATACTTAAAACTAGCCATACATATATTGATTATACAAATACATTTTCTATGTATATGTAGTATGTCTATGTGCACAGCGTTGTGTTCCGCCACTCAACACATAATGTCTCAATTTGAGGCCCAAGTTTCCTCTGCCTATCCTGTCATGTGCAGAATATAGTGGAAAAAAGTCCTTTTTCCTGTCAAATTCACCTTAAAAAGGTCCAGTTATTCTGTTCCCAAATCTTATCATTAAGCCTCACTCAAGTAAATTTATTACAATTTTTCAATCCTCCACTGAGATATGATAGAAGGAAACGTCAAGTAATGAGGTCTAAAGGGACAAAGTGTCTCCACGTATTTTGATGAGTGCGCTAGATTTTCTCCTCTGAGGATAAACTGAGCTTTTCTTGAGATAAATCGTGTATAAATCGTAGCTTTCAGCTTTTATATTGAGATATATTGTTTTATAAACTTATGAATCGACGCCATGCATTGTATTGGCAGGTGGAGAAAGGATTTAATTTATTTTTACTATTTCTCAAGTCATTATGGGTAGGTCGTTTCCAAATGTTTTAAATAGTGTTTTATTTTGTATGTGTGTGTGTGTGTGTGGCAGGGTAGACACTGCCACACATGGCAGGGTAGACAAAGGAAACTTGGGAAGGTAGTGTGTTAAGACACTTCGTTAGGTTTCCCACCTTGTTGACCGTCTGTATGTCTATCAAGATATTTTATCTCGACATCACGTGGTGGTTAGTTGTAATTAATATTAAATATTCAAATGATGCTTCTAAATCAACGCAATCTAAAAATATGATAATTTTTGCATAATTTTTGCCATATTTTGTATGTAAATCGCCGAGTAATTAAAAGTTAATGAAAGTTGGTTTAAAATAAGAGCCTACAATATAAATACAGGAAAATTTCAAAAAGTGAAAATATATTAATATCTTTTTGCTTCACGCTGTATGTCCGCACATGGGAGGTTAGGCAGTGGGAACTTGGTAACCTAGCATTAAGACACTTCATTCAATTTCCCACTTTCTATCGCATTTTGTGTTGAGTGGCGTAACTCAACGCCGATCTTTGCCTTGTTAGCAGAACGAAAATATGAAAACATTAAATATTTAATTTAAGAACAGGGATTGAACCCACTGTCGTTTACAGTCGTATGCTTCCGCCATTGCGCATTGATAGACCTCAATATGGATATTTCATAGATAAAATTCTTCCTAAATTTATATTTGTACTCAATTTCATACACAAAATGGAAAAAAAAAAAGAAATTGCAATAGAAATAAAGAAAAACCATCGAAATGTCGAAATTTATATGTCATATAAAAACACAAACAAACTTATATTTGTAGTTTATTTGATACAAAAAATACTTTTTGTAAAAAGTTATTATTTTACGGCACTCCCAAGAGATGTACCTATATATTAAATGGAAAAGGGTTTGCTTAGAAGAAAACTAAAATATTAGACGTAGATTTCGTAGCGGCGTTGTTCTGATCTGAATGTAAACCAAAGGTGAGCGTGAGTTTGTTTCTTGATCAAGGCAATGATTTTTTAAACAAAAAAAAATCCTAACTCTGGTAAAAAATTAAAGCGCGGCGTTAAACTTCATAACTCAATACCTGAAAGTTAGACAGTGATTGGGAAACAAAGTATGAGTATCTCAACAATAGGTTCCCTTAACCAACCCTTTTTACATGCGGGATAGAGCGTGAAGCGTGAAAAAAACAAAGTAAAATATTATTACTCTGATATTAATATTTCGACTTATCCATAAAACACAACATTATATATTATACGGTAACACATAATGTGTATATAAAAAAAATTGTGAGCCCTTCTGACGTTTTAATATGGCGAGCTTTTCTATGTATAAAAAAGTTCTAATGATAAAGAGTTCTTAATATAATTAACAACTTTTTACAGAGAAAAGCCCTTTTAAGTTAAATATTTTCTAAATTTTTATGAATTTATGTTACAGTAAAATGAAATTATATATATTATAATAATGCGTAAGGAACAGCGTTGAGTTCCGTTACGCAAAACACTATGGCTCAAATTCCACGTAAAGTGGGGAAAAAGGTGGAACGAACTATGTTAACACTAGGTTCCCAAGTTTCAATGTCAAAAAAAAAATCGATTGTAAAATAATTGAATATTCGGAAAGAAGATCAAAGAACAGTCAGACTTCCTATCGAGCCACTGAGTGCGGATAGCGCAGAACTAATCGTCCTTGGCCTATGCCCGGCAGTAGGACCAAAGACTGGGATGTTGATGATGAAAACTAGTCACCACCTAAAACTTCGTCTGCGTAAACTATAAAATACGCTATATCGATAAGACACTCTGTTCTCATTGAGATACCACCATTTCGAATGAGACATTGCGTGTTGAAGGGCGGAACTCAACGCCGCGATTGGCTTATTACCAGAGCAAAGAAATGAATATAAAACCTTGTACTTAAGCTAAATAAAACCTTGTACTTAAGCTATAACATTGTCTTGTTAATAAATAAAATAATTAATTGCCCCAAGTCGGAATCGAACTCACAATTGCCATGCTTGTAGCCAGTCGCATTATTTTGAACATTGTGTAACTTAACAGTAATTCATATGTTAAATTAAAGAGACAGTATAAAGAATTAAGTATAAAAAAAAAACTAAATCACCTTCAAAATTCAATCTACTACATCAGAACGCATGAACAAATGCCAACAAAACACCAACATTGGTACAAAGCTCATATTCAAACTTCTGTATATAATTCTAAAATATTTGTATAGACAATGGCAGTGAGTCATATTTGTATTGTAAACTTCAACAATGTGGGGTTGAAATTTATTATTCGGAACAAAAGCTTAGAAGGTAGTTTTAGGGTTCTGTACTTCAAAAGTTAACAACGGAATCCTTATAAAATCACTTTCTTCGTCTTTCTGTATGTCAAGCTTTTATTTCGGTTACACACGTGGAGGTATCAATTTAAAGTTTTCATCAGTACATGTCTACTGTTTGTTGAAATACAAAAAAAAATACAATTTTCTAAGTTAACACAATCAAGAGATACAAGCAATTATGCGATTTTGTGTTTGCTGCATTTTGTATTAACGTAATGCCTCAAATCCAGCAAAAAGTGCAGAACGGAAAGGAATGTCTTAACACTAGATTCCCAGGTTTCCTCTGCCTACCATGCTTTGAGCATGCGTGAAGCTAAAAAAAATATATTTATTTTTTTGTAGTTAGAACTTCCTACTAAATAATACTAATATTGGTACAACAATGAATCGGGAAATCCAACTCGCTCGCTACACTTTAAAATATAAATAAAAATTTCAACAAAAAACCTATTTTTTTCCATAAAGATTTTCATTTCCATAAAGATTTAACTTATACTTATCGTTATAAAGGGACAAAAATATGAAATTTTCAATACAAACCATTATGGAAATAAGTGATTGTGATCGAAATTGGCTGTACGTTTAATTCGCATTCAATTTCAAAGGTTTATCGGCTCCACTGCGGTCTTGTAATGAATGTAGTTATATTGAAATAAATTGTTCGGTCCTAATGTGTACATGATTGTTGGGGTATTGGTTAATTAGGACTTGTCTATAAGCGACATTTTAATACTTTTACAAATATAATTAATAAGCAATTAAAATATTTTACTCTCTCACTCAGCTTCACGCTGTATGCCGCACGAGGCAGGGTAGGCAGAGGGAACCCGGGAACCTAGTGTCAAGACACTCCGTTCCCCACTTTCCGCCGAATTAGAAGCATTGCGTGTTGAGTGGCGGAACTCAACGCTGCGTTTTGCCTTATTACCAGAGCAAAGAAATGAAACATTAAATATGTATATTGAAAATATTAAATATTTCATTTCTTCGACTGGGAATCGAACCCAGAACCTGTCCGTTACAGTTACACTCTTGTGTTATCTCCGACAGTGAAAATCACAACCTAATCATGGCATAGCTTTTCGCATTGCTAATCTGATTTTAATAAAACATAGCTAAAAACCACCCAGATGGCTTTAGCTTCACGCATGCTCAAAGAATGGTAGGCAGAGGAAACCTGGGAATATAGTGTTAAGACATTCCTTTCCGTTCAACACTTTTTGCTGGATTTAAGGCATTACGTTAATACAAAATGCAGCAAACACAAAATCGCATAATTGCTTGTATCTCTTGATTGTGTTAACTTAGAAAATTGTATTTTTTTTTGTATTTCAACAAACAGTAGACCTGTACTGATAAAAACTTTAAATTGATACCTCCACGTGTGTAACCGAAATAAAAGCTTGACATACAGAAAGACGGACAAAGTGATGTTATAAGGATTCCGTTTTTAACTTTTGAAGTACAGAACCCTAAAACTACCTTCTAAGCTTTTGTTCCGAATAATAAATTTCAACTCCACATTGTTGGAGTTTACAATACAAATATGACTCACTGCCATTGTCTATACAAATATTTTAGAATTATATACAGAAGTTTGAATATGAGCTTTCTACCAATGTTGGTGTTTTGTTGGCATTTGTTCATGCGTTCTGATGTAGTAGATTGAATTTTGAAGGTGATTTTGTTTTATTTTTATACTTAATTCTTTATGCTGTCTCTTTAATTTAACATATAAATTAGTGTTAAGTTACACAATGTTCAAAATATTGCGACTGGCTACAAGCATGGCAATTGTGAGTTCGATTCCGATTTGGGGCATTAATTATTTTATTTATTAACAAGACAATGTTATAGCTTAAGTACAAGGTTTTATTTATTTTGTGGTGTAGTTAAAAGCGTGAATATGTTTTGATGTAATGTAATAAACTCAAGAACGCTAGCTGCATGGATGAAAAGCACAACTTATTGTCACGTTCCACCTAAGCAGAGCGTGTAAGCGAGAACACGGAACAAACGATAGAGAGGCATGGTCTAAGCGTATTCAGTATTAATAGTTTACTTGTAAGTATTCACGTTACAGGATAGGCAGAGGGAACCTGGGAACCTGGGGACCAGGAGGATACTCTCTACTATCCGTCCAATTTTCGAGATTGCATTTACAACCAAACATAGAAATGCTGTACCACCCAGGTCTTCTATTAAATTTTTATAAAACTTATTTTTTGAAGTGAAAACTTCTTTAGGCGCGTTGAGCGTTTTGGTAGAGGGTCAAATCCTCGGTACGCGTCACCGACATGCTAATGATAATAGTATATCTATCGCTATGGAGACCCAGACTCGCGCACGCGCAGTAGCCTGTGTACACGTATACACTAATACATCGACTATTTCTGACTGTATTATGTGCGCGTTGGACGCTTTTTGGATAAGTATAATTTTGTGAGTCACGACAATGATGTAAATAATGAAAATAATGTTCAAACTTGAATTCATTGAAATTCATGTAAATATAAATACTATGTATAATTAAGATAATTGTATATTAATTATTTTTTCAACCACTTTGTATTTATATTTTGTTCATGATTTGTTAAACCCATTATATGTAACTAATAAATAAAACATTAAAAAAATCATATAATTTTTGCATATAGTTTTAATTACTCTCAACTTAATAGTTCCGTTTTCACTTCTATCGGCAGTCCCACGACTGCTATTTTATTTTTTTTTGCAATTAATTTGAAACTACAATTTTAATTTTATGATTCAATATATTATTAGCAACGTTAGAGCAAAATTAGTATTATAACGGTTAGTGTACTTTCACGGTTCGAAACGCAAAGCGGTTTAAATTTACTTAATAAGAGTGAACGCTTGTAAATAGATTATTATTGGTAGATTGCATCGTGTATGGTAAATGGAATTAAAATATATTGTTTTATATTTATTTTTAAGATCATGACGTGTTTCGAAGGAAGAAAGGTAAAAAGGAACCTGGTAACTTAGTAATAAGACATTTAAAGTGCTGAAATATTAAGGTATTCAGTTTTGAATGGTGGATCTTAACGCCGCGGTTAATCTCGTTACTAGAGAAAAACTATAAAGTCTTTGTAAATACTTACTTACTTACTTACTTAGCTTCACGCTGTATCCCACGAGGCAGGGTAGGCAGAGGGAACCCGGGAACCTAGTGTTAAGACACTCCGTTCCACTTCAGTTCCCCACTTTCCGCCGAATTTGAGGTATTGCGTATTGAGTGGCGAAACTCAACGCCGCGCTTTGCCTTATTACCAGAGCGAAGAAATGAAACATTAAATATTTAAATTGAAAATATTAAATATTTCATTTCCTCGACTGGGATCGAACCCAGAATCTGTCGGTTACAGTCACACTCTTGCGCCGCTACGCCACAACAGGCCTCAATCTCAGTCATTGTAAATAAGCCCATTAAAATGATCGTCCTAACATAGCATATACAAATAGACTCTCTGTACCACGGGTTTTAAGTTTGATATCCACTTCAAAACATTTGAACTTTTAATGTAACGAGGCAAAACGTGGCGTTTAGCTCCGCAACTTCAACAACCATTTTCCCAGATTTCAGAGGAAAATAGGGGACGGAAGTGTTTTGATGAGGACGGAGTGTCTAAACACTAGGTTCCCAAGTGCTCCCCCTTACTTCACTGATAATACAACGTGAAACTACAAAAAATACCATAACGTCTAAATGCTAATTTGCATTAACAAATTAAAAAAAAATCGACCAATTTCAAAAGTTCATCCCTCCCCTTTCCCTCGATATTCGACCAAACAAAGCCTATAAAGCGTCACAGTTGGAAATGAAATAAAAAGTAAGATGTAACAATAAATTTTCACATGACGAGTCTCGTAAGGTTCCTGAGACGATAAAAGGGCTCTAACACATGTCTTGGGTCAGGGCTGTCGATAACGGTAAACTATCTTTGTCGCATGGCTAGCGTTGATTTTTAGTAATATATATAGTCTGTGGCATGTCGTGGCGTGGCTCAAGCTTGTGACTGTAAATGTGATGGGTTGTGGGTTTGATATTCTTAACTTAACTTAGCTTCACGCTATATCCCTAGCGGGGTAGGCAGAGAGAACGGAGCGCCAAACGCTACGGTCTCGGCATACCTCTTTCGCCTCGTCCACTGTCATCAACCTTCTTCATACATGCCCTCCGGGGGGTCCTCATGCTTTTTACGTGACCTTCCTCCAGTATCGTCGATACTGTGTTTTCGAAGGTCAACCGAGGTCTCCCCCTCCCTCTCTTACCACTCACTTTTCCTTCATAAATCTTTTTTACCATTCTTTCTTCACTCATTCGCTCGACGTGCCCAAACCGCCAGAGCACGTTCTTCTTCATTCTCACTGTGACATCCACGCTAGTACCCGCCATTCTGTGTATTTCTTCATTGGATATGCGATCAGATAAACTGATTACGCATATCCGACGAAGAGATCGCATCTCTACAGCAATCATCTTTCTTATATTCTTCTTTTGTAATACCCACGTTTCGCTGCCGCATAACAGTGTCGATACCAATACTGCATTGTGTACGGCCACATTTGTGATATGCAATTGAAAAAAATATTAGGGCCATCACACGCGCCTCGCCGACCCTTTAGGAACCTATTTATTCCCCTCTTGATGAATCCCATATTGTAGTTAACAGGGAACACCTCAGCAGGAAGTCCATTACACAATCGGAGGATACGTGGATGCAAAATCCAATTAAACGAAACTGTACGCCCAGAGATGGAGAAAGTAATCCATATACAATACGCTCAAGAAGTTTTGAAAGAAAGGAAAGAACAGAAATAGAACTAAAATATGAATATCAAGCTCGCCATATATAGGAAATGAACTTGACGACAAGAAAAAATAAATATATGACAAATGACTGGAAGTATGATATCAAGGGATAATAGTAGAATTTCTTTTTTTTTTTTTTCAGCTTCACGCTGTATCCCGCACTAGGCAGGGTAGGCAGAGGGAACGGAAGTGAAACCTAGTGTTATGACACTCTGTTCCACTTCCGTTCCCCACTTTCCGCCGAATTTGAGGCATTGCGTGTTGAGTGATGGAACTCAACGCCGCGCTTTGCCTTATTACCAGAGCTATGGAAAAAGCTACAAAACAAAAATCATATAAATAAAGCTCATATAAAATTTGTTAATCCGTTGCTTTTTCTTTTTGACAGCCCTAATCTAAAACAATTTATAACAACGCAATCACTCGCTGTTATTACGCTCGTTCCGTGAAACATTATTGTTAGCGTTACAATGCTATATGAAAGTTACATTTCTTGATTCACGTAAAAAGGTAGAGCCATTCTGTACATTATATATACGTAGGCAGATGGATAGTGATGAGATATGTCATGGCGGAACTCAACGCTGCACTTTGTGCAATTATGGGTCATTTTGAGTCAATAATTATACACAACTATGAAACTAACACTATGAAACATACTGTAAAAACAAGTAGATATTTTTATTTCTGATCGTAGCATTTTTTTTTTATTTAGGAACGACTTCCTTGCAATTTAGATATAAATGTTGTAAAGTGTTTAACGGAACCTCCTTTACGTTACGGAACCCTAAAATTACTAAAGTAAAACTTCTTTCTTCAAAATCGGTTATAAACAATCAAAACAAAAGAAACTATTTAAAAAATCGTGCTGATACACGCGTGCGAGGTGCGTGCTGACACGCATACTATATATTTTTTCCGCTATAGATTGCCGCGAAGGACTTGTACCTGTGCTTTGGATATCAAATTGTTTATATTATTTATTTTATTTGTAGGTTGGTATAACTTATATTTGAGACCTGTCGCGGCATAGCGGCACAAGAATGTAACTGTAAACGAGACAAGTTGTAGATTCGATCTCCAATCGAAGAAATGAAATATTTAATATTTTTATATTAAATATTTGATGTTTTTATTAGTTCACCCTACCCCCCCCCCCCCCATCCAGGTTCCTAAGTTCCCTCTACCTTGCTACGTGCACGATACAGGGTGTAGCTGAAAAATAAGCTTATTATGTAGATTAGAATAAATTTTATTAATATTTTCTCTGCTTGACACTGTATCCCGCACATGGCAGGGTAGGCAGAGAGACCATGGGAACCTAGTGTTAAGACACCACGTTCCACTTCCCTTCCCCCTTTTTCGCCGAATTTGAGGCATTGCGTGCTGAATGGTGGAATTTAACGCCGCGTTTTGCCTTTTGCCAGAGAGAAGAAATGAAAATATTAAATATTTACATTGAAAATATTAGATATTTTATTTCGCCGAGTGGGGATCGAACCCACAACCTGTGCTACTGTGCCACGACAGGTCTCATTTTAATCTTAATATAAAAATATTTATAAATGTATGAAACATTTATAAATATTTTTATCTTATTAAGGCGTTTTCATACATTTTTTGCTATCTCTTAGATAACAAAAAAATATGAAAAACGCCTTATTACGATTTACGCTGTATTTCACACAGAGATCAGCGGGAACCTGGGAATCCAGTAATAAGACGTTCCCACTTAAACTGTCTTCTAATGTCTTCGTTACCAGAGCAAAAATATTACATTTTTCTTATTTCCGAATGGTAAACAAATCCGTAAACATCACGTACGTAGTGTCACATGATTGTGCCTTGACAGCCTCATTGTGTTACAAATTTACGTTTTAATTCAAACCAATTTAGTGATTTTCCCAATTTCTGCGGTCAAATTTAACCCCTCAAATTGACTATAACAGTTAAGCTGGAACTAATTTTAACTGGATTATTTTGAAATTCTTGCCATCCATTCCATTTCATTATTATTTTTGGGCTAACCTCTTTGATATAGAATATGATATAATGGCTAGCTAGTAGAGTTTATTTATGTTTGGTGTTAATTTTAGGAACAATAGTGATTTCCCATTTATATTTATATACTTCTAAATAGACTACTACTAGTGAATGAGAAATAACTTCATTAATCTTACAGTATATGATTGTAAGGGCAATGGTTAGGAGTTCGATTCTCATTATAGGTAAAAATTATGTTCATTTTCAAAGGGTTGAGGTGCGCAACTACATAATTAATTTCTCGATTTTACATGAGATCTGGTTGATGGAATATCTTGACAATAAGGTTTTTCAATGAATATTTTTTCTTATACTATGGGGTCAGCCGTTATGCAGGAGTGCAAGCCGGCGACATTGTATTTGCGATGAAATGAAACAAAACACGCGAATAACGATAGTGTCCCGCAAACTCGAAACAATACTCCCCGAATTCGGTAGAAAATGGGCAAGGGGTTAATGGGAACGAAATGTCTTAACACTAGGTCCCCACGTGTGAAGCTAAAATCATTAAAATAAATATTCTATATATTTATATGTTAGCTTCACGCTGTATCCCGCACATGGCAGGATAGGCAGAAGAAACTTGGGAACATAGTGTTAAGACAGTCCGTTCCACTTACTGTCCACTTTCCGCCGAGGCATTTGAGGCATGATTTGAGGCATTGCATATTACGTAGCGGAACTCAACGCCGTGCTTGGTCTTGTTACTAGAGCCAAGAAATAAAAACAATAGAGATATAATTTAAAATTATTAATTTCATTTTCTCGAGTGGTTCGATGAACCCACAAAAACTAGTATAAAAATACTCCCTTTTATGCCGGAATTTGGGACATCATGTGCAAAACTTAAATTTGAACCGAATAATAAAACCGATTCTACCGATTATGGGATAGTATTGTTATCTTACCTATAGGCAGATGGTATTCCATTACGCCACCATAACTATAATAGCCAATATTTACAAAATTTCAAGAATATAAAATGGATAATATATAAAAAAAAAACCTATCCAAATGCGAGTTGTACTCGCGCACGAAGGTTTCCGTACCATTATGTATAAAAAACGGCAAAAATATCACGTTTTTAGCATGGCCCCCTTAATATCAGTTAGATTTCTACTTTAATATTTTTTTACTATATCGGGAAAAGAAATGCATGACCAATGAACATTTCTTTTATATAATTATTCAGTCCATGAGACAAATCTCAAAATCCGGTGACAAACAGACGGAGAGACAGAGAGATATAAAAAACGAAACTTTTTTTTTTCCTTTCGGACACGGTACCCTAAAACTACATAAAGAGTTTCAAACTGTTTATTGTATAGCAGAGTGTAGTCAGCGGAGCGTGCCGACGCCTCTGAACATTTAGTTGGATACTAAAATTTGTATTAACAAGCTTGTGTAGCGACAATTAATTTGTAATATATGATATGAAAATGTTATTTTTACAAATTTGGGACGTAGATGGCTGAAAACGTTAGTAATGGATACGATTCTTACTTAAAGATAACTCAGCTTCACGCTGTATCCCTCACATGGCTGTGTAGGCAGAGGGAACTTAGGAACCTTATGTCTGTTTCCCACTTTCTGCCTGCTGAGTGGCGGAACTCAACGCCGCGTTTTGCCTTGTACCATAGCGAAGAAATAAAACTATTAAATGATAAAAAAATTAAAACTTAAAGATAAATAACCGTTATTATATTATAGTTTCACATAATATGATAAATAATTTGTGGTTTCTATGCCCACTCGAGGAAATAAAATATTTAATGTATTTAATGTTTTCATTTCTTCAATTTAATTTGTTTAATGTTTTCGTTTCTTCGCTCTTGTATAAGGCAAAACGCGGTTGAGTTTTAGTTTTAGTTGTTGAGTTCCACCACTCAACACACAGCCCCACTTTCTGCCGAATTTGAGGTTGAAAGTGGGGAATGAAAGTGGAACGGAGTGTCTTAACATTAAGTTTCGAAGTTCCCTCTGTTTACATGCCACGTGCGATATACAGCGTGAAGCTGAAAAACCTGAAAACAAAAGAAAAACTAAACTAAAACCATCACTGGAACGCCACAATGGCGTTGTAAAACATACACACACAATAAACTATCTTATACTTCGCTTCGCTTCGCTTCGCTTCGCTTCGGCTTCGCCTGTGTGGTCAAATGAAAAAAAACTACGCGTTAAATGTCTCACAAATAAAAAAACTCACCAAATATAGTACTTTAAAAAGAAACGATAAACGTTATATTAAATTCTTCGTTTCGTAGACAAAATGATTATTCAACACTAAAGGAATTATCCAATTTAAAATCCAAAGGAGTTCCTGAGGTTAGAGCGTTCAAATTAACAAAAATGACAGTTATATAATATTAGGCATAGATTACGTTATTTATAAAATAACTATTATAAATGAACATTTTTGAGATTTTCTCCTGAAATTCCTGTAAATAATTCTATTTCCGCTAGAAAATAACGCTTGAGTCAGCGGTGCGTGCCGACGCTACAGAACAGTTAACTGCGGGTGCCAAAATTATGTTTTATTATCTCGTGTGCAAAGTTTCTAGGTAAAAATTAAGTGCAGTTTTAGCTTTTTGTATGGAAAATATGATTTTAAATGTAAGTCGGTTGGTTCGTTGGGTTTGAGTTATTTACTATATGTTTATTTGTCAGTGATTTCTTTGTGGATATTTTTTTTTTTCAACTTCACACTGTATACCGTACGTGTCAGGGTAGACAAAAGGAACTTGGGAACCTAGTGTTAAGATTCTGTTCCATTCCCCACTTTCCGACTAACTTGAGGTATTGTGTGTTGAATGTTAGTACTTAAATCCGCGTTTTGCCTTGTTACCAGAGCGACAAAACGAAAATATTAAATATTTAATTTGAAAATATTAAATATTTCGTTTCCTCGAGTGGAGATCAAGTCCACAACCTGTCGCTTTTACAATCACATGCTTGTGCCTCTGCGCCACGATATTATATTGTGATGAACATGATTTATCTGCTTCTGTCATTTAGTAGGAGTTTTTTTTCCACGTGCCACACATCCGTGGAATGGTCTACCCGCGGCAGTAGTTCCAGGTCGATACGATATGATACGAATTGGAGGCGCATTGGGGAGGCTTATGTCCAGCAGTGGACATCGGTTGACTGATGATGATTCAACCATTGTCATCATTAGTCAATCGACAATAAACAGCTGTAACTACACTACGTACCATATGATACGACATGATCGCTACGACAGGGTACCTTCGTCTACCTCAACATTAAGGGTCGGCAACGCACCTGTAGCTCCGCTGGTGTTACACGGGGCCGTGGGCGACGGTGATCACTCACCATCAGTTGACCCGTACGCTCATTAAAACTTTATCAAATTTGCAAGAATGGGCAAAAAAGATGCGAATAAAGGCATATATTTCAAGAATAAATATATATTACAAATTATGATTAAAATTTAAATTTGCGAATATTTAAACCTTGAGGACACCGCGTAGATGGTAAGCACGATAATATACGGTGACAGATTCGACCTCATCTCGGGGCAGTTATTTGATTTGTACATCATTATCGTTTCTCCATCTAGGTTCCATATGTTTATATGGCGACGTTGATTTCCGCCTTTCAATACGCAAATATTAGGCAATGACTAAGTACATTTGGACGAGACTAGTAACTGAATGGCAACTACGAGATAGCAAAAGAAACAGAGGCAGACAGACTAGAAGATGGGAGGACGATATCAGAAAAGTGGCGAGCCCAATATGGACCTGCATAGCATAGATAGAATAAAGTGGAAATCTTTAGTGGAGGCCTATGTCGAAAGACAAGCTGAAGTGTAGAAACGACCGTTTACCGATAGTTAATATATGTGAAGAAAAGAAATAATAGTAAATATAATTTATAAGAAAAAATCTTTGTAAATAATTTGTTCAGCAATGAAGGCTATTTTATTTATTTATTTATTTAAGTACAATTTGTTCATTTATTGATACAGTGTAAACCGAAAAACGAATATTACACAAGAACCAAATAAACGGAAGTTAACTGGACTTAACAAACTATTTAATATCTAAACAAGCATGTCTTTTTCACTTTTCAAAACCCAGTATTATAAATGAAATTTTAAAGAAGATTCGTCTCATCATCGTGTGGCGCTCTTAATTATCTATTGTTAGTGATAGTCTTTTGTGCTGTATTTTTATATAAAAATATTTTAATATGCAAATAACTTTTTAATAAAAATATTTCTTTTTATTTTTTTGTCATTCAGTCCGAACTTCACGCTATAACTCGAATATGGCAAGGTAGGCAGAGGCACCTTGGGAACCTAGTGTTAAGACACTACGTTCCAGTGCCGATCCCTACTTTCCGCAGAATCATCTAGTACTATCTATTAACCGGTTTCAACAGTGTTGTCAAAATGAAACAAGCAAAATAACAAACCAATTGCGATAGAAGTATCAAAGATTTGTCTTAATACTATTTACATTTGTATGTTTTTTTTTTGTTGTCTTTTTTTTTTTCAGCTTCACGCATATGCGCACACGCGTATCCCGCACTAGGCAGAGTAGGCAGAGGGAACGGAAGTGAAACCTAGTGTTATGACACTCCGTTCCACTTCCGTTCCCCACTTATTACCAGAGCGAAGAAATGAAACATTAAATATTTAAATTGAAAATATTAAATATTTTATTTCCTCGACTGGGCATCGAACCCAGAACCTGTCGGTTACAGTTACACTCTTGTGCCGCTGCGCCACGACAGGCAAAGCAGGATTTTTTGTTTTTAAATATCTAATCAAGCTTTTCGCACGCAAACTAATGACAATGTAAAATCTTAATTGTGTTCGCAAAGCCAAATTCGCCGCCTCGTCTAAGCAGAAAAAGGCAGCTTTTGAATCAAATCACTTTAGAATGAAAAATCTGATGTAGTAAGAAACTCGATATATCTTCTAATAAATCTCCCCTGCACCGCTTAACCCTTTTCGACTTCTCGCATTTTCGTGTGCAATGCGTGTCTGCCGTTTATATTGTCCATATTATGTTCGAAATTTTAAATATTTAAATATTTATTACAATCAATAATCAATTCTATCAATCAATAAATACATTAAAATCAATATATTATTGAGATAATGTTCTTCACAATCAGATGTCATCCTATTACGACTACAAAAGCCAATATTTATAAAACTCCCTAAGAACATAATATGTATAATATAATCGGCAGATACAAATTAAATGAAAATGCAAGACAACAAAAGGGGTTAACAGGTGCATGGGAGATTTAAGAAGAGAAGATGAAGATGTCGAATTTCTTATAAAATTAGACTTTTATATCTTAAAGTGATTTGATTCAAAAGCTGCCTTTTTTTGCATTGATGAGACAATTAATTATTAAATTTGAACCTGCGCCATTCAACCATCTAAGCCCTCTGACCAACTCTTGCCAAAAGCCTTTGGCGGTTTCCAAGAGGCGCACGTTCAAATCCTGCTACGTTCAAATTTTCAAACGCTTTCAACATCTTCATATAATTTATAATCTGAAAATAACAAAAAAAAAAACAACAAACTTATTCCAATTAAAATGTCTTCAATTCTGTAACTTCAGTCTGAACAAGTGAAAACTTTTGTATGCCTCAGGTGTCCTTTGTTAAATACAGCCATGCTCTTAAGAAGTTCGTAAGTAAAATCTTTACCATAATTTTACATTTATTTTGTCATGGTGTCGCAGTTGACATATTTTTAATATTCTTTTTTTTATTTTGTGAATAAACGCTGTGGAATCTCAGTAACAAAGTGGATTTCTCAAGTCGTATATAAATTGACTTGAATTGATATTTAGCTTTCTTTCTTTTTTATTACCATGTGCATGGTATGTTAGGTAGAGGGAACTTGGAAACCTAGTTTTAAGATACTCCGTTCTATTCTTATTACTCTACATTTTACGCTGAATTAAAGATATTGTGCGTTGAGTGGTGTAACTCAACGCCGCGCATTCAACTCAAGTAACGCCAGAGCGTGGAAATTCAAATATTAAATATTTAATTTTCTTGACTGGGATTGAACTTACAATCTTTCGGCGATACAAAATAATAATATAAATATAATATAATATCTAAAAACAAACTTATTTTAAAATTATCTTTTAAAAATATATCAAACAATTTTTATCAAACAATAACCACTAGCTCGTACGATAGTGTCTAACGTCGACCAACATCTTTAGAATAGCGTGGGGAGCATTATTCTGTTGACACTTTTCTAGTATCAATTACTTATCCTTTTATGGAAAATAATAATTTTTACACTTATATTATATATTATTCTCAATAATTTCTTTTGCATCAAATTACTTTAAAATATAAAATGGAAAACCGATCTTGTAAGAACCTCGAGAAATCTTCTCTTAGTCATCCCCAACTCCTCTTTTTTTTTAAAGACACCGAGTGGGTAGGGAGGAGATTATTCTGTATCGTCTTATAATAATAATAATAATAACCATTTATTGCCACAAAAAGCTTACATTTAAAATAGTATACAGAAGACAGTTTCCTGGAATATAGTTATGGTTTGTGGCAAAAGGTGTAACTCAGCTAATGACGATTGAGTTTTGACCCTCAAACATCGCTGTTTTTCAGTTACACCTTAGCATAAATTGCGCCCTGAGAGATTTTATGCAAATGTGGAAGGCATTTTACCAAGTTATGTATTAAAAACTAACTATCTTAAATTACACTTACAATTAATTTAATTTTTATGAACCCTTTATGATTATACATAAGTAAGCAAAGAATATTTCGTGAGTGTACGTGTGGGCATGTCTGCGTGTGTGAGTATGTGAATGTGAGTGCGTGTGTGCGTGTCTGTGTGTGCGCTCGTGTGTGTGTGCGCTCGTGTGTGTGTGTGTGTGTGTGTGTGTGTGTGTGTGCATTTTCTATGATTATATTTAGAGCACAAATATAAAAACTAGGTTTTAATGAGAAAGACTAAAAATAGTATTTTAAACTATTTTTAAGGGATATTTTAAACTATTTTTAACGGAGCTGTCTTTTTTGTAGGGCGTTTTTATATTTGTTTTTAAAATTAGTTGTACTAACTTTATACCTTAAGGGTGGAGGTAGGTCATTCCAAATTCTTGCCGCCGCAAACTTAAAACAGCCTTGATAGCGAGACGTAAAATGCTTAGGGATTTTTAATAAATTTTATGTTAGACGCCCGAAGACTTCTCTTACCATCACTAGCCCAAGTTAATTTTTCAAACAAGTACTGAGGTTTTTTACTCCACAGTACTCTTTGAATGAGACAAGCGTATTGCAACTCCATTCTTGCACTCATGTTAAGTATGCCTTTGCGGTTCAAAAAGGGACTTATGTGTTCTCTTCGCGGCACATTATAACAAAATCTGATGCAAGCGTTCTGAACCCGTTGAATAGCCTTCAGCGTATATGAATTTACTCTGGTGCTAAAAACAGAACTGCAATAGTTAAAAAGGGAGTGGACAAGTTAATCTACAAGTTTGAGCCGAAGATCTTCTCTTATGTAGGATCTGATTTTATACAAAGATTTCAGCTTAAAAAATGCATTGCTAATCTTACTGTTAATGTGTTCAATGTATTTCTGCTGAGGGTCCATTATTAAGCCTAGGTTACGAGCGGTATCAACTAGCTTAATCGCTGTGTTATTAATTCTCACTTCTCCGCTAACTTTTGAAAGCCGTTGAACTTGTTTCTTAGTGCCTAATAGTAACATTTGTGACTTAGATGGATTTAAGAGTAAAGAATTTTTTGTTGACCACTCAAATATGCGCTTCAGGTCTTCATTTATGTTCTGGATGGCGTTCTTGGTATCTTCACTATGGAAAGAGTAATATAATTGAATATCGTCAAGCGTACATATGATATTTGCAAAACTTTATACAATTTGGTAAATCCGCTGTAAATAGCGTAAACAGTATGGGGCTCAACAAGGATCCCTGCGGTACTCCTCGCTGAACCCTTGTAAGAGCAGAATATGTCTTCTGCCCATCACGGCTTTCAGTAATGACCCTCTGTTCTCTATTTAATAAAAAAGATCGAAACCACTGGCAGCAGTCTTTTGAAAAACCGTAGCATTCTAACTTGGTTAGGAGTAGCTGCGGGAGAATGCAGTCAAAAGCCCGTGAGTAATCAAGCAAGATCATAATGGTACTCTTGCCATTATCGGAGGCTTCGGTTATGTCGTCAGTAATATTGAGAAGAGCTGTCTCCGTACCATGGCATCGACGAAATCCAGATTGAAATTTGGGTATAATATTATTTGCATCAAGAAAATCTAGCATTTGGTTCAATATTGTTTTTTCCAGAACCTTTGACAGCACTGGTAATATTGCTATTGGGCGAAGATCTTTAAGCTGCTCCACACATTTCCCTTTAGGTATAGGTCTAACTAAGGCACGTTTCCAACACGTCGGATATGTAAGAGTATGTAAGAGCTTAATCATGTCTATATTTAAATCATCATAACCTGCCGCTTTAGTTTTAATGTTATTTATTATTTTGAGTACGTCCGATTGAGTAGTAACTTTAAAGTGAAAGTCTACGTTCGAATGAATATTAGGCAGAGTGTTATTTTCAATAACTGAGTCGATAATTGGGGGGAGGTCTAGAAAATACGCATTGATTTTGTCCGGATCATTTATATAGTCAGGAATATTAATTAATGACTTCTTGTTAATGAGCACAGTATTTTTTAAATGAAACCACCTTACCCTTGGCTGATGCAATGTGTTATTTACGGTACTATTGATAAAGGCCCTTTTTTCTCTATCCGTGGCAGATGTAACAAGGTTTTTTAATTCGCGTTAGTACTTTATAGATGAATCACTTTTTTGCGTGTGTTAGTACGGGATCCCCTGAACTATTTTTACCATTTATTACTAACAAGCTGATTTTTCGTGAGTAGCTTCATTTCGACTAGACGCCCAACTTTTTTCCTTACAACAAATTTGGTAAATGGTAGCTACTAGGGGTAGCAGGGATGAAATGTGTTGATTTGACGAATTTCAAAATTTATTACTAACTGAATTTTTCTTCGTTAATCGTCAAGATAATTATCTAAATAAACCGAGAAAATATTTGTCCTACAAAATTCAAGGTTTTGTCAAAGGGTCCCCCCTCTCCAACATGTATTATTAACAAGGTCATGAAAAATAATTACTAACCATCTAATTTTTTTTCTATTATTTAGGAAGTATTTATGTAACTTAACAGCTACATTGTCCTACAAATTGCGTGGTACGACATCCTGGTCCTACGCTCAAAAGTTGTCAATGCAACGAGACCATTTTTTTTATTAGTAACCGTAGGACAAAAGTATCACGTGATAGGCTAGTATGTTTTTCGTCCAAATAAAACAATGTCCTACAAAAAAACAGGTATGTATTGCTAGTCCGACAAGAATTGTCACTTTTATTTTTTTCTTTGTAACACAGCGTAAATGAAAACATATTTATTGATATTGTATATATATATATATATATATATATATATATATATATATATATATATATATATATATATATATATATATATATATATATATATATATATATATATATATATATATATATATATATATATATATATATATATATATATATATATATATATATATTTCATTCACACAAACAATATACACAGCAATATCATTCGAAGTAATCAGAAAGTTCAAACGTACAAAATAGTTTACGTCTCGATATAAAGTAAACTTATTACAAGCGGAATCACTACAGTGAAGATCGAAAATAAATCACATTTGATATCGAAGGCGGAACTTAATTTTCCCGATGCCATTATTATCGGTTTACGATTTTGTACCGCAACTCTGTTTAATTTTGTTCGATTTTTACTTTAGGAAATGTAAAAATATCTTACAGCTTCCATATTGGTACTTTTTTGCATTGGCTAGTGACTAAACACTCCGTTCTTCAAATTGAGATATTTATTGTTAAAATTGTTGTAATATATTAGCTTTATGCTATATCCTGCACATAGCAAAGTAGGCAAAGGTTTAATCCAAAGCTTTTTGTGTTCTCATAAAGACGGCTTCGTTCCCCATTTTATGCAGATTTTTCGTGGTATACGAAGTTCAATACCAGTTGCGTACCGTTCCGTTCTCTACTTTCCGCTGAATTTGAGGCATTGTGTATTGAATGGCGGAACTCAACGCCGCACTTTGCCTTGTTACCAGAGCAAAAAAATTGAAATATTAAATATTACATTTCTTGGAGTGGGGATCTAATACATCCTGCCGCGTTTGCAGTCAGACGTTCGTGTTCGTTTAACTCAGTTTCAAGCTGTATCCCACACACAGCGTGGTAGGCAGAGGGAACTTGGGAACCTAGTGTTAAGACACTCCGTTTCACTTCCGTTCTCCAATTTTGCGGCGAATTTGAGACATTGCGTTTGACACAGGCCTCCTTTTTTTCTTTAAAATATACCGCATGTCGATATCGAAGAATAAAATTAAAGCTAATTTCTATACAAGTCTATCTTGAATCATTTATTTTAAGCTCAGTAACAAAATATCTTAAAAGTAGAAATAGAATGCCTTTTTTTCCTTTAAGCGTATGATACTTTCCATTGAACCTCGAACGTTTACGTGTTCGGTGGCGAAGGTAAACACGCTTATTCGTTTTACTAGAGCGACATAGCGAAAATGTTTTATGCGTCAAGTGGAAATCGAACCTGTAACGCTCATATTACAATCTGAGCAAAGCTACGTAATGGCAACCTCTATATTTACTTATAAACTTTTTTTTTTTGCAGCTTGACGCTGTATCCCGCATATCTCAGGGTAGGCAGAGCGAACCTGGAAACGTAGTGTTTAGATACTATGTTCGATTCTCCACTTTCCGCCAAATTTGAGGCATTGTTTGCCTCAAATTTGGCGTTTCGAAACTCAACGCCGCGCTTAGCCTAGTTACTAAAGCGCTGAAATGAAAGTATTAAATATTACGTACTTTGAGTGGGTATTGAACTTACAATATGTAAAAACTAAAAAAAAATTATGTGTGCTTAATCATTTATATTATTATCATAGAATTTTGCCTGTTTTGTATCCAGAATTGGCACATTAGGACCTCAATTCTCTTTTATTACAATACAAAGTTTGAAACTGCTCATAACTAAACCTAGATATGCCCAGAAATTTAGTTTTATGCTGAGCATCATTCAAATTTCATAGGTAACTTGCTTACCTTTATATACGGTCACGTATTTAACTAACGCACTTCGCTTATCTCCTCAACCAGAATGGGTGGAAAGTCATTTTCTCAATAACAATCTATATATTAGACGAACTTTCACTGAAAAATTATATTTTTTTCAATAGAAAAATTTGTGAATAGGTTCAAAAGATACGAAAATTGAAAAGACGTTTTATTATATATTAAGTCATTTAAGAATTAAGAAACTAAGAAGCAATTCTTAATCCATTCGAATTTTAAAATTTATCAAACAACTACCTAGGTTAAACTAAGCGGCGTTAAACGCTGAATATAGGCATGATTGAACTAACATGCCAAGTTGGTTACTAGAATATATTATAGAGGTATAACTTCTCGCTGCATCCCACATATAGCAGGGTAGGCAGAGAAAGATTAGGAATTAGTGTAGAGAGAGGTAAAAAAAGATTACCAGAGAGTTTTGTAGAATGTCAACTTTGTTGCATATGAACACTTATTCATGGACTACTCATGGACTACAAAATAATTTTATTTACTTAGACAAGCGTTTCAATTAGGGAGGTGACGGAACTTCCCATCCGGTTCCGGAAGGTCGGAACTACGTTGATATAACACCTCCAACTCCGACTTTAGTTACAACACTATTCGTGTACAAACAAGTTCCAATTTGTTGCGCAGGGAGTGTCTCCCTCTATGCCTTAAGTTTAAAAAGTACTAAACACGTATTATTTCTAAAAATATACATTCTCAAAAAGGACCACATTAGAGTTTTTCCATAAAAAAAACGTTTTTTGTTTGCCAGTTTAATCCTGTTTAAATCTAACTGTTTAAATTAGTTTTGATTTCTATAAATCAAATTGAAAAAGAAAAATTGACCGACTGATTATATTTACTGACCGGTTTTGGTTCCGTTAACACCGCCGTTACAACCCTACTTCTGTGAAAACCACTTAGCTACATCCCTAGTTTCAATATAGCATATTACAAAATGAAAACCAGAAAATTGAGTTGGTTTTAAAACAATTTATGTAAATGACGCCGTGCGAGTCCACTCTCGCTGCCCACAAATCTGCGTCCCTGACATCTGGTTTCAACAGCGTGGAAATGTGAACTGCCTCAACGATTTAATGTGCAAATGTTATAATTTCATAGAATTTGTGTGCGAAATTATATTTTTTACGTTTTCGTTTTTATGAGTTCGTCATAGCGCGTTGGTACAAACGTGTGAATGTTAATTCAATAGTTGTGAGTTCTATTCCGTTGTAGGAAAAAAATAATGACATATTTTCATTTTCTGGCTTTAGTAACAAGGTAAAGTGCGGCGTTACTTCCGCCACTCAAAGCCCAATGCATCTAATAACGGAACGGAGTCTGACAGAGTGGCTTAAAACTGTGTTCCCAAGTTACCTCTGCCTACCCTGCCATGCATGAGATATAGCATAAAGCTGAACAAAAAGAAACAATATATTAATGTCAAATAGAAACGCAACAACGCATTACAGGCTTGTCGTGGCGCAGCGGCACAAGCGTATGACTGTAAACGATAGATTGTGGGTTCAATCCCTACTTGAGAATATGAAATATTTAATATTTTCAAATTAAATATTTAATATTTTTATTTCTTCGCTCTGGGAACAAAGCAAACGCGAAGCGTTGAGTTCCGCCACTCACCACGCAATGCCTCAAATTCGGCAAGAAGTGGGAAACAGAAGTGAGACAGAGTATCTTTAACATTAGGTTCCCAAGTTCCCTCTGCCTACCCTGCCGTGTGCGGGATACAGCGTGAAGCCAAGTTAAAAACGCATTTTATTTATTGTATGTTGTGGTGGCATACATTACATTACTACGTAAAGTAGAAACATAAATTTTCATCTCTCTCTCAGCTTTACGCTATATCCCGCACGAGGCAGGGTAGGCAGAGGGAACCCGGGAACCTAGTGTCAAGTTTCCACCGAATTTGAGGCGTGATTGCGTGTTGAGTGGCGGAACTCAACGCTGCGCTTTGTCTTATTACCAGAGCGAAGAAAATGAAACATTAAATATTTAAATTGAAAATATTAAATATTTCATTTCCTCGACTGGGGATCGAACCCAGAACCTATCGGTTACAGTCACACTCTTGTGCCGCTGCTCCAAAACAGGCCTAATTAATTATAAATTTTCATAATTAAAAAAAAAATACATAGATTTTAAAAGTTATCTAGAAATTGGAATCCTTCACAGACCAAGTTCAAATATTGCAAGCAATCATAATGACGATATATTGTATTTCATTCCCTCGAGAAGGAATCGGGCCCTATTAGATTTCTCAAAATTATCTATTAATCACGAAATATACTATAATACATGTAGATGACACAACATACAGTGTACAAATATTTTCTAAATGTATATAATCTATCATTTTTAATATTCGCAAGAGATTTTTCAGTTTTCAGTTAACGAACGCAATTTTTCACCAAGTTAACTAGGCAAAGGCGAGACTACGGCGCTAGGCTACCTATAAAACACCGTGTCAAATAAACGAGGCTTCTTTCTACATTGAGATTTGTAGCACAGTTCACAGGCACAAAGCGGAGCTGAGGTTTTTTTTTTATTTCTTATTTTATTTATATATAACATTTAATAGTATACGTAGAAATTATATACATATATAGGTGTAACTCAACGCTGCACATTGACAATATCTTCTATTATATTTTTTTTACTTTACTTTACTTTTACTTAACGCCGGTCTTAAATACCGGGGGTGGTAACAATCCGGTCGAGTCTGCCCATGCGTGTTGCCATTAATGGTAACGTGACTCTACCACACGCACTTTAGTCGCCTCTTACGACACCATCAGTACCAGGGTGATCCTATTCTAAGCCGGGATCACACGGCAGGTATAATATCTACGTAAATATTTCAATAATCAAATGACTGAGATGAATATATACTTTTTTTCTTAGAAAAGAAACTGAACATTCCATGAATTCCCAGTGCCAATCTCATAGCTGAGGGTGCTCAGAATAATGTCTGGGACTTACGACCCAAGCATAGGCTTATGAAGGCTCAGTTCAATGCGTTCAAACGCTTGCCTCTATTGCCCAAGCTTGCATTTTACCCAACTAAATTATTAATGAACCAAATAATGCTGCTTTTGAAATATATAATGTAGCAGAAATTGTTTTTGTGAAAGTATTTAAAGCACTTATTCTTCCTATTTTTTTTTAAGTGTTAATCCACTCTGAGGGAAGAATTATGATAATATAGTAAACGTATATAAATTTAAAGATAGCGGGATTTGACCCCGCGGGTCACCTGTTCGTTTCAGGCTTACTTTTATAGGTAGTCAGCGAAGGCCCGTCGTAGCGCAGCGGTACAAGCGTGTGACTGTAAACGAAAGATTGTGGGTTCGATCCAGGAGGTGAAACATTTCATATATATATATAGCACTAGGATCCTAAATTTCCTCTGCGTACCCTGTATTTAGACTTTCCATTTTCTACTTTATGCACAATTTTCAAGATATTTGTTAGTTAAGTATACAGTTGTGCGTTTAGTACAGTAAATGAAAATAGTTGAATCCATATCCGTAGTGTTTACGAGCTTCTTTGCCACTAAGAACTGTATCTTTGTGAAATTTAAAGCTAAAAACTACTTCTAATTTTCCTTATTGCACTTTTTTCATCCCAGAAGAATTTTTAACTTTCACATAAAGGTTTTTGCAAACTGTAATTCTGTTTAACGACCATTCCTTAGAAAAAGGGCTCTTAAAAACTTATTTTCAAATAAGGTAATTTTAGTTTTATTTTATATATATATATATATATATATATATATATATATATATATATATATATATATATATATATATATATATATTTATATATATATATATATATATATATATATATATATATATATATATATATATATATATATATATATATATATATATATATATATATATATATATATATATATATATATATATATATATATATATATATATACATATATATATATATATACATATATATATATATACATATATATATATATATATATATATATATATATATATATATATATATATATATATATATTTATATATATATATAACATTATCATGCTAAAGAATTTATCGAAACTGTCGAAACTGTTTTAGGGGCTGTACAACACGTTATTGTACACGCGACACTCTGTGGGTACGATCTTCAATAGAGAAATACAAATATTTAATGGTGTCTCACCACTACCTTCCCATGTTCTCACTGTCTACACTGACATGTGCGGGATACAGCGTGAATCTGAGAGATACTAATACTCGGTCTAGAAAGAAACAAACTGTTTTTATAAAGGTTTTGTTTCTAATTTTTGACGTACGGAATCCAAAAAGTAACCCATTTTAATTAACATAACACGTATTAAACGTAAAGCATATCATTTAAGAGGATGAAGATTTATTTTATAATGCTATAAGCCATTTCTCGCGTGTTTTTACCTAACGCTAAATGAGATTGTGTAACGGGGATTATACCATATTTTTTCATTAGCCGAGACTGTAAAAAAGAGGAGTACTTCGTATTTCTTCACTAGGCATTGTAGTTGCCAGTTTGAATTTGTTATTATTATATTATATATAAAGTCTAGAACGAAACTATCGTATTTATCATAAACGTTTTCACGTTTAAGAAGTTTTTACAATACTTTACAAGGTGACCATCACCTGTCTCCAGAAAAATGTTCTGAAACGGTTCTGAAATACGAAAACGTTACAATAAAAGCGATTAAATCCGTACTACACTTTTATATCAAAGTTAAATTATAAAATATTGTTATTTTATATTTAAGCTAATATTATGCCTATTAATAAAACATTATTCAAATAAAGGTGCATTTTGATTTATAAATAATAATTCATTAAGATGTTTCCTGCTGAGAGGACTGCGACAATCGGTCATAATTTGACCAGCTTTGGAAAATATTCTTTCCGCCGGTGTTGACGTTGCAGGTATACATAGATATTTTAAGACAATTTCTTTTAGGCGGTTCTCACTGTGATTCCAGTGTACTATGGGAAATTCTGTTTTTGGAATGATGAGTTTTTCTATATACTGCCTGATGTCAACAATCGCATCAGCAGTGGAACTTAATCTTTGTGGAGTATTTAAAAAGTAAAGCAACCTATCAAGTTTTGACTTTTTAGCTGGCGCGTTGCTCTCTTCTACATTTGAATAGTTTAATGTTGGATTTTCTGGACTAGTGCAAACAGAAGATCTTGTCACTAAATAACTGGAGTACTCCCATTGGATTCCAGCTATAGCCCTGTTACAATCTGATTCCGTCTTAAACTATTTTTTTAAAATGAGGCTTTAACTTTATTGTTGCCATCAAACAAGGAGTTCGAATCTCGTATGGTTTTAATCGCTTATTAATAGACTCTTTTATAAGCTGTATAATTTTTTTAGTAAATTCAGACAAGCATTCCTTTTCGAGTTTGGCAATTTCTAATGATAAACCCTTTAATAACGGAATTATAAGGCATATGGTAGGATATGTTTTTCCGGATATAGCAGTTGTACAAGCCTCAAGAGGATAGAGGAAGTACTTTTTCGATTTCTTCCAGTAGCGTATACTCTTTAGCACTTAAATTTGGAGGAGCTATAGAATTTTGATTAATTACTAATGTTACTTCTTCTTTCACGTTCATCAATCTTTCCAGCATGTAAAATAACCTGTTCCACCTAGTTTCAGCATCTTGTAATAATTTCAGCTCAGGTTTATTTAGGCTTTTTTGGGCAATTTTTAATTGGTCTGATGCCAATGTGCTATGTTTAAAATACATTACAATTTATTTGCATTTATCAATTAATTTTTTAAACTCACGCTGATTACACGTATCTTTATATACCAGTGTAGATGACGTAACTTAACAATTTCAGTGACTTTTAACATCCCAGCTGCATTATCTGTTACAATGGCCAATACTTTTTCTCTTAGTTTCCATTGCTCTAAAACAGCAGCAATGATCTGAAAGAAAATTCACAAATCGTTTAATATTTCGAATAACCTGTCAGTATATTGCCGTGTGATCCCGGCTTTGCCGTGTGATCCCGGCTTAGAATAGTTGCTTTAATTTTTAAATACTCCACAGAGATTAAGTTCCACTGCTGATGCGATTGTTGACATCAGGCAGTATATAGAAAAACTCATCATTCCAAAAACAGAATTTCCCATAGTACACTGGAATCACAGTGAGAACCGCCTAAAAGAAATTGTCTTAAAATATCTATGTATACCTGCAACGTCAACACCGGCGGAAAGAATATTTTCCAAAGCTGGTCAAATTATGACCGATTGTCGCAGTCCTCTCAGCAGGAAACATCTTAATGAATTATTATTTATAAATCAAAATGCACCTTTATTTGAATAATGTTTTATTAATAGGCATAATATTAGCTTAAATATAAAATAACAATATTTTATAATTTAACTTTGATATAAAAGTGTAGTACGGATTTAATCGCTTTTATTGTAACGTTTTCGTATTTCAGAACCGTTTCAGAACATTTTTCTGGAGACAGGCGATGGTCACCTCGGAAAGTATTGTAAAAACTTCTTAAACGTGAAAACGTTTATGATAAATACGATAGTTTCGTTCTAGACTTTATATATAATATAATAATAACTGATGTTAATTGTCACTACTTTAAATAACATATTTGGTTAGGTGCTAGTTTCTTTAATCAAATTTAATTGTTTTTTATTGATGTTCGTCCATTACAATATTTGATCAAAAAGAAATTGATACCTGAACATAGTGAAACTTTATTTTCTTATATGCCACAAATATGAAAACTATTAAGTGAAAATATTGATTTTATGATTATTTTTGATTGTTTGACTGTTATGTTCTTTGAATTTGGTTTATTTTTATATTCATAATATTTTTAAAGACAAATAAAGTTTTGTTTGTATTGAAAATAAATGACAAATTTAATCATTTTGCTAATATTTTATTACTTTCATCTAATTACGATCATTGACTTCGATGTTCCAACAAGCGTATAATTTCAAACATAATCTGTCTCCTTTTGATTAGAGGTACGTTTAACAACTCTTGCGCTGCAAACACGCCAAAACTCTCATTAGATTTTATTATATTAGCATCTATTACTTTGTTATAGTCTGGCGTTTGAGTGCTAGCATTCTCAATTTTTTTTTATAGGTGTATCGTTTTTAGGTTCTTTGGTAACTCCATCTTCAAAGTAATCTTTTTGATCACAATCCCAACGTTGACTGTATGGTCCCATATCATAAGGTAATTGGGACTCTGTTTCACATTCAGTATCAAATACGACAAGAGTTTTCTTAGCTAAAACAAAAATGAAAGTGGTCAAAGATTACTCCAATTGCAAAAGTTTCAAATGATATTCTTAGTAAAAACTTTAACCTCCTCAATTATAACTGAGCATTGAAAATATTAGTAAATAACTTACCCATCATCACAAGTAATCAGCTACAAATATTGGTAGTAACAGTTACAGCGTAAGACACAGTTAGTGAGAATGATTCAGCATTAACACTACTTGATACATATGTTAAAATTGGGGAACGAAACTATCGGTGATTATTAAAACTATCGATAATATCGATAACATCTTAATATACCGAACGCCAGAATAATTTCTTATGCAGATGATACCTTGTTCATGGTAACAGTTGGGCCGAGACGAAGGTACACAGTAAAAAAACTCTAGCCATTGTAATAAACTGGTTGTCCTGCAACAGACTCACATTAAATATAGATAAAACCCAATTTATAATTTTAGGCCCAAAACGCTCACTACCACCCGTCTTATTTTCTATAGTTGCTCATAGGTGTCACTCTGAACTTTATTTGACTTGTCACTGTTCAAATATCACCAGATCTTCCACTGTAAAATTCCTTGGAATTCTTATTGACGAAAATCTCACTTGGAAAAATCATATAATATCAGTGAGTGCCCGTATACGGAAAGTAGTATATATTTTTAAACAACTGAGATCTAGCGCTGGCACGCAGATTTTAAAGATGGTTTATTATGCTATAAAACTTGTGCAATCGATCCTTACTTACTGTATACCAGCTTGGGGTTGTGCGTCTAAATCAAGATTATGACATCTAAACCTACTCGTTTCGTTTGCGTACTCAAGGTTATGACATCTAAACCTACTCGTTTTCCAACAACAGAATTATATGACATATGTAAGGTGTTAACTGTAAGACAACTATTTCTACTTTGTTCTGTTCTGCGAAAACATAGACTCACCCCATTTAATCCGCATATTGTTTCTAGTAAACGCAGATTTGATAAAATTTGTCTGATTGAGTCACGTCGCACAGTCTTTTCGAATCGCCACTTTTATTATCAAGTCCAATATTATACAATGATATCAATAAAAAATTAAAAATTTATCCTCTCACTCTGCCTAAATGTAGAACTAAATTAATTGACTGGTTATTAAAATTAAATTATGAACAAACAGAGGACCTAGTAGCTTGCCGTCAATGGATTCATCACCTGTACCAAGGGTGTATTTACCCTAGGGCCAGAAGGGTTATAGCCGGGGGCGGCAGGCCGCGAGGGGCAGCCCAGGGGCAGCCCGGGCTTCGGTTTGGACATTTGAAAAAATACAAAAAAATATTTTAAGACATAAGCTTAGAACGCCCCTGAACCACTTTTCTACGTGTAGATTTCACATCTGAAGATTTCGAAATTCAATTGAAATATGCAAGCCGCCCCTTGTCCTGAATCGGTTGAACCGTCAACTTTTTATTAGCCTCGATTTTCTTTTCACATTTAAAATTTTGTCCACAGAAAAATAATGTAAAATATAAAATCTATATTTTGTTTTGTGTTCTTTCATGCTTTTTATTTTTTTCTTTCGATGGGGTAGTATGATGTTGGCCCTGCGGCTATGATCTTGAACTTGTCACCAGATTGAGTGACTCAAAGAGATACTACGAAGTTGCAAGGGCGCCTCTTGCGAGACTCGAGCCTTGAACTGGGAACTTTGTTTGTGGGGGGGCCCCCCACTCAGTACAAAAGCCGAGCTTTGCTTCGCTCGGCCCGAGCTAGGCTTACTGGGTAGGGCTGTGGATACCCTTTTGGAATTTATGTTTAGCACCCTTCCGCACCTAGGCGCGCTTGGGCTGCTGTATAACTGGGACCTCGTCTCCACCGGCGTATCTTGTGCTTTTGCGTTTATGTGTAGTCCTACCTACTTATTTCACTTTATTCGCGACTGTAATGAGGTCAGCTCGAGCTATCGAATAGAACATTGCGTGGTCTACGGTAGACCTTACGGAATATTCCCTTAGCTACGGGGTCGCTCCCCGTAATCGCAGGTTTTTACCAACAGGGTGTTCGGATGGGCCGAGGCCTTTTCAAAGTAGGTACTGGACAGTTTCCTGCTGTGCTCTTGAATGGAGTCGTGATTGATGTCTCGATGTAGATCAAGAAAACGACGGAGGCTAGAGACGAACACTAAACTGGCATATGTGAACATTGGCCTGATAGAGGTGGTGTACAGGCGGATTTTATTTCTAAAGGACATTTTAAATATGGCACAGACCAGCGGGTATAGGCAAGAGAGTACGTACACTTACGGGCTGGGCTCTTAGTCCATTTTTATTCAATGTAGTGCTAGATACTATCTCGGCTCACATCCAAGACCAGCCTCCGTGGCTGATGATGTATGCCGATGACATAGCACTCACTGACGAGGATCGGCTGATGCTAGAGCGTAAAGTGAACCTCTGGAATGGTACGCTTGAGAACGGCGGTCTTAAACTGAATGTGTCGAAGACATGGCTTACAGGAGACCGGACTCAAGAATTATCCATATAACCAAGCCAATTTAAAACCGGGTGGTTTTAAATTGGTTTGGTTGGCTAAGTCGGAAAAGTTCAGGTACCTCGGATCCGTTATGCACGGGTCTGTAGGCATCTATCACGATGGTAGATGCCTCCAGACTCGTGCATAATGGATCATGATTCATAACGGATAAGCGCTGCCTGGGCCAAATGGCGAGACGTTACTGGTGTGGTCTGCGATCGCAGAATACTGACCAAACTCAAGGGGCTGATATACAAGAGCATCGTTCTACCGGTTGTTTTATACGGCAGCTAATGCTAGCCAGTATTATCTCGGCACACTAAGGAGCTTCATGTTACGGAAATCAAGATGCTGAGGTGGATGTGCGGCGTAAAGTGGTCTGGATATAAGAGCCAATGGTCTAACCACTGAGGACTTAAAAGATCATGCTAAGTGGAGTAGGCTTAGTAGGAAGGCAGACCCTGGCACAGCAAGCCGGGATTAATGGCAGGAAGAAGAAGTACGTACGTCCCTTCCGGCGTACGTATCTCATGTGCTCTTAGAAATTGAATTTGTTATCCAGGATTACTCCTAGATATTTGGCACTCTGTGCTTGAGGTATGATTTTGCCTTGCAGAAGAACTAGAGGCATGCAATTCGTTTGGGCGAATAGGGATGAATACTGACGTACTCTTTTCAAGGTTAACTTCGATATTCAGCTTCGACCATTTAGCCAGGTGCCCAGCCTATTGGTGGCCACCTGTAGGCGATCGGCTAACAGAACTGATTTGCAGGCAACACCGGCTCTTATAGGGCGTCTACTGGACAGGGTACCTTCGACCCGGAATCTGAAAGTGTGATTCGATAAATAAGCTTGTATGATGTGCACGAGTCTATCTGGCACTCCTTAACGTACGAGCTTGAAAATCAAGCCATTATGTCAGACTTTATCGAACGCCTTTGCAACATCTAGGAAGATTGCCGCAGACGGCATTTTTTGGTTGGAATGGGAGGTCCTATGATCCAGAATATGCTCTGTGATCCTATGGACTTTTTTCATTCCTTGATGGGGCGGAAAGTTACAGTAGCCTGGGGCGCGCAATCTTAAAATACGCCCTTGACCTGTACGCACACATATATTCACATACACACGCACTTACACATCGCCCACCATGCATTACCACACACTCTAATAATGTTTAGTGTCGAACACAACAATTGATTCTTCTTTTTGTTTTTATTATCTCTTATAATTTTATGAATAATATTTTTTTTTTTTACTTTATTATATCAATTACCTAGTTTTTTGTCATTGTATTTTTGTTTATCTTTTGTACTTAATTATTATCATATTGTTGTTTATTTTATTTTAATCTTGTAAAATTACTATATGAAACGACGCATGAGAGGCGAGCGTTAATAACCGCGACACAGTTTACAACTAATGCAGTTATTATCGTTATAAATTGTTTTTTGTATTTTTTTGTCTTGAATAAACGATGTATTATTATTACTAAAAAAAATCTTAAGCATATTAATATATATTTTATATTAATTAAAAGAAATTTTCCACAAATTTCACATACATCAGTTATTTTTTAGTTTTCGGTCACTTTATTGAAAACGATATAATAACTGTTTTTGATATCGATATGAAAATTTCATATCGTATATGTAACCGCTACACATTGAAAACGAAAACGCTCACATGTCTAATATATAATTTAAAAATTATTGTGAATATGCACAATCACGTACACTTTCACTTCAAAAATAAGTAGGTTATCGAACCCACAACCATTTTTGCGTACAGTCAGATTAACTTATACATAAGTCATTTTTTAATATATACTTCGCGTGTGAACCAAACGATAGCTTGGATTATTTCGTTGTAACGCCATCTATTGCCTGATTTAGTAACATACATTTTGTAGAGCTTTGCCGATCTGTTATGGTCTTAAAGTGAATGTTCAAATTTTACTCAATATATGTTGTAGGAAGAAAATTACAAAATGGTCAGAAAAAAAAATATAGCTATCGTTTATAATTATAGGGCAGCCAAGACTTGTCGAACGTACTGTAAAGTGTGACGAGCAAAAGAAAATCGTGTGATTGTAGATGACAAAAGACGAAGAGATAGAAAAGCGGAATGAGTACTTGTAAATAAATACATATATACTTAGCACATATGGTACAATTTACGTATTTTTTTTTTTTAATTACTTAAATAAAAAAAGTATTTTAAATGAAACACTTTTAAACTGACCACACTGACAAACAGACCACGGACTACTGTAAAATGTAGGTCTACCGACCACGCACTACTGTAAAGTGCTCGAAACGTCGGGTTTTTCAAAAAAATGCTTACCAATCAATATACGCGATTAATCCGGTTAAAAGTGTTTCATTTAAAATGTGTAACAATCGCGAAAATCAAAGACATTATTATAAAAAAAAAGTATATAACACACATATTATGTGTTTTGATTACATACTGACATTGACATATAATATAAATTTTATCAATCTGTCAAAAAAATTAAAAAATAGAGGTAAATATAGATATTTACCTTTATTTTTGAGTTCCACTTCCGTTCCCCACTATTTCATTTCATAGTAAATATAGATTATTACTATGTATATAAAATAAAAATTTTGTGAATGGAATATGAACTTAGTCAAAAAGCTATAAACAAAAGCAAAACTTGAATATCTGAGTTGGTTGCCTTATTTTGAAACCAGGCGGCGCTCTTACCAGACGCTAATTGACGTTTACTTATTATTCAATTAAAGTACCATATTTCTTTTATTTAGTGTTAATACAAATTGTTGTTCATTGTCTGATTTTTATGTTCTTTATTTTATATTTCGTACGTATTTCATTGAATCCCGCCAATGACGTGGAAATCTTGCGTTAAGACTTTTAATTTTGGAAGTATTGAGTAGCAGAACTCAACACCGCGATTTGCTTAAACGAGACAATGAAAATATTAAATATTTTATTTCATCGAGTGGAAATTCAACCTTAACTGTAGTTCCCAGAGCGAGAAAATTAAATAATTCATTTGCTAATATCAAGCGAGAATCGAATTTTGAACCATCAAACTTATAACACTAGAATTTTCATATATGTCGATTTTAAGCGTCACCCTAAAGTACATAACAGGGTATGTAGAGGGAACCCTTGGATCTACTGAGAAGCGTACCTAGACTTTCTGCTTCCCATTATCTTCTGAATAATCAAAACATTGAGTATTGTAGCGTAACACAACGCCGTCTGCGATGTTAACAGAGAAATGAAATAAAAATATGAAATATTTCATTTCTTCACTTACTCAGCTTCACGTAGCCGCAGCTATGTCCCGCACATGGCAGGGTAGGCAGAGGGAACTTGGGAACCTAGTGTTGAGACACTTAGTTCCACTTCCGTTCCCCACTATTTCATTTCTTTACATGTAAAAACATCCATATAATTCAACAAATACCTGAACCAAGTAATTAGAACAGAGTACATTAGAAAAACACAGATAAAACAAAAAGGTTGAGAGCCATTGAAGAAACACGCAATCTTTTAAAGCGCACCATTAACGCTTCGATTCTAAGGAGACAAGTGAGAAATTAATTGTGGTTGGAAATAAAAAAAAAAGCCTTTTAAACTTTAGTACGAATAAAAGTAATGTTTTTTAAAGAAATTGTTTAGCATGTACTTAGGTAGCAAGTTCAAATCGCGTTGATATTTCTTACATTTAAAAATCACTCTTTTTTAATGGTGTTAAGACACTCCGTTTTACATTTTTTCTGTTTTAACTCTTTTTAAAAATATTAATTAATTTAATTTAAATATTATTTTTTTTATTGTTTATTTAGCTTTACACTGTATTCCGATGTTTCTTACGTTTAAAAATCACTCTTTTTTAATGATGTTAAGACACTCCGTTTTACATTTTTCCTCAGTTTCAACTTTTTTAAAAATATTAATTAATTTAATTTAAATATTATTTTTTTATTGTTTATTTAGCTTTACACTGTATCCCGAACATATCATGGTAGGCAGTGGTGACATGGGAGTTAATAGTTCGTTTCCATAAAGACACCTCCATTTCCAACTTTCCGCTGAATTCCGAAGACATTATGTGTTGATTAATAGAACTCAACGCCGCCCTTTGCCTGCAAAATTTAAATATTACAGTCACTTGTAACACTGTGCGACAAGCGTCATAATCAAATCAAATTTCCCTTTTTTGGCATCTTATGTCATGTAGCAAAGGTGTATAATGAGGGAACCTCGAACCGAACCTTTTAAGATACATTGTTCCCCACACACTTTCCAATATTTCAAGACATAGCATAAGTGATTAGTATAATATTTTCCGGAATTCATGAGCCTTATTTAATTATCGAGGCAAGAAAATACAATCAAAATATTATTTATTCAAATAGGCCATTACACTTTTGAATCGTTAAGATTCATAGAATTGTCTGTAGTGTCAGTCCTACAGGAAGCCACCACCGGCTCGGAAGGCGGATTTGCTGAGAAGAGCCGGCATAAAACCCAACAGTTGCTCTTTTCAAAATATAACTTACAGTAAATGGCCGTTTGGCGCTCCTTTCTCTCTGCCTATCCCGCTAGGGATATAGAGTGAAGCTAAGTAAGTAAGTAAATGTATAATCATAAGTAGCTACCTGAGTGAGTTTAAATTGGCTCAAACTACGTAAATTCGAATCTATAACCGTCGCATTTACAGACAGAAATGCCTCTAAGTTTTTATTCATTTGGGTCATGACGTTGTAAATTAGTAACTTATGTTTGTGTATTTCATTGGAATGTTCTGAAAACTTTTAATTTATTACTTGGCAGTGCTCAGTATTCACATCTTGGCTTGGAGCCACGTTTTTTTTTTAACAGAAATATTAACGTAGAACATACTTGAGGCCTGAGTGGATCGGAGGCACAAGCGCACACTTTAAACGAGACAGTTAGTAGGTTCGATCGCTGCTTGAGAGAAGTTTCAAAGTTTCAAAGTAAAGAACGGGACAGTGACTTAATACTAGGATTCCTAATTCCTTCTGCCTACCCTGCCATTTGTGGGATACAGCGTAAAGCTGTATATAAGTACTTACTCGTGAAATAATACAGACGGACAATTAGTTGATTCTTTAAAGGCTTTTTGATAATTTTGATGAACGGAAGTGCCATTGGTAATGCCATTGAAGACGCCATGTGGCGTTGATAGTTATTGTCATTTGGGAAAATGAATTATTATCAAATTCAAATTCAAATTCAAAATATTCTTTATTCAAATAGGCTTTAGCAAGCACTTTTGAATCGTCACAACATAAAATTACCACCGGCTCGGAATGCAGTTCTGCTGAGAAGAGCCGGCAAGAAACTCAACAGTTGCTCTTTTCAATATCGAATAAAGTCACAATTTCATTGTTTAATACAATAGTGATTATCCTGCATGAAATTCAAATGACCTTAATTAAATATATTTTTATCATTCAAATATTCTTGGACAGTGTAGTAGTTGGACTTTCTTAATTAACATTACTTTAACATTTACTTTAAACTTCTCTAGAGGCAAATTCAAAATACACTGCGGAATACTATTGTAGATACGTATACTCAGACCCATAAATGATTTATTTACTTTTTGGAGGCGATAACTAGGCGTCACAAGTTTGTCCTTGTTTCTCGTCCCAATCGTGTGTCTGTCACTGTGTTTGCTATAGCACTGAATATGTTGCCGGACAAACAAAATATTGTAAAAAATACATTGAGAAGCAACCGTAAGAATACCTGTATCCTTAAAAACATCTCGCAGAGAATCTCGAGCTTTAAGATTATAAATAGATCTTACGGCTCTTTTTTGCAGTATAAATATTGAATTAATATCGGCAGCGCTGCCCCATAGTAGCATCCCATAAGAAAGAATACTATGAAAATAACTAAAATAAACTAGTCGGGCAGTATTAATGTCCGTAATTTGCCTTACTTTTTTAACTGCGAACGCGGCTTTGCTGAGTTTATCTGCGAGTGTTGCAAGATGGGAATTCCACTGAAGTTTGGAATCTATAGTTATACCTAAAAACACCGTTGATTCCGTCACCTCGACAGGTTCACCTTTAATATTAAGATAAAAATTTTGTTTTCTAACGAAAATTGTACACATTTAGTTTTTTTTGCATTTAACATAAGGTTATTTACGTCAAACCAATGAATAATATGCGACAAAGCAATATTCACTTCGTCAAAGTTAACTTTACTTCTGTCAATCTTAAATATTAGAGAAGTATCATCAGCGAATAATACAATGTCGCATAAATTCTTTGCATAAAATGGTAAATCGTTTATATATAACAAAAATAAAAGGGGACCGAGAATAGAACCTTGTGGAACGCCCATTCTTAGAGGAGATCCAGACGATTTTACATTATTTATATTAACCTTCTGGATTCTTTGAGTTAAATACGAGGCAACAAGGTCAAGAGCTGCGTCCTGTATGCCGTAGTGAGAAAGTTTTAATAGCAAAGTTTCATGGTCTACACAATCAAAGGCTTTGGATAGATCGCAAAACACTCCAACTACATTTTGCGATCTCTCCCATGCCTCATAGATGTGCTTGAGAAGTGCAGCACCCGCATCTGTCGTTAACTTGCCTTTGGTGAAACCATATTGCTCACTATGTATAGAATTGTTTCTATGTATGAATAGTGAAATCTGGTCAAAAATTATTTTTTCAAATATTTTGCTTAATGATGGTAAAATTGATATTGGTCTGTAGTTTCCAGGATCAAGTCTATCTCCATTTTTGAAAAGCGGTACTATTTTACTATATTTCATTAAATCTGGAAAAGTACCGGTTTCTATACATCTATTAAAAACATACGCGAGGTAAGGAGCAATACTACTTATAATAGTACCAAGCAATTTTACTGACATATCCCATAAATCACCAGTTTTCTTTAAATTAAGACTTGAATACTTTAACAATCTCATCTGGTGATACATGCTTAAAAACAAATTTATGTTTTAATTTAACTACATGTTTTTTTAATATGGATACTGCGTGAGAGGGAGATGATGGCAGTGAACTAGTTACTTACTTTAACTGGTGCTTCTGAGAAAAACTTCTCAAAAGCATTTGCCACTTCCGAGTCCGATTCTAATATGACGTTATTAATATTTAACTTGATGGGTTCACTGACAGCTCTAGATCTCCCAGTTGTAATCGTAATAGCATCCCATGTAGCTTTGATTTTGTTATGGGATTTCAAAATTTTATCTCTTATATATATAGACTTGGCCTGGATACAAACACGTTTAAATATTTTTGAGAAATTTCTAACCCTTGACAGGAACGCTGGATCGTGATTCCATTGCCTCATATTATACAATTCGTACATCTTGTCCCTACTTCGGTAAATACCAACGGTTGCCCAGTTACTGAATTTTAAATTTGAATTTATATAAACCTTTTTCGTTTCAAAAATATTGTCAAACCCAGTTGACAGTAATTTAAAAACATTTCCATACAAAAGATTTGGTTGTACTTCGGACATATTTATACTCGAGATTTTTTCGTTAACATTATAAGCATAACGATTTATTTTATTATTAGTGATCGGTCTAATTGTTATTGCCTTACGTTTATTTAATTCTTTACCAGTTAATGAAAATTTTTGACCACAATGATCTGAGCTTAGGTTATTAATGATTTTTTTTTTTCAAAAATCTCGCAGTGACAGAAAACATTATCTAGGCAAGTTGCTGAGATATTTGTTATGCGAGTTGGTTCAGAGAAAATATTTGTTAAATTATAAGATTTAAATAAATTAAGAAGACGGAGACTCTGTGGAGTTGCTTGAAGTATATCTACATTAAAATCTCCGCAAACAATTATTGGTTTACTTTTACAACTCAAATTATAAAGGACTTCCTCCATTTTCTCCGCAAATATCTCAAAACTAGCTGATGGGGGTCGATATACGCATGCCATAATGTATCTATTGAATTCGATGCAGGACAATTCAATTTCGATGCTGTGGTAAGAAGGCAAAGCGCGGCATTGAGTAACGTCACACGAAACACCCACATATTTAAAACAATCGGGAAAACAAGTATCACAGAGTTTCGACACTAAGTTCTCTATTTTCTGCTTTTGGCGTTGAATTAAGAATATCTAATTTTATTAATTATTTTATTAAAATACGTTAATATTATATCATAAACGAATTATATTTTTAAATTCATAACATTTAATAATTCCACCAAACTGTCATTTATCAAGGAAATGAGCTTGTGAAAAGTTAACGCGTTACAAATGAAAAATAATTTTGATACTTCGTCCGGGGGCTGAGTTTCAACTGTAATTATAAACAACCCTTTTAGGAAGCTATGAATTTTCGAGATAGCTCAAGATCATTTCATAAAAGTTTTAAGTGGCTACACTTTAAGCTGTAAATGTTGCGTAAGTTGAGTTTAAAGCTGAGCTTTAAAAATAATTAATGTTGGAATATTTTATATGGGAAAAGTGCTGCGTTTAAAATGTAGATAGTTTTAATTTATTAATTAGCAGTGGTTGTAATATGCTTTACGTGAACTATGATATTTTACGTAAATGTAAAATCCATTATTATTTAACGTGCTTTAGGCAGAGAAATTCTACTGTTTAAACAGTATCTTACATATTGTCTAATTTCCTATACAACATTCATCAGAATTTTAGATCAAAAGATTACATATCAAATCTCATAGGACTTTCTGAACACAACTATGGACGTCAAGCAACGGCAGTGGAAGACAATCATCGTATTTACAGTCTCAAATAAAAAATATAATAATCTGTAACATATTATGACAGGCTATTATGATAACCGAAGCCTGTCATGGCGCAAGAGGATGATTGACTTGACGGCGTTGAGTTTCGCCACTCAACACGCAATGCCTCAAACTCGACGAAAAGTGAAGTAACGGAACGGAGTGTCTTAACACTAGGTTCCTTAGTTTCCTCTGCCTACCCTGCCATATGCAAAATATAACTTCCTTGTACAGATATAGATTATAAATAAAATATATTTTTCCACAGCCATAACTATCAAAGGCGAACAAACACGAGTACTCACATCGGCATTGAGTAAATACGGTGTACGTAGCGAGTTGCTTAGAACATAATGCCATAGAAATGGTATTGACTTATCCTGGACTGAGATAAGTATTTCAAGTACAAAGGTCATATAGTTATTAATAGAGATAAGTGGGTTAAAGTTTCACGCCTTTTCCCGTATCGCCCAATTTTTTATTTTTTTTAATTCTATCAGGATTTTTTTTAAAGAGAATTTGTACACTCAATTATTGGACTTTCTGAATCAACCTCAGCGGCTGTTATAATATTTTCCAATTTTAAAGGATTACTACGCTAAGAAGTAATTCTTGCTTATTATGCATTATTAGCTTGGATATCTCTGCATAAATCTCCTTTTTTATGGAAATGATAAATGAGCATAACTTTGTCTTATCCACCTGGAAACCTTACCACACACAAGCAGGTCATAGAAAAGGAAAGAAGATCCTGCAAAACCGCACAGTAGTTGAGAGCAACGTGTACGTATAGTGAGTATATGAGTCGAGACTGTGACCTATTTTTTTCTACCTAAAAATCATTACACAAAGTCTACCATTGAATTCCGTTAGCCATTATATAATATTTCTAAAATATGTTAAACTATATTAAAGAAATATAAAAAAAAATTACTACCTTTCCGCATACATTCTATTCTTAGAGCCGTCTGTTCATGTTTGCTACGCGTTGCTTGCGCTACACTCGAGTCGGGAGTGAAATATTGACTAGGCCTGGACTAAGACGAGTGTTTTAAGTACACAGGCTATATCGTTATTAATGGACTAGCTCACGCCTCTGGCTTTACGTTGAGGAATTCAATGTTTAGGTTAAAAGTAATTTGTGTAGACACATACAAAACATATGCGCAGCGGCGCAAGCGTGTGACTGTAATCGACAGGTTCGATACCCAGTCGAGGAAATTAAATATTCACTTCTTCGCTCTGGTAATAAGGCAATGCCTCAAACTCGGCGGAAAGTGTGGAACGGAAGTGGAACGGAGTGTCTTAACACTAGGTTCCCGGGTTCCCTCTGCCTACCCTGCCTCGTGCGGGATACAGCGTGAAGCTAAGAAAAGAAAAAAAAATGCGAAACATATAAGTAAGCATAAATATTGCTAAGTATAAGTTATAAGATAGCTAAAAATCGGCACAGTGTCTCAACACTAGATTCATCATAGATTAAATATTATATATTTAATTTCCTCGAGTGGGAATCGAACCACACAACCTGTCGTTTACAGTCACACAGTGCCGCCGCGCCACGACATGCCTCATAAACGTTTAATATTAAAATTATTTATTTTTTAGCTTCACTATTTATCCTACATATAGCAGGGTAGGCAAAGAAAAAACCACAGAACCTAATATTAAGACAAACCGTTACTCAATAATTCTGGAGGCATCGCGTTAAGAATTCAACGCCGCGTTTTGTCTGTTTACTAAGTAGTCTCTTTACTAAGGCGCGTAAAGTGAAAACTTTAAATATTAATTAAATTCCTTAAGCGGATATCGAACCCACAACCTGCCATCGTAACAATTCAACAATTAGATACATAAGCAAATGCTAACGCTGACTTAATTTAAAAGCCTGTTATATAGAGAATATTATAACAATGTTTTTTTTTTAGCTTCACGCTGTATTCCGCACGAGGCAGGGTAGGCAGAGGGAACCCGGGAACCTAGTGTTAAGACACTCCATTTCACTTCCCGCCGAATTCGAGGCATTGCGTGTTGAGTGGCGGAACTCAACGCCGCACTTTGCCTTATTACCAGAGCGAAGAAATGAAACATTAAATATTTAAATTGACAATATTTAATGTTTCATTTCCTCGACTGGGGATCGAACCCAGAACCTGTCGGTTACAGTCACACGCTTGTGCCGCTGCGCCACGACAGGCCTCATATAACAATGTTGATAAATATAATAGTAAATATTTTTGTTGGTACTTAAAGGAAGTTAAATTAGTAAACTGCCTGTATCGATAGCCTTTAAATAATATTATATGTATACTTCTGGGCGATTCCCAGTGCCGCAAGCGTGTAAACGTGATAGGTCTTAGGTTAAAATCCTATTAAAGTGAATGAAAAGTTTTACGTTTTCATTACCTCGCTCTGATAAGACTACAAAGAGTATATATATATATATATATATATATATATATATATATATATATATATATATATATATATATATATATATATATATATATATATATATATATATATATATATATATATATATATATATATATATATATATATATATATATATATATATATATATATATATATATATATATATATATATATATATATATATATATATATATATATATATATATATATATATATATATATATATATATATATATATATATATATATATATATATATATATATATATATATATATACATATATATATATATATATATATATATATATATATATATATATATATATATATATATATATATATATATATATATATATATATATATATATATATATATATATATATATATTTTCCAGTCTTGGTTTTATTATGAGAAAGAGAAAATAGTTGAAATTATTACATAAAAAAGCGTAATATGACACTATATTGTTTACTAATTTTGAACTATAAATCAAACTTGATTCAAGCGGGCGAATCTGCTCTTCTGTATGTTTACGATATATTTTCATACGGTTTTTACCAATAAGTAGATTGGTTTATATAACCTTAAGTATATTATTTATTCATCTTGGTTTTAAGAAAATTTACTATATATATTTATTTACTATATATATTTACTATATATATGTTATAACTATAACGATTTCTGTTTATGTGCTTTTAAGAAGTTTTTCATACTTGGAGCTAGAATTGTGTATGCCGCAGGAACCAAAAGTTCCTTAAGATAATATATTATATTATAGACATTAATAAATATTGGAGATACTATTACTTTTTTGCCGTGTGATTCCGGCTTAGAATAGGATCACCCTGGTACTGATGGTGTCGTAAGAGGCGACTAAAGTGCGTGTGGTAGAGTCACGTTGTCAGTAATGGCAACACGCATGGGCACTCTAGACCGGATTATTACCACCCCCGGCATTTAAGACCAGCGTTAAGCAGTGGCTTTGGCCACTGCGTTTCGCATTAGGTAATACCGGACACCGGTGCCCTTTCACCTTAAAGGGCGGCACGGCTCCTGTAGCTCCTCTGGAGTTATTTGGGGCCGTGGGCCACGTTGATCACTTACCACCAGGTGACCCGTACGCTCGTTTGCCGTCTTTTCCATAAAAATATGGGAGATACTGAGACAGTACATAATGAGTAAATTCTTGTTGCAGGATGTAAAGTATCTTTATAGAGATCGCACTGTGTATGGTCGCCTTAATTTAACATCTTTCATTATTAAAAGAGTACGAAAAAAGCTCTACAGGTTTATAAAAGCTCACTTACATGGAGTAAAATAAAACGTCATGGAAACTTAAGTAGGTAACCTAGGACAAAAGTCTGTCAAGTCAGTGAAAATGGTAGAAACGAAGAATCTGAAATAGATGTGAACAAAGGCGCAGTTGCATTTGGTTGGTAACAGAGTTAACGGTGCCTTAGGTGCATTGATTAGATAGCATCACATATAATATTAGCATAATTAAATTAAATAAGAAGTATGAAAGAAAAAAGAAAATGCCGTGAAAATGCTATCATGTAAAAATTAACACCTAAGCTGTAACGTAGAATTATCAGTAGAATTAATTAAGTAATTATTTTATTGGATCCAGATATTCTCGAACGATTTAATTAAGCAGTTAATTTGGGACCTTTTTCGGGTATCGCCATTAATATTGTAACTGTACAGAATTATTTAAAAGACGTGAATAGACTTTGCGAGGATTTTCTTGTTTCTGTTTTGCCCGATCGTTCAAAGCAATAAGAGGATAGTGTGTTTATCAATGTTTGTATGGATGTTGGTTATGTGGCAAGTTGGCCGATTTTGATAACTGTTACGTTAATTTGTCAAGATTTGGCATGCAAACGTTACTATAAGTAAATGTTTTAGTTACGTGCTGCATCCCATACAAATTCAGAGGGAACTTGGGAACCTAATATTAAGATCTTAATATTAGGTTCCCAAGTTCCCTCTGAATTTGTGTGGAAAGACTCGGTCTTGTGGCGCTGAGGCCAGTGGTGATGCAGTTCAATGCCAATGTAAGCTAATTAAACATTTTATATTTTCAAATAATAATTTAAATTTTTCACGCTATTCATTATAACAAGACAAAGAACGGCGTTAAATATATATATATATATATATATATATATATATATATATATATATATATACATATATATATATATATATATATATATATATATATATATATATATATATATATATATATATATATATATATATATATATATATATATATATATATATATATATATATATATATATATATATATATATATATATATATATATATAGTATATTAGGTAAAACAAGCTGTAAAGCAATGTTTAAGGTAATAAATAACAAAATAAAGCAATTTATCGCGATGTTGGGCTCTAATCTTGCGATCTGCTCACGGAGTTAGTTATTAATTGTAATTAAGATGCTCGAATATTCCATGACCTTTGATATATATATTAATTTATATAATAGAGTCATTTGGGGAAAAGTAGGAAAGAAAGTGTCTTAATGGGAACATAGTGTCTTGACACTAGGTTAGGTCCCCAGTTCCCTCTCACTACAATTACTACTACTCTACAATTGCTAACCTAGTACATATAGACTTGTCTGTTGCACTTTACGTAAAATAATTTAAATATGCATTTAAGTAACATTTTAAAACACAATTGGCTTAATTTATCTTTGAAATCGAAAAAAAATCGAGAGTGAGATTGAGTTATACCTCTATATACTTTTTTTTTATGGAAAAGCGTACGGGTCACCTGATGGTGAGTGATCACCGTCACCCAAGGCCCCGTGTAGCACCAAGAGAGCTACAGGTACATTGCCTTAAAAGTGGAGGTAAGTGCGCTTGCGCTTGTATCTTATATTACACAACACTTATGTTACTTTGTGTGTTATATATCTTTCTTTCTAACATTATCTATATATATATCTTTCTAACATTTCTCTAGCGAGGTAGAGAAAGAGGGGAATGCAGAGTCAAATGCTACGTTCTCGACATACCTCACTTGTCCCGTCTACTGTCATCCACCTCATGGTTAATTTCCTCCGGAGAGCCTCGAACTTGACCATGGGTCATGGTCAAGTTCGGGTCGTAATCACTGTTTTCGAAGGTAAAAAGAGAACTCCCACTACCACTTTTACAGCTGGCATTACCTTCATGAATCTGTTTTGTCATTATTTTGTCACTATCAATAACCACCTACTCGTAAGTACATTTTTCGTTATTTTATACTTTCTTAATTTTTCAGTTTATATTAGGAACAAATTTTAAAATTCCTCAAAACGAAGCAGTGGTACAGATAGCAATAAAACAAAAATAAAGTGTTTTCATCAAATTCGTATAAAAACAAAGTTTTTTGCGGCGTATCCTGAAAGAGGAAAAAATTGTAATGCAGATAGGACTTTATAAATATTCATGACAAAATTTTCATGTAAGATACAAAGTATCTTTATTACTTATTGCAAAACAATATTGACGACGTTGTGGCGTAGTGGCACAGCGTATGACTGTACGTTCGATTCTTACTCGGGAAATGAACTTGGGATGCTAGTGTTAAGAAACTCCACTTCGTTCTTCATTTTCAGTCCATTTTGAGTTATTCCGTGTTGAGTGGCGGAATTTAACGCTGCTTTTTGTCTTGTTATAATTACAGAATTTAAATTATTACTTGAAAATATAAATCGAGGCCTGTAGTGACTGTAACCGACAGGTTCTGGGTTCGAATCCCCGGTCGAGGAAATGAAATTTGGAATGAAATTTAAATATTTAATGTTTCATTTCTTCGCTCTGGTAATAAGGCAAGGCTCGGCGTTGAGCTCCGTCACTCTACATGCAATGCCTCAAACTTGCCGGAAAGTGGGGAACGGAAGTGGAACGGAGTGTCTTAACACTAGGTTCCCGGGTTCCCTCTGCTTACCCTACCTCGTGCGGGATACAGCGTGAAGCTTAAAAAAAAAAGAAAATATAAAATGTTTAATTAGCTCAAATTGGCATTGAACTGCATCACCACTGGCCTCAGCGTCAAATGACAGAGAATCTTAATATTAGGTTCCCAAGTTCCCTCTGAATTTGTGTGGGATGCAGCACGAAACTACAACAATTATTTATAGTAACATTTGCATAAATAAGCCAAATCTTGACGAATTAACGTAATAGTTATCAAAATCGGCCAACTTGCCACATAGCCAACATCCATACAAACATTGATAAACACACTATCCTCTTATTGCTTTGAACGATCGGGCAAAACAGAAACAAGAAAATCCTCGCAAAGTCCATTCACGTCTTTAAATAATTCTGTACAGTTACAATATTAATGGCGATACCCGAAAAAGGTCCCAAATTAACTGCTTAATTAAATCGTTCGAGAATATCTGGATCCAATAAAATAATTACTTACTAAATTCTACAGATAATTCTACGTTACAGCTTAGGTGTTAATTTTTAGTTAAGATATAAATGTTAAATAATTTTTGCGTAGGTTCGACTCCCAACTAAGGAAAATATCTTGCTCAATATATTATTATCATTCCCTTGTCGTTTATTCTGTGCCCAAACCACTTTAGCCTATTTTTGTTATTTAAAGAGTGATATTCTGGCTATTTACTTTTATTCTGCATTATTGTGTACCTCGTCATTATGATCCTAATACATGATAGCATTTTCACGGCATTTTCTTTTTTCTTTCATACTTCTTATTTAATTTAATTATGCTAATATTTTATGTGATGCTATCTTATCAATGCACCTAAGGCACCGTTAACTGTGTTACCAACCAAATGCAACTGCGCCTTTGTTCACATCTATTTCAGATTCTTCGTTTCTACCATTTTCACTGACTTGACAGACTTTTGTCCTAGGTTACCTACTTAAGTTTCCATGTAGTTTTATTTTACTCCATGTAAGTGAGCTTTTATAAACCTGTAGTTTCTCCGTTCCACTTCCGTTCCCCACTTTCCGCTGAAGTTGAGACATTGCGTGTTGAGTGGCGGAACTCAACCATTACCAGAGCGAAGAAATGAAACATTAAATATTTAAATTGAAAATACTAAATGTTTCATTTGCTCGACCGGGGATCGAACCCAGAACCTGTCGGTTACAGTCACACGCTTGTGCCGCTGCGCCACGACAGGCCTCAATATTGACAGCATTATTGACTCCATATTTCCATACAAAAGAACACAACAAGTTAAATAATACATTTAACGCTAACGTGACGATGCCAACGACACGAGCCGGTCATTACAATTTAATGTCATTATAACCGAATCAGACATACATAATGGAATAGTAAATGCCCGGTAATTGGAGTATTAGCGGTATAATCTATTGTAATTAATATTACACTTTGCATTGTTATGTCTATTTTGAGAGGTTGTGGGTTCAAATTTGCCTATTTGTTGGTCGTTGAATAAAAGGCACTTACATATATTAAATAGTAAATATTAAAATATGGACAATAAAATCGTTTACAAGTGACTTTAATAATTCCTAGAAAATGATGCCATAATCCGGTGCAGTGATACATACATATATCCGATTTGGCATTTCGTAATTTTTTTTTTTGATTTTTTAGTAAATTTCAGAATTTGTCATATTTTATGGTTGAAAATTAGTTATAGGACAAGTCGGATAAACTCCTCTTGTGCTCGCTCACTGCTGGCCCCCACGAATGTCCACGACATTTTGAGGGACGGGCAGTGTAGAATACCGTTGCTCCTTGGGCGGCGGGTAATTATTTCTCAAAGAATACATTCCCTGGGCAGTGATTGTTCATCAGCGAATAATCGGACATGGCGATGTATGTGTAATAAATAATATACCAGCGCCGAATTTAGCCGAGCGTTATGGTCATGTCTTGTGGGTGGAACCGTAGGCCTTGTCTTAGCCAGCCGAGCCGCAAGAAAGAAAACTTCTTTAAAAAAATATTCCATCCCAATTGGCACATGCATGGCTGATGAAAAGATCAGACGATACTGCTATCTCCGCCAGGATACCGGCCGATACTTGTGGCGTATTTAGGCTTATCCAAGTACAAGTGTTTGGACTCATACTTGATGGACTTGGATTGATTTGGATACTTGAGGTTTTTCTCTCATACTTGATGGACTTCTATGGATATTATAAATGAAGCAAAAACACAAGAAAAGATGGTAACGGAAGAGGAGTTTTCTAGTCCGCTATCGATTCGGGAGCCGTGCGGTTCACACGGCGAAAGCGCGAGCCTGTATAAAGTGTAGACGATTCTGGGTCGGAGACGGAGCCTACACGTGGTCCTAATTGCCACACGGCGAGGAGAGGAAGGCCTTCAAAAGCCCCTGGCAATGTATAAATGATAAAATCCAGTCACCTTCAGGGCTCATATGTACTTAAATTAAAAGGCGCTTTTGTAGCCTTTACTAATATTATTGAATCACTGTCTATGCTATAGTAATAGAACCTAGTGTTAAGACTGTACGTATATGATACGAATAAAGAATTTTTTGCATATATTTATTTATATATTTTATTTATGATTAAACTCGACAAAGTAGTTCGATTTTGATAGTTCTTTTTTATTACATATGTATACCCCAGAGGTGATGCCCGTATAAATTTTATGGCATTGGTCAGTCAGCACATGACAAGCAACAAGAATAAAAATTTTAAGTATTTTACAATTTAAGGGCTTGTCGTGGTGCAGGGGCACAAGTGTTTGACTGTACACGCGGCGATTCGCGGGTTCGACCCCTACTAGAAGAAACCATTTTTTTTTTTCATATTTTCAAATGACATATTTAATATTTTTATTTCTTAGCTCTATTGACAAGGCACACCGCGGCGTTGAGTACCGCCTCTCAACACGCAATGACTTAAATCCGGCGGAAAGTAAGGAACAGAACGGATTGTCTTAACAGTAGGTTCCCAAGTTTTCTCTACCTATTCTTCCATGCGAAGGATACAGTGCGACGCTGATTAAAAAAAATATTATATCCTTTTTCTTCTGTTATTAATATTCATCGATACTTGGTAGACTTCCGATAACACATTCTTCTTATTATTCACCATTTCTTTATATGTTTTTCTTACCATTCTTCTGTCATTCATTCTTTCGACTTACCCAAAACTTAGCACGCTCCTAAAATTTAAGTACCCACATCTTCTAAAATGAAATAAAAAATCCATAAGAAGACACAAATATAATTCCACAGAATATTTAAATAAAAATAATTGTTTCCAATATTATAGATAAAGATAATCGTTTTCATTTAGTTTTTTTAAGAAAAATCTCTTTTGATTTACAAGACCAAATTTTTTTTGTCAAACTAATTAACCTTCTAATTAGACAATAAACAATCGACAAGTTCCACGACCAGTAGGGGAGTACTTTATATATACAACGTAATCCCAGGCGTCTTCAGCAACGTCAGAGTGTATCACGCTGTGTGTAACATTATATACCGATCCGGGCTATTATTCAATTAGCCGAGACAGCCAATTTCAGAGCATCTGCCGTAGAGATTTATATTGTTGAAAATTAAATTTTCATTTAACTTCATCTGTTTGGAGATGGGTTATAAAGATATTTGTGAATTTTCTTGGTTGAAAAGTTTATCTTCTGATTTCTGTGATGAAATAGCCATCTATTTTATTATCTTCACTCTGTATTCTACATATTACTGGGTATGCAGAGGGAACCGGGGAACCTACTGTTGAGTCATTCAGCTCCCATGAAGGCAGCTGTTCCCCATGTTACGGTGGATTCTGGAGGCATCATGTGTTGAGTGGCGGAACTCATCATCACTCATTATCTGTGAATTACCTCGTTACCAGAGCGAAAAAAAAATATTTAATTTCCTCGTGTGTGGTACAAACCCACAATCTGTCACATATTTATGACTCTGCTTTGTAAGGCCTCACACCCAATTATACTACTCGGAATTTATATTATTATGTACTATTCAGGTTTATAATATATTTAGGCCTGTCATGGCGCAGCGGCACAAGAGTGTGACTGTAACCAACAGGTTCTGGGTTCGATCCCCAGTCGAGGAAATGAAATATTTAATATTTTCAATTTAAATATTTAACGATTCATTTCTTCGCTCTGGTAATAAGACAAAGCGCGGCGTTGAATTCCGCCACTCAACACGCAATGCCTCAAATTCGGCGGGAAGTGGGGAACGGCTGTGGAACGGAGTGTCTTAACACTAGGTTCCCGGGTTCCCTCTGCCTACCCAGCCTCGTGCGGGGTACAGCGTGAAGCTAAAAAAAATAATATATTTAATTATAAACATGACTAGTTTGCTAGGTTGTAGGCGTAGGTATGTCAATCGTTGGTTCGTTTTATTTGTTAATGTTTTCCATTTGACCATGACACCAAAACTGCGGATGAAAGTTGAGGTAGTTTCATATCAAGGAAATCATTCACCGCGTTTTGTCTTATTATTAGAGCGAGGAAATGTAAATATTTTTTTTTTACTATCTCGAGTAGGAATCAAACTCATGACCGTCACACTTGTACGCTTATGCCCCTGTACCAGAGTGATATAGTATAAGCATATGATCGGTTTCATTATAAACCTCATAGATTGGAGTAAAGAAGAATTTCATTCAGTTCAGTCCCGTTTAATTGAAATTTATATTAGAGCTATCATAATTTTTGGAAAACTTTTTATATTCACATTTTATTAAGTTCTTCCTTTTGCTTTACATTTTTACATTTAAGTTGTTAATTTTAGACATATATTATAGGTAAAAGATTAAAGTAATATTTCTTTTTCTGATATTTGTGTAATATATTTGTATAATCGATCCAGGATTTTTTAAACTAATTTCAAAAAGGAGGTTTAAATAAGCTTAACAAAATTTTAAATAAGCTTAACTAAATTATTTTTACATAGAGACCTATCGTGGCGTTGGGGTGCAAGCAAGTGGTGACTTTTAACGCAACAGGTTGTTGGTTCGATACGTACTCGAGAAATTGGAGTATTTGAAATTTTCAATTATTTTTTTTTGCGATGTCTCAAATTCTGTGAAAAGTGGAGAACGGAACGGAGTGTCAGACTAGGTATCCAAGTTCCCTCTGCCATGTGCTGGATACAGCGTGAAGCTGAGTAAGTAAATATTTTTTTCATATAACAATATTAATTATTTGACAAAGATTATATGCAAATAATTCTAACTGTGCAGAAATAAATAATAAATTAATTTTCCCACTTATTTTTAATTTGGTGGACCTTATGGTACGTAATAGAAAATTATTCTGATTTCGTTAGCATTTTGTAGAAATTCTACATCCTACATCCTAATTCCTGGAAATCCTCGGTACCTTCTAACTTTTACACTTCCTTACCTATATATCATATCTATCACAAATGCATGTTGATCATTTATATCAACGTATAGTTAATATACTTATATATAACGATGTTTGAAATTCCTCCAGTTTACAGAAACAAAACCATTTGCTGAGCTCTAAATAGAATAAATGTCATTCAGAGATTTACTCTTGAATAAACAGTAATGTAATATGTCAAGATGGGATTTGTTATCCGCTATATACTGAAAATGTATGTAAATGTAGATCCTCAAGTGTCTTCGGAACTTGCGGGAAGTGAAAAGGTTATTTCCGAATTGTTTAAACATAGATTTTCGAAGGGTTAGGGGTTCTAATTTTTTTATTGTAATGTAAATGTTATTATGTAGTGGTGCAGCGGCATTTTTAATGAAGTTAGAGTTTTTTTTTGTTTATTACTGTATCTTACCCCTATAAGGATAAACAGAGGGTAACTGGGAACCTAGTATTGATATCTCCGTTTGTATTAAGTCACTTCCGATCTCCACTCTCCGTCGGATTCTGAAAACATTGCGTGTTGAATAGTGGAGTACAATGTAGCTTTGCTTTACGCAAGGAAATCATAATAAGTGATATATTTTTCGAATAGAGATCGAATCTGTTCTGTCGCGTTTACAGGCGCACTTGTGCCCTCGCGCTACTAAAGGCCCTTGCAGTAACAAATTCAGCGAAAAGTAGGGAACGTAAACGTTCCCAAGTGACCTCTGTCTACTTTATTTTGTGCGGGATACAGCGTGAAGAAAAAAAATACAAAAACACATTTTTATTGCGAACATTTCCATGCACAGTGAATCGCAAATGTCACTTATACAAAACATTAACAATTCCTTGCTCTAAATAAATCGTACAAGAATGTAAATAGTATTTTATTTACCCGTTAAACTTAGAAATAGGTCAACTTGACGCCCGTAGAGGTGATAAAATGCTCCGCCATTACTGCCCTTATTAACTTGGAGAACAAATTCTTAGTTTGTTATTGATTCTTTTTTATTTAATCTGTGATGAATTGCTTGCAGCTTCGTTTGCATTGACTGTATATAAAGTGTATATTTAATTTGTTTTTGTTTATTTTTGGGTTCCTGTAGGGATTTCAGGAAATCTTAGTGATTCACTCCATACCCAAAAAGAACGTACATGTTAAATTTCAACAGTCTACGTCAAAGACGTCCAGAAATCCAGTGCATTGTATTTATTAAAGAAAAACATATTTATAATTTCCTATATCAGCTAAAATAAAGCGAGATCTATTTTGGGAAATCCATATGCAATAGCTTAAAATTATGTTGAAAATGAATACTTTATTTATTGCGATCGATTATTTTTAACGATTCATCAAATATTTTTTATCTTATGAAGAATGTTAATAATAACCTTGAGTGGGGATGGAACCCACAATTTTACAGTCATACGCTTGTACTGCTGCCTCACGATATGAAGGAATTAGTATCCTACATGAGTCATTACGTACATGATATGATTTTTTAACTTCACGCTTTATCCCGCACAATGCAGGCGAGGTGAGTAGAGAGAACTTGCGATCGTAGTGTTTAGGCACTTCGGTCCTATTAGGGCACTTTCATTCTCCACTTTCCGCTGAATTGAGTCAAGGTGATTTGAGTGATGGAATATTTAATATAAATTAACCCACTATTTTATCTTCCACGGGCAGTCTTTGATAGCTTTTACTCTTTACCAATAAATAAATTTATATGAATATTATACATTTATTGTACATTTTAACTTAAAACAATACTATGTGAATGTGAATCAAGAATATTTTATATAATGAATCTAAAGTTATAATTAATATTTTGTGTAAATTTATATTGAGCGTGTTAAATTTACACCGTTATTTATGGAAAAGACCATTGATGGTACCTGATCACCGTCCACGGCCCCATGTAACACCAGATGAGCTACAAGTACGTTTCCGTTCAAGGTAGATGCAATTTTTGAGGTTACTGACTTCTTCATTGACGCTGGTATACTAGTTCCCAGTTGCGTGACAACTGGAAGGAAGTTTCTCGGAACCCCACAGTAGTGGAGTATTACGTATTTTATCTTGTGACGTACTGTGCGGTTAGAAAATTCGGTGGCAGGTACTAGGTCAAACGGTTATGATAAAAGAAGAGAGACCGCACAGTATTATTATATCAAGTTTATTTTTATTTATCCTTTTATATTTTTGAAAATTGTAGAGCATGTTGAGTGTATCTGAAATCATTTTTTTTACATAGTAATAACTGGTTGGTAGGCCTTATAAATAATGAAATAAATACAAAAATATGTACAATTATTATCAAGAACAAAAAATATTTATAGTGTTTACATATCGGCTCAGAGAGCCAATGTATCCAAATTTGCTGATATTAGAGTGTCTTACAACTAATTTTTTACTTTGAATCTATGAATATCTTTATTCCCCCGAATGATAATCGAACCTAAAATCGTTATCATGCAGGTACTGTACTGCTGCCGATTTAAAATTTACCTTAATTTTACAATGAATAGTGTTTAATTTAATTTCCTCTCTCAGGAAACGGTGGTAAGCACGGCGTTGAGTTCCGCCATTACACAAGCAATGCCTTAACATATCGGCGCAAAATGAAGAACCGAAATACTCGATGGGAACATAGTGTTATCATATTTAGGTTCCCTCTGAATCCGCTATCATATATAGAATATACATATATAATGCGTGAAGTCAAACCAAAAATATTTGTATGAAATGAAATATCCACCTAAGCCCCATAGAATCTTAACATACACAAATTGTCGATGTAACACATGTAAGAAATATTTTTATACGTTCAAAGAGCTCATGTAGGACTAGCCCATAGTAAAAGTACCTTTTCTGTTATCAATTTGAAAATGCTCAAAGATTCTTAGGGTTCAAGATATAAGAAGTATATTTATTACGTGTTAAAGGGATAAGGCATTGGTCGAAAATAGAATAAAATATTATGACAATGTTAGGTATGAACACAATTTATGAGTTTATCGCGTGTCTTAAGTGTTTTTGGGGTCGAAATGTATATTTTTAACCGATTTTAAGTAAAGGAGCCATCAGTTGAATATAATATTTGACTATGATTATACATATGGGTTATGGTATTTTGGTAAGAATGTACATTGTATATATTATGATCGTATGTTTGCATGATCGTTCATGATTGTCATGGTGTTCTCAGGATTTCACTTTCTCGAGCATTGAACCCACAACTAATTGCGTTTACAGTCAAACGTTACTGCCCCTCTGCTACAACAGATCTTTTTACTCTGTACATACTGTACTTACTCATCTACTCAGCTTCACTCTGTATCCCGCACATGGCAGGGTTGATAGAGGGAACTGAGTGTTAAGACGACCCTGAAGTTCCGTTTACCACTTTCCACCGATTAGAGGCATTGCATGTTGATGGGCAGGATTCAATGTCACAATGTATATTACTTCTTTAGATAATATATAATGTTGTACTTCTTTAAATAATCACAGTAGAATCCGTAAATAAATAAAAGCACTTCATATTTTTAAACAAGGAAACTACGCTTGTTGTAGCTTCCTGCTTTTAAATTTAGCGTAATAAGTGGTGGAACTTAACGCTGTGCTTTGTCTCCTTACTATAGCGAGAACATAAAAAATATATATAAGTGGGAAAATACATCAGAATTGAATAAAATACCTATAGCTGCCTTTACCGGCTCACGCTTGCCTGCTTGTGCCACAACCGATCTCAAATAATTATATATATAGATAAAATAAAAGTCTGACAAGAATATTGAACCAGTTCTTCTACCTCGAATCTATTGACAAAACGATCGCCTTATTAATAATTGGTATAATCTGGGAAACAACAAATCGCACAACGCTTCAGGGGTTTTATTTCTCGTTCCATTTCAATGGAAAAAAGGAAATTTCGGTTATAATTTTGTCAAAGAAGAAAATATTTTAATGGCTTCTTTTTATTGAGGGTGTAAAGTAGGCGGAAGAATTTGTCAGCTTTACGCTGTAATCCCTCACTTGGCAGGGTAGGCAGGGGAACCTCAGGAACCTCACACCTAGTATTTACTCTGTTCCGTTCTCCAGTCTCCGCCGAATTTAAGGCATTGCGTGTTGAGTGGCGGAATTAAACACTGCACTTTTTTTGTATATCATAGTGAAAAAATAAAACTTGAAATATTCCATTAGAAAATATTAAATATTTCATTACCTCGAGTGGGGATCGAACCTACAATTTTACAGTCATACGCTTGTACTGCTGCCTCACGATATGAAGGAATTAGTATCCTACATGAGTCATTACGTATATGATATGATTTTTTAACTTCACGCTTTATCCCGCACATAGCAGGCAAAGTAAGTGGAGAGAACCTGCGATCGTAGTGTTTAGGCATTTTGGTCCTATTAGGGCACTTTCGTTCTCCACTTTCCGCTGAATTGAGTCAAGGTGATTTGAGTGATGGAATGTATATGCTAAAGATAAATATATACATTTTACGGTTTGGTTGATAAAATGCGACCTAGCCTGATATATGGAAAGAAGTCGTTTTTTTTTTCACATAGTGGAATAAGAAATTCACAATATTTTTAGCTGCTACAAATTAAATACCGAAAGAATATAAGTTAGATATGTTAAACATTATTTTAGAACGAGTAAATATAAAAAGACTAGAAAAATGTATTGTAAATAGCAAAAACTTAGTCATTGCTCATCAAATATATATGAAAACAAAAAGGAAATAATAATATATGAAATATCTATATTCATTTACATATTAATGATACTTTACACTGTGTTTTGTCTTATCACACTTAAGGTAGGAAACTTGGGAAGTAAGTGATAAGACACCCTGGTCCCTTAGTGACTTCAAGAAAACTACCATTCACTACTTTCCGCCCGTTTTGTTTCAATGTTCGTTGAGTGGCGCAACTTAACGCCACGCTTCTCTTTCATACCACAACGAGAAACATAACATATATTATATACAATCTACCGCGTTTACAGTCGCACGTTTGTACCCCAGCATTACAACAGGCCCATCATTTCTCAGTCTATCTGACTAAAGCCCGATAGGGACTTAATGTACACGTACAATATGATAGATTGACACTATTTCTCTAGGGATGATGTTATAAAGAGTGAAGGAAGCGTTATAAAGTGGTATGGGCATATTTTTATTCTTCTATACTGTAGTAAAACAATATTGTGTAAAGACAAATTGGTTTAAATAACTTATTATCACTTCTCAACTCTGGTGTGAAGCGCGGCGTTGAACTCTGTATACATGCAATATCTACGATTCAGGTAGGAAGCGGAGAACTGTTTTTTTTTTCAGCTTCCCAATGTATCCTGCATACCGGAGGAAACCTGAGAACCTAGAGTTAATACTCTGTTTTCGTTCCCAATTTTCCGCTGAATTCTACAGGCATTACGTGTTGAGCAGAACTCAACGCTGTGTATTGCCTCGTTACCAGAACGATAGAATTGAAATGTGAAATATTTCATTTCTTTGCGTGGAGATCGAACCCATGATCCGTCGAGTTTACATTGACACGCTCGTGCCTGAGAGATACGATAGATTTCAAACAAAAAGAAACCTTATTATATTATATATGTAAATGTATATATCTTTCCATTACGCCATAATTTAATTGTTATCCACTTTGAAACACTTGTTCAAACTATTAAATATTTGCATTGAGTATTTACTCACTTTCAGTTAAAAGCTAAATTAAATTTATTGCAATTTTTCATATGTACTGTTGTATAATTATACCATACTAAGCGATAAGTCATCGCATAGTGGTAAAGTACGATACAAGGACAATGGGTTCAATTTTTATTGAGTTTAATTTTTTTTTTTTGTTTCACTTTTGTCTCGGTCTTAAAAATAAGCGTACAGCATAAAAAGCAGAAATAATTCGGGAACCTAGTGTTAGGGCACTCAGTTCTCGTTAGGACACTTTCGTTGTTCGGTTTCAAAAGAAATATTTTGTTTTTTTTTTCTATTTCCTCGTATATTGAGTTTCGTCATCTCACTTTGTGTCTTTAATATGTACAGGAAATATAGAAAAAAAGTGCCTTACATAACTAAAAACATTTACAAAATCAGATGAATTAACCGAGCCCAACTAAATTGTTTTTAACATTTTTCTAGTATTATTTTAACGACTACAAACAATTTCTTTTGCGGCAAACTTATAAAAAAATTAAAAAGGCAATGGTAATTTATCACTTGGGGAAATTAATATATCTAATATAAATATTTTTATTACCACATACTAGAAACAAGACAAAACACAGCGTTGAGTTCCGTAAAATGGGCAGTGTTTTGCAATCGTAATGTCTTAAAATTGGATTTTTTTCTGTCTACCCTATAAAGAAGATAAGCTGATAGATATACAATTATACATACAACCACTGTAGCCGTCTATATGTAAGGATAAGCTAATATTTCTTAGGGTGACCCCTGTTTAATCTTTCATGACATGAATTTTGAATGCGGTCAACTCTGATTTGTTTGTACCACATTTTAGGTGTGTTCAAGGTAGAATGTTACCTATTTTATTGAAATAAGTATGATAATTTCAATTTTATTTATATATATATATATATATATATATATATATATATATATATATATATATATATATATATATATATATATATATATATATATATATATATATATATATATATATATATATATATATATATATATATATATATATATATATATATTGCGTGTAGAGTGGCGGAATTCAACGCCGCGCTTTGTCTTATAACCAGAGCGAAGAACCTGTCGGTTACAGTCACACGTTGTTTGTGCCGCTACGCCACGACAGGCCTCATATATATTTTTCTTTTTATTATATATTTTTACTTTTATTATATTTTACACTTAGTAGGGTAGGCGGAGAAAACTTAGAAATCTAGTGTTCAGACACTCCGTTCCCTGTAAGACACTTCTGTTTCCGAATTGTTCAGGCGTTGCCTCTAGATGAACTTTGTCTTTATACAAGAACGAGTAAATCAAGCATGAAATATTTCATTCTCTTGGATAGAAATAAAACCAACAATCTTACGTTCGTGTCTCTGCGCCAAGACTGGCCTTTTTTATATCTGTACATAATATAATAAAACGTAACTGATCGATATTGTATATGTATGTGTATGAAAAATTATATTAAAACAATTCTATTGAAATGGACTTTAAATGAATTTGAAAATGTTTGTCTGTGAATTATTATCAAATAACATTTTGTTTTTGTGTTAGTACACACAAATTTTTAATATTTTTTTTTTATAAGAATTTATTTACAATTGTGCTTTAAATTTGGTGAAAAGTGGAGAACGGAAGTGGAACGGAGAGTCTTAACACTAGGTTCCCAAAGTTCCCCGCGCTTCCCTAACATGTGCGGGATACAACGTGAGGTTGAAAAAATAACACCTTTGTGCTTCATATATTTCTGCAATATATTATTAAACATATTGGCAACATTGTGGCGCAGCAGCACAACACTAAGTTTGATTGGAAACGTGACGATTATGGATTCATATATTTTATTATTATATGCCTATTTAAATTTAGGGGCGAGAATGAAGAACATTGCAGGTCAACAGTTGATTAACCGTGTCGAAAAGGGCCTATTTTAATAATAAGATAAAACGCAGCGTTCAGCTCCGCCATTCGACCCGCAATGTCTTTTTTTTGGTTGGTGCGTGGGAAATGGAGTGTCTTAATACTTAGCACGATCTGATCACTCTGTGCTATTTGTATTGCTACATAAAAATTGATGTTCTTTAAAATTTTATACTATATCAATAAATTTTATCATTTAGATAAGAGCCTCCGTGGCGCAATCGGCTAGCGCGTTCGGCTGTTAACCGAAAGGTTGGTGGTTCGAGCCCACCCGGGGGCGAAGAAATGTTTTTGGAATTTAATATCATATATAATAGAAACAAATTTTCAATTCTATAATTTTATAACTTTTTTTAGTATCTGCCAAAATGCTTACTTAAAAATCAACATAAAAAAAATAATAACATAAAAATGTAAATAAAAAATGTTTTTTTCTATAATATAGTTAGCATCAAGCAATAGTAATATTTAATATTTTTCAACGTTTTCCAAATATTTTTTTCATTCCTTAGTATGTATAATTAAAAGAAACGTTTACTTGTTTTTGATTACGATTAACAGAACGGAGAGTCATCATTGTCTCTCTATCTTTCCCTTTTGTGACAAAAAAAAAAACATTCTAAAAAGAGAACTTTCGTAAATCACTCCTCAATGACGTAAAATGAAATATGTTTATTTTATTAGATTCATCCTAAACGCGGCACACAGTAGGGTGACACAGAACCGGTGAAATGTTAGTGTTAAGTCACTCTGTTCCCATTAAGACATTCCGTTACCCATTTCCTGCTAAATTTAAGGTGCACGTTGAATGAGAAATAAAAGGGGCTTATTTATATAAAAAAATGAAAAATTGTTGAGCAAATTATAGGCTATTTTTGTCCTGGAATTCCCGTAGCTTCCTGGATTAACGCAAAAAACCACGATCACCGCACGTATATGTAATTAAATATTTTTCTGCTCAGAGGCCTGTCGTGGCGCAGCGGCACAAGAGTGTAACCGACAGGTTCTGGGTTCGCTCCCCAGTCGAGGAAATGAAATATTTAATATTTTCAATTTAAATATTTAATGTTTCATTTCTTCGCTCTGGTAATAAGGCAAAGCGCAGCGTTGAATTCCGCCACTCAACACGCAATGCCTCAAATTCGGCGGAAAGTGGGGAACGGAAGCGGAACGGAGTGTCTTTACACTAGGTTCCCGAGTTCCCTCTGCCTACCCTGCCTAGTGCGGGTTTCAGCGTGAAGCTATAAATAAAAAAAAATATTTTTCTTTAATTACCATTAAATTAAACTCAAATAATAAAGAAATACATAAATAATACCTTCTAATATAATTACGTGAAGTCGTGGACGGGTCGCTACTTTCAAATATAATATGGAAAATTTTATATATATACCATACGAGCCTCCGTGGCGCAATCGGCTAGCGCGTTCGGCTGTTAACCGAAAGGTTGGTGGTTCGAGCCCACCCGGGGGCGAAATAATTATTTTTATTGACATTATTTTTTCCAAATTATAATTTGATTCTGATAATGTTTATTATTGAGGATCGATAATACGTTTGCATATGTAGTAGACAGATAGATATAATTTTAATAGACTTATAATTTTCTTTATATATTTAATTTTCTCGTTTTTATTTTTAGTATTACCGGAAAAAACTTATTCAAACTTTCTTTTTTCCATTAGTAAGAAATAGTCAAGAAACTAATTTAAAGTTCAGTCTTTTATATTTCTACTACTTTTTACCTTTAACTTGATAATTGCTTTGCGTTTCTCTATTAACCTTTAACGCCACGGTTGAGCCATATTATTTTATTTAACGATATTTTTTTTAATTGAATAAGTTAATGTTAGCAAATTACAGAAGCTAGTGAATTACTTTCAATCTTATTATTGTGTAAAGTATTCTCTTTTATAATGATCAATATCTCTCGTAGGTCTTCCATACAACCTGACATTGGCAAAATGAACTGTGCTCAACTGGCACGCTCGAAACGCCATAAGTAAGGAAATAAATGAATAAATGAATTACTTTCAGGTAACTTACGTGATAGCTTCAAAGCTTATCCGTTCACATAATAATTTCTTCATTTTGTTCATATTTCTATTTCATTTTAAGCCCAGACCCATTTGTTATGAGCTTTTTAAATTCAAGCTTCTGTTTGAACCTGATTTGAGTGCAGTTTTTTTATTCAAACTGAAAGCGGTTGTTTTTAGTTATGTATTATTCGAATTGTAACAACAATTCCGTGACGGAACGTTTCTATAAAGGGCGCGTCAATTTAAAGATCGAATTTGATGCTTAAAAATGGTCTTGATTTAGCTCGTGAGTAGAGAAAACCTTATTTCAAGATTCAAATTTTCACTTTTCAGCTGAATGTGAAACATTAGCACTTGTTAAGTGGCAAAAGTGGTGGTGGTGTCTGCTAGCGTGGGAATGGGATTAAACTATGGCATAAATTTTCACCAAATTCACTCCGTCTCTTATGTGTTAGTAACGGATTTATTTATATTTAGAGTAAAAGATTTAATTTTAATCCAAAATCAAAGACCACATTTTCCTCAATAAAAAAATCTGATATTTTTTTTTAATTCAGCTGTCCCAAGGGAATCCTTCAAGGGTTCTACATATAAAATGACCGCGTCTCATTGGTTACACACTCAATTAATGGATATAACGAGATGTACATAAATTTAGAAGTACGAAACACGAGAGTGATGTATTTAGAAAATGTCACTCTTCCAAATCCCTTGAGAGATTATTTGGAAATCGTAGCTCATTTGAGAATTGTGATATATTTTTAACGAAAGTCTTTGAGATAAAGATATTTATCGATGTTTATATTTTAGCAGCTACATATTTGTTTCCGCAATCTGGTGGAGTAAATTGAGTGTTATGACACTACGTGTCCCCTGGATGTATGAGTATTTAGTGTCTAGATTAGTGTGCCATGTCTCATAGGTTAACTTCATCCATAAGGCTTTCAAGGTATTTTAAGACATCTCATTCTAATTAAGACGTTTCCCAGTTTCCGTCGAACTCTCGATGCTTTGTATATTGAGTGGCGGAACTTACCGCCGCACTTTAACTTGTTACCAAGGCTAGGAATGAAAATATTGAATATTTCATTTCCTCGAGTGGATACCCCAGTGCCATGACAGGCGACACACACTCTACATATATATATATATATATATATATATATATATATATATATATATATATATATATATATATATATATATATATATATATATATATATATATATATATATATATATATATATATATATATATATATATATATATGATCATTTATGTTACATATTTTTTATAAAATATTGTAAATTTGTAGGCCTTACACTGCTGTGTGAGGTATAAACCGTGATGCGAAACTACACAGAAAGTTCTCTACCATTATATATATAAAAAATATAAATTATATCTGGAGACAACAGAAATCTATAATTCCCTTAAATACTTATTTAATTTTAGTTTTTTTCTTTAATAGAATTACATACATTTTTGTTAGCTTCACGCTGTATCCCGCACGAGGCAGGGTAGGCAGAGAGAACTCGGAAACCTAGTGTTAAGACACTCCGTTCAACTTCCGTTGCTCACTTTCCGCCGAATTTGAGGCATTGCGTGTTGAGTGGCGGAACTCAACGCCGCGCTTTGCCTTATTAATAAAACATTAAATATTGTAAATTGAAAACATTAAATATTTCATTTTCTCGACTGGGGATCGAACCCAGAACATGTCGATTGTCACACGCTTGTGCCGCTGCGGCACGACAGGCCTCTATTACATACATCATATCATCATTTATGTGTAAATTTTAACTGTCTAGTTTATGAGATACAGTTTGGTGACCAATGGTCAGACATACATATAAACGGATGGACAGCGGAGCCTAAATACGATCCCGTTTTACCATTTGGTTAAGAGACCCTAAAAAGACGTCTTACTTACATCGATTGAAAATATAGACAAAATACAGCTATTTCGTTGACAAATAGGCTTTCCCTCGATTTCCTTCAGTTTGATGGAGTGTTACGGAATGTGGTAAATGACGAACGCTTTGGTTGAACGTGAAATAAAAATGTATCAATATCAGCGATAATATTTCTTTATATATCTAAATATCGTATTATAGTATCGTATTTTGAGGACTGTCGTGGCGCAGCGGCATATTTAATATTTTCAATTTCAATATTTAATGTTTTATTCCTTCGCCCTGGTACAAGGCAGACGCGGCGTTGAGTTCCGCCATTCAAAACGCTATGCCTCAAATTTGGCGGAAAGTGGGGAACGAAAGTGGCCCGGAGTGTCTTAACACTAGGTTCCCGGGTTCCCTCTGCCTACCCGGCCTGGTACGGGACACAATACAAAGGTCAAGAAATCATTAAACAAATCTGTTAAGTTTTTGTATACTCCGAGAAATAGGTATCAATTATAAACTTTTAAATGCCTATCTTGAAGATCGTAGAAATGTATTTTTTATGCAATTTTATTCTTTGGTAGAGCATTTTCTGTAAAATACCGCACGTCGCGGTGTAGGCGGAGGGAACTTGGAGACATTTCGTTCTGTTCTCAATTTTTTTATAACCAAATAGTTCATTATATTCAATTGAAGTTAATAATGAAGCCGTCAAGATACAAAGAAACACTGTCCGAGCTTAAGCTTGGCAATCGTACTCTGATTCCTTTTCAGAAGAAAAAATATTCTCATTCTCTAGCTCTCGTAACAAGACAAACTGCGGCGTTCAGTTTTACGATTCAACACTCACTTTCACGATAGTCCAGGAATTAACTGTCTTCTCATTATTTCCCCTTTGAGTCTCCTACTATAAATAAGTATATATATGAGATATATTCTCAATGAAATGAAACAGTATTCGAGTATGACAAAAAAATATATATGTAAAAAAATAATATAAAATATTTAAAATATTTTTGTTTCTTTTCTTTTTTTACGTTTTGCAAAACATAATTTCGCCCCCGGGTGGGCTCGAACCACCAACCTTTCGGTTAACAGCCGAACGCGCTAGCCGATTGCGCCACGGAGGCTTACTGCGTTACCGTTAAATATTTATGTATATTAATTTAAAGTGCCTGTGGTGGCGTAGGAGCACAAACGTGCGACTGTAAACGCAAGAGGTTGTTGGTCTCTCTCAGAGAATTGTAATATTTTCATTTCTTCGCTCTGGAAACTCCACTTGCAATCAGCTAAAATCGGCGGAAGGTGGTGAACAGAACGGAATATCCAAGTTTCTTTTCCCTACACTGCCACGTGCGGGATACAACGTGAAGCAAAAAAAAAATAAGTCACTCACTCACTCATTCATTCAGCTTCACGATGTATCCCGCGCATGGCAGGGTAGGCAGAGGGAACTTGGGAACCTAGTGTTAAGACATTCCGTTCCAATTCCGTAAGAAAAACCAAAAATAAATCATTTATAAACCAATCAATATTATTTTAATTTCAGTTGTCCATGTTATTTATGAGGCGGCCTAATATATACCCAATGTTTATTTTATCAATTACACTTTTATGATACACAGATGCATGTGATATGGAAACGCTGATTTAAATAGATTTTATTCTCAGGTAAAGAAATTTGACGGTTTTCAAGAAGCGTGGGTCGAAAATCCCATATGTGAAAAAAAAGTATTTTTTTTTTAAAAAAGGTTATTTTCTTATGTGGTAGCATTTTAGCCGTTGATTCGCACGATTTGGGGTTGTCCCATTCAATACGTAATGGGTGTTCACTACGTCTTTAAGTTGAAGGAAAAGTAAATAAAGAAGGAAAATATAAAAAATGGTATATATAAGAAAAAAAATCTGTATATTGTATATATATTTTGTCTTTATTAGAAATATTCAATATATTTAAAATGTATTAGATTTTTATATCATTAAAAGTGAAGCTAAAACCAGTACACTTCGGCTTCATTCAGGCTTCATATGTATATTTGTAACACGTTTTTTATTGAATGCAAATATATGCTATAAATTAGATTTTTCCGTCCATCTGTTTGTGGCAACGTACCTCCTGAATGACTGAACCAAAAGTAACGCTGTTTTTTATCGAAAATCTTATTTATCGCCGTGGTTCTTACCTATGTTTAAGCGCCACAACCACTTTCTTTACGAATTTCTTTTAATTTCATGCTATATCTCAGAGAGAATTAGGTATCCAAGGATTAAGACACTCTGGTCTCATTAAGCCACTTCCGCTTTGCCTTCTCCACGTCCCGCTTAATTATTGAGTGGCGGAACTCAACGCCACGCTTGTTCTCACGTCAATTGTCAAATGCCAGTAGCATAAAATATCAAATGTTTTCTTTTCTGTCGTGTGCGTGTCCCCTACGCTACGACAGACACGCCACGATAGATTGGGTCACGATTTTAACTAGCTGAGGTAGTGACTTGTAGGTTACGAGGTTGTTTTGTTGTATTTAAATTTTATTTGCTTGTATGTATATTATTACGTCTTAAGAAAAGAAATAAGATCCACTCATATTATCTTGAGTGGAAATAATAATAATTATCTAAGGTGAAAATAATAATAATTATCATATCATCAAGTTGGTATGCTACTTGACTAAATGGTGGAACTCTTCAGTGGTTACAAGTAAGCCATTAGAATTTCTGATCTTATAATTTATAGCTTAAATCGAGTTACACAATAAAAGCGTGTTACTTAGATTTTTTTGAAAATTAATTAATTAAATATTTTTATATTGTTCTATAAAGCGAAAGGGAAGGCATAATGAGGAAACAAAGAACTATGTCTTTTAACTGAAGGGTAGTGGGATTCGAGTGTTAAGGCATTCCGTTCATTTTAGTTATTAAATCACTGTTTCCCCACTTTTTACCTATTATAATTTAGTAATGCGTTTTCGGTGGCGGAATTCAACGCCGTGATTTGCCTTGTTACTAAAGTAAAGAAATATACACATTATATATTTCATCAGAGATCGACTCTACAACGCTTGTGTCGTACGTACGTCAGTATTTTCACCGACTGAGACAGCATATGAAGAAGAGATTAACACCTTCTTCACGAGTGTCAATAGGGTTCTGGACAAAACACACTAGAAGTATTTGGTTGATTTTAACGCAAGATAAGACGACCAACAAAAGATAAACATCTAATGATTAAACCTAACGGGTATGATGTGAGAAACCAGAGAGCTAATTGCTTAAATACAGTATTTCTTTAAAATTCAAACCAAAAATGGACCTGACGTTTACCTAATGGAAATTACATACAAAAATGTAACTATTGTCAACGTACTAAAGTTTTCGACCAAATATCTTCCAAAACAAAGAATATTTCAATCTGAACTACCTGTCGGACTACAGAGTAATCAGAGCAACAATATATATCATAAAGCAGAAGATAAAACGCACAACGTACAAATACAAACGATACTTATCATTGAAAATTGAACAAGAAATAATCTTATACAGTAAATATTTCATCTCAGTTACAAGATATAAATAAATGCCAAGGAAAGACAGCATCGCAGATTTTCCATAACTCAAGGACAAGAAAACCTCTCGTTTTAGCCATAACCAAGGCTATAGATCCAGAACTTACATGACGCTCGATCCATCATCGAAACATAAAAAGGTTACTAAAAGAGACTGAAAATTATCAAAAAAGACAAGAGTTACATCATACTGAGATAAAAACTCAAGCCAGCCAATAAGTAAACACGTTAAATATGACTACGAAAGCTATAGATCGATAACTATTGAAAAAAATTGTCAAAGTAAGAAGCTCAAAAAGGGCTCGGAAGGAACTAAAAAATATATGGAATAGATGGCTTAAACTACAAAAACAACCGCAAATAAAAGCAAAGAAATCTTAGATGCATCAACCTATTTCTATAAAACTCTATACAAAGTACAAGTGTATCAGCGATAGCCAAGCACAGGATATCAACTCTACAAAAAAAAACAGAAACAATACCAATAACTGTAATAAGTCGCACAAGAAATAAAAAATTAAAGCTAGATAAAAGTCCAGGAATCGACGATGTGACTATTGTAGCTATAGAGACTGCACAGCCGCTGCTGACTCCGCTACTAACACACTTATTTAATGTTATATTAAAAAAATCTGAAATATCATGGGAGCGGATAGGGCCGGAAATAATCTTAGTTTACAAAAAAGGTGACTAAATCTAACTACAGGCCTATACGCTTACTATCATGTATTTATAAAACTGTTTTCTTCCATAATTAATAAACGAATAAATGTTACTATAGAAGCAAACTATTCCTTAAAACAAGCAGGCTTTCGCAAGCGATTGTCAACTAACGATCATATACATATTATAGAACAAATAATGGAAAAATAGCAAAAAAAAAAGCTAAAAGCGCTCTACATCGTATATGTTGATTATAAAAAAGCTTTTGATACCGTGTCAAACTAAAATATATGGTCCTGAAAGTCCTGAGAGTTGAACAAGAGTATATAGATCCTTCTCCTTCTTCTTAGCTTCACGCTGTATCCCGCACGAGGCAGGGTAAGCAGAGGGAACCCGGGAACCTAGTGTTAAGACACTCCATTCCACTTTCGTTCCCCACTTTCCGCCGAATTTGAGGCATTGCGTATTGAGTGGCGGAATTCAACGCCGCGCTTTGCCTTATTACCAGAGCGAAGAAATGAAACATTAAATATTTAAATTGAAAATATTAAATATTTCATTTCCTCGACTGGGGATCGGACCTCAGAAATATCTACAAAGGCAGTACATCAGAAATCAAACTAGAATATGTACATTGGTCCTACGCTTTCTATCAGAAGATGCGTGAAACAAGTTATGGAACTGTTTTATTTTTACATTTTTGAAAACGCTCCCCCCACTGATGAAAGGGTATTTTTTGATATGATTTTTCTTTCCATAATTTTAGCTTTACAATCCAATAGGTCTACTAAAAAGATTTAAATGGAAAAAGACAGAACTAAACATCAGTGGCTTCGCTAAAGACTTAGTAAGCAGATAGGACTAGAAATGAATCTTTCGATAATTCATTTCATGGCAAATAGTATATAAAGAAAAATATCGGTGAACAAAGAAATTCTGAAATATAAAGAAAAATATATCTACCTTGAAAAAGAAATTAGCTTCAAAAGAAAATAAAACGAAATAGAAGTAGATCGAAGAGTACAAAATACTTGGTTTTTACTGGTTATTACTGGGTTATTATTATTGGTCCTTGAAAGAAATTTTCAAAGTTAAAAAAACCAACAAAAATTAGAACAAAAATCATGACGTCATGCCACCCACCTTGTCTAAGCTACGTATGTCAAATTTTGAATTATACATCTAAATTAAAAAAAAAAAAATGGAAAGGCGTATTGCTGCCGGTAACAGAGTTAACGGTGCCTAGCTGCATTGTAGAGACGGCGAAACGTCAGCATAGCTGCACGTTTGGCCATACACAATGCAGTGTTGGTATTGATACTATTATACGGCAGCGAAACGTGGGTATTACAGAAGAAGAATGTAAGAAATATGATTGCTGTAGAGATACGATCTCTTCGTCGGATATGCGGAGTCAGTTTATCTGATCGCATATCCAATGAAGAAATACAATGAATGGCAGGTACTAGCGTGGATGTCACAGTGAATGAAGAAGAACGGGCTCAGGTGGTTTGGGCACGTCGAGCGAATGAGTGAAGAAGCAATGGTAAAAAAGATTTATGAAGGAAAAGTGAGTGGTAAGAGAGGGAGGGGGAGACCTCGGTTGACCTTCGAAAACACAGTATCGACGATACTGGAGGAAGGTCACGTAAAAAGCATGAGGACCCCCCGGAGGGCATGTATGAAGAGGTTGATGACAGTGGACGAGGCGAAAGAGGTATGTCGAGCCGGAACCTTTGGCGCTCCGTTCTCTCTGCCTACCCCGCTAGGGATATAGCGTGAAGCTAAGTAAGTAAGTAAATTAAAAATCACTACCTGCCAACGCGGAATAATACGAAATATGTTGAATATTAAAATAATAATCAAACAATCAGAGAAACCTACGTTAAGAAACTAAAATGGGAGTGGGTTGGGTATGTAACGAGGCTATAGTACAAGAGATGGACTTGTAGGGTAACAAGGAAGGGTTCAATCGGCAAACGTTTCAACGGCAGACCCAACACGAGTTGGGCAGATGAGTGGTGGGCAGTTGTTTTGCCGCAAATAGCTCAAAATAGGGGCATATGGACTTCCTTGGTCTTCCAAGCTTTCACCTTCACATAAGGAGGCGTTTATGCAAACAAGCTAGGCAACTTTTCATATTTATAGACTTTCTTGATATATTCTTTCTTGTTATTATTTTCATATATTCTTTTCTATTTCAACAAATTGTATTTTACTTTTTCATGAAATAAAAGGTTTGTAATATTTTTTTTTGTATATATGTATATTTAGAGTAACAGAATCATTTTTAACAGAAGTATTTTATTGAATTTTAACTTTTATATTGAAAATAATTCAATAAAGACTGCCTTTTTACTTTTAAAGCTGATAGCTATTTCCGAGTAGGTACAATTTGCAAAGTGATGAAAAAAATATATTAACTTTTTTCATTTAAATTGCATTTTATCAATAGTTAAAAATTATTCGGATATTTTAATTAGGATGTATATAAATAACACTTTTGGGCAAATTCTACTGTAAATTGGAAGATATTATTGTGGAAATGACTTATAATAATAAATATATATTAAATTAACCAAGTAGGAATGAAATGACAATCTTTCCGCTTCAGAGTTTTTTGTTTATTTTTACTCTGTTACTCTATTCTCAGAAAAAAACACTTTCATTTCGCTGAATTCTTGAGCTGATAGAAAATAAATCACGTGTTAAGATACCAAAGAAAAAAAAAAAACATTTACCAACCAAACCGCAGCAACAAAGCCGCGCTTTGATACCAAAGAAAAAAAATAAATAAATCATTTACCAACCAAAAATCACCAAAGAGCGGGGATTGCACCCATGACTTAACGCGTTAGCATATTCGATAGTAATTCTTAAAAATATCATTTCCAGTAAAATCATAACAAATTCTATGTTAATAATGAGGTGGCATGTAAAATTTGACGTAAACATGTAAATAAAATACATACAAATGACAAGTTTTAATTAGCGATGATGAATTAATGAATGGGTTGATTCGTGCTTGACACAAATATTATTTATGTAGTCAACACAATTTAGTCTTTATAATTATGGTACATTATGTCATTATATCATTATTTTTTTAATTTCATTATGTATCTCGCATATGGCAGCGTAGACAGAGGAGTAGGGAACCTGTTTAGATTAAGGAACTTCTGCTACCCACTTCCTGAAGAATTTGAAGCATTGCTTGTTGAGTGGCGAAAATTGATAAGGGTGGTACTATTCTAAGCCGTATGATTCCGGCTTAGAATAATATCACCCTGGTACTGATGGTATCGTAAGAGGCGACTAAAGTGCGTGTGGGAGAGTCACGCTGTCAGTAATGATAACACGCATGGGCAGACTCGACCGGATTGTTACCACCCCCGGCATTTAAAACTGGCGTTAAGTAGTGGTTTTGGCCACTGCGTTTCACATTGGGTAATGCCGGGCCCCGGTGCCCAATCACCTTAAAGACCGGCAACGCTCTTGTAGCTCCTCTAGAGTTAGACGGGGTCGTGGGCGACGGTGATCACTTACCATCAGGTGATCCGTACGCTCGTTTGCCGTGTCTCGTCAATAAAAAGAAATAAAGTAACGCAGAGCTTTGGTTTGTTGACATATCAAAGAAATAGAAATATAAAATATTTAATTTCTCCGGTTAGAAACTGAAGTCACGACCCATCGAGGCCTTTTTATTATTTTAAAACATGAAAAATGAGTTGGCAAGCAATTTTTCAAACAGACTGCCACTTATCTTTTAATAATGGCAAGGAAGCTATTTAATACAAACCGACTTTATGATCCCTAAGGGAGTTGAGTGTAGTAAAATGCAGAATTTTATTCCTCTTCATTTAACGAATCCCCTAAGCTTTGAGCAAAAGTAATTTAAGTTTTAACTGCAATTTATCTACAACAAGATTTTTCTTCATTATAATATCTGAGGCCGTGTGGCGCTGAGATATAAGCGTGTGAATATAAATATTAAGGTTTTTGGTGCGATTTACACTCGTAATGAGTGAAATATTTAATGACAAAGCATGACGTTGACTTTCATCACGCAATCCATCGAGATTTTGACGAAGATTGGGAAACGGAATGGCTTAATATTAGATTTCCTTCGCCTACCCTGCTATATGCGGGATACAGCGTAAACCTCAAATAAAATATTGAATGTATTGTGAAACTGAAATACTGAAAGTCCTCGGCTTAAATAACGCTGTATCCCAAGTTGGGTAGCCAGAAAGAATAGAGCGCCAAACCATAGGATCACGATATACTTCTTACGCCTCGTCCACGGTCATCAACTTCTTCAAACATGTCCTCGAGGTGTCGGTATGTTAAAGAAGAGCGGAAGAGAACTCTGTTTCAGCTGATGTCATCGCCAGATAATATATGGTATGTGTTTCTAATAGAAAGTGGCCGCTGCCTCTCCAATGCGTTTCGCTCAACCCACAGATATTCAGACGGCATCTCACGATTTCCCTCTCCACAGTGGTAAGTTTTTCAGCCTGCCGTTGTCCATGGACATTTCAAGTGCTTATTCTCTGGCTATTCCGCATTTTCAGCCCAGTAGCAGTGTTTCTGCGTGATGCCTGGTCATCTCAGTCAAACGGTCGGTTGTTTCCAACTTTCATGGGAAAATAGGGCAGTAGTTTTTCCCGTTGCCTTCTGCACCAGATATTTTTCTATTTATTTGGACAGCAAGGCCGCTGTAGCCTCTTCCAGTAAAACGGATGTTTTACTGGGCGTATGGTTATACCGCCATAGCTCGGTCATATGTATATAGAATATTAAAACAATATTTATTAGTAACCGCATTTATACTGAATTACTTATTGTATCTGATTTCATTACAATAATTGATGTATTGCTAATAAAGTTGAATATATTTATTAAATTATTTAATTAATTTTAACGTATAAATTTCACAAGAACATTCTTTGTTATATAGGCTGTCATAGTTAAGTGGCACATCGATCGTTGGTTTGTTTGTTACCTCTCGGGGAACTGATTAGAATTAACTCATTCACTGCGAGCCCGATTTTGAGGAACTTTCAGCTGGTGCGGTTGAGGTCGAATCAGCCCCAACCTGAACTTCCTTTTGTAGTGTGGTTGAGGCCTTTTCTGCCTCATGTTCCAATCGTTTGGTAAATGTAACTTGATCACGTGTGGGAGAGTCATGCTGTCAGCAATGGCAACACGCATGGGCAGGTTCGACTGGATTATTATCACCCCCGGCATTTAAAACCGGTGTTAAGTAGTGGCTTTGGCCACTACTTAACGCCGTTTCGTATTGGGTAATGCCAGCTCCGGTGCCCATACACCTTAAAGGCCGGCAACGTTCCTGTAGCTCTTTTGGAGTTACACGGGGTCATGGGCGACGGTGATCACTTACCATCAGGTGACCCGTATGTTCGTTTGCCGTGTCTTGTCCATAAAAAAAAGATCAGAAACGTGATACGATGTCTAGTTTTATGCTAAAATTACTTATGTAATTTGGTTTTAACTAAACATAACTTCGCCCCGGGTTCTAACTTTTAATTTTAGAGAAAATACCTAAAATATATTTCAGGTCGTTTTAGACCTCAAAACGAACTGAATCGAGGCGGCATTAGTGTTGAATGAATGAATTAACATCGGTAAATGTCCATGTCAATGTTATATTTTGATTACTTTTTTTATATTGTTATAATATTGTGCAAAAAGGTAAGGGGTTGTTGTTAAATAAAATACGAATTATTCGTTAAATACAAATTTAATCTGTTTCTCTTATCTAACCTTATTTTAATCACTTTGCAAGCTGTTTGTTAAAAAAATGCAAGCACATAGCTTTCTCAGACATTGAACAATTAGTCAGATTTTTTTTCTTTGTTGCCTGTTTGATCCAATAAAGGCCATGATTTTGCATAGCAAATGACGGACGAATCGGTTTTACGTGAGTCCAAATGCTAACAAAAAATCTTTGGATTCACGTACAACCGAGATTCATAATTTTACCAAGAGTATTAAGTAAAAAAATAAATATAAAAAAGCAATACGCCCCCGGGTGGGCTCGAACCACCAACCTTTCGGTTAACAGCCGAACGCGCTAGCCGATTGCGCCACGGAGGCTTTTATGTAACAACGAAAATTAATACCTATAAATGTATATGTGTACAAGAATGATGAATAATACAATGTATATAAAACTTCTCTAACGAAAACTACATTTAAATATAGTTAGCCATTTCTGAGACAGACAAACATTTTAAAAGCACCTAATAACTATTATATTTAATAAAAGTAAAGACAAGTTTGTATTTATCACTCGTACAGGAATCACATGTAACATTCCGTTTCTTAAACAAAAGGTAAAAGGTGTTGTTTCCTTTCAGCCAGAATTACGTGAAATCCCAAAGAGCCTATATTTAGGTCGACCCTTATTGAGTTTGGGACGATTTCCTACACTTTTGGGTGAGCGGAATTAAATTAGAAATAATTGTGACGTCATCTGCTTTTACTTAAGGTTTCGTGACGAACAACATTTTTTGTTGGCATTATTGGTTATATGGAAAAAATAACAAAAGAATTCTTTCTACGTATTTACGTATTTTTCGTTTTTGTTAATATTAGAGGTAGGCAAGAATTTTTTTTAAACTAGGTTATAGTTTGAGGCCTGTCGTGGTGCAGTGGCACAAGAGTGTGACTGTAACCGACAGGTTCTGGGTTCGATCCCCAGTCGAGGAAATGAAATATTTAATATTTTCAATTTGAATATTTAATGTTTCATTTCTTCGCTCTGGTAATAAGGCAAAGCGCGGCGTTGAGTTCCGCCACTCAACACGCAATGCCTCAAATTCGGCGGAAAGTGGGGAACGGAAGTGGAACGGAGTGTCATAACACTAGGTTTCACTTCCGTTCCCTCTGCCTACCCTGCCTAGTGCGGGATACAGCGTGAAGCTGAGAGAGAGTTATAGTTTAAAGAGTCCCTTGTCTACTTTCCATTAAAGTTTCCAGTAAAGTTTCCACTAAAAGCGTGACAGAACTCCACGCATGTTTTGCCTGGTTATCGTTATGTTTACAATCCAGCTCTGTTCCGCTTTAAAATTTTACTTTATAGAGATAATTTGATTTTTTTTAATTTTATTATAAAATATTCGTTTTTGTAGCTTCATACTGTATCCCGCACGAGGCCGGGTAGGCAGAGGGAACTTGAGAACCTAGTGATAAGACATTCCGTTCTGTTCTCCACTTTCCATTAAATTTGAGGCACTGTGTGTTTAGTGGCGGAACTCAACGTTTTTGCTTTGTTACCACAGCGGAGAAACGAAAATATTATTATTTATTATATAATAAACTCTAAACGGCAGTATGAAAGTTGAGTTCACTATGAGTAACTTGCAGGTAACCTTTAACATAAACGTATAGTGTAGGAAATTTTGGTAGTGCATGAAATAATAAAGGGTGAAAATGAAACAAATCAAATGATCATAATTCATTTAATATATTAAAATATATACAAATTATGTCAAATATATAAAATAACATAGATACTAAATGTATATTAAATCCAAATTATCTTTATACACAATAAATATTTCGTATATTATTTATGGATTATAAGAAAGCGCGAGGCCTGCCGTGGCGCAACGGCACAAGCGTGCGACTGTAACCGACGAATTGTGGGTTCGATTCCCACTCGAGGAAATGAAACATTTACAAGTTTCAAATTAAATATTTTCATTCCTTCGCTCTGTTACAAGGCAAAACGTGGCGTTGAGTTCCGCCACTCAACACGATATGCCTCAAAATTTGGCGGAAAGTGAGGAACGGAAGTGAAACGGAGTATTTTAACGCTAGGTTTCCAAGTTCCCTCCGCCTACCCTGCCATGTGCGGGATACAGCGTGAAACTGAGTGAGGGAATGAGGGATTATAAGATAAGAGGTATATACTGTTTGGATATTTTAATAACAATTTGACTACAGAGATTGTACACAGCTGCACACGAGAGATTTAACGTCAAGGTAATTTATTTATGTTTTAAGATTAAATTAGATGTGTTCTAAAGTATTTTCTCATATAGTTATTCTGAATAATTATAAGAATAAATACTTCTTAATCTTTCCTAGTGCTACTGTAAGAAATCCACGGGGAGCGATAATCATTCGTACTTATATCACTATCCCAATGGATTTTACAAAAACTAGTTGTCATTAATCGTTTATCTACTAATATTTTAACAATAGCAAATTATTGTAATTTAGCTCTCATCAATTTAAGTTTTATAACTGATAAATCATGAAAATATTTCTAACATTGATATCTGTCTAACATCTGTCATTATCAATTTCTAATTTATAAATTAGAAATCACATTTTTTTTTATTAAAGTTGTCGTTGTGCCGTTATACAAATGTCAGAAAACAAAATAAAGATGCCTATCGTGGCGCTGGACGTGTGAACTGTTAACTCGGTAGATTGTGAGTTTGATGCCCATAATGAAATACTTTACAATTTTACAAAGAAAAGTTAATGTTTTCATTTCTTTGCTCATATAATAAGACAAAACGGTATGTTGTATTCCACCACTCAATACGCAATGCCTTAAATTCAGTACAAAATGAATAACGGAACAGAGTGTCTATATAATGTGGCTGAAGATTTTTCTTACAAATTATATTCAACAGGTATCCATAATAGAACCTATAGATATATATTAAGAAAACATTTTCAACTGGAAGTAACATTTCTCAAACTCAAAACGTTAAAGAAAATCCCACGTACAAGCGATATATGTGTGACATGTTTTGACAGGTGTATCACATTCACAAGTTTGAAACGTATCGCCGTATCACTTTACATATTTTAGATTCGTTTGAAATACTCGTTGGTATAACCTTCAAGACGGATGTGGATCTTTGATGAAGAATTTAACTTTTAATGTATGTGAATGATCTGGTTTATGTACTTTGACTCGGTATATCTTTGGTTCACGCTGTATCCCGCACTAGGCAGGGTAGGCAAAGGGAAAGGAAGTGAAACCTAGTGTTATGACACTCCGTTCCACTTCCGTTCCCCACTTTCCGCCGAATTTGAGGCATTGCGTGTTGAGTGGCGGAACTCAACGCCGCGCTTTGCCTTATTACCAGAGCGAAGAAATGAAACATTAAATATTTAAATTGAAAATATTAAATATTTCATTTCCTCGACTGGGGATCGAACCCAGAACCTCTTGTGCCGCTGCGCCACGACAGGCCTCAAAAAAAAAAAAAAATCTTTGATTTGTTAATTGTTTATGGGTCATCTAATATATTTTCTAATGGAGATAGTTGTAAGATATTCTATGGATTTTCCTTTTTTCATTAATAATTTAGGCCTGTCATGGCGCTGGGGCAGAAACGTCTGTCTGTAAATGATAGGTTGTGAGTTTGATTCCCACACGAAAAAGTGAAATATTTAATATGTTTACTTCGCTCTGGTAACTAGGCAAAGCACAACGTTGGAATTCGGCATTCCGTTCGTTGCCAGAGCCAATTCTATTATTCTGGTAAATGTTGAAAATCTTGGATTTCCAACAATTTGCTATTAATCTAGTTAAATTTAATTGAGCATGTAAAAAAGCGGAATTAATAGATCTTGCTAATTTCAATATTATAATATTATTTTCCGAACGAAACGAAAAGTAACGTAGCTATAGATTGTACCCAGACACTGCCTTGCAATGGCGTAAAAGAGGAAGATATCATTAAAGTTAACTTATTTATTCTACATAGAATAAGTGAAAACTTGTACACTAACAAAGTCAAGGAAGTGTCAAAGCTTTATAAGATAGTTATTTTATAACGATGTGCCTTACAACGTGTTTCTGTATAAAGTTTAAAATGTTGGTACTTGGCTGGAAAATTTTTATAACATAGAAAATGGCAAAACTAGTTTTTGTTTTTTTTTCGTTAGCTTTACGTACATTTTCCCTAAAATCTAAGGGTACCGTTACGTAGGTAGGTGGAGTTCAGGGAACATAGCGTTACGACACTACGTATCCCACTTTCCGTATCATTTCGATATATTACGTGTTGAGTGGTGGTTCAACGCCACGCTTATTTCTTCTAATCAGAGCGTAGAAAATAAAATAATTAATTCCCACGAGCGGGTAATGAACACAAAATCAATGACGATAGCGGCTACATTTTAATATACATAGAAAAAATGCAAGAAAATTATTCTGATTAGAGTAATTTAGATAACTTCTTAAAAAAATACCTACGAGTATTTGTAAGATATACATATCAATAGGGCCTATGAGGTGTACGTTCACATCACCGCAATGGCCTTATAGGAAAGGACGTAAAAAATAATATGATATGTCATTGAAACCCACAGTGTCTGATCTGATTAGTGTTATAGATTCGATTCCTACTAATGAGAATGAATAGTTGTATAATATATTCGCGTCCAACGTGAACCTCAAATGAACTACAAAACCTTGTTAACTATGTTGTGGCCAATATCATTTTAAAGGACAATTTTCAAATATACGTAATTAAAATTTTTTATTTGCTTTTCTTTAGAATGTAAATATATTCTAAAGCTCTGTCACAAGCAACATGGTACAGGTTTGAGGATTCGATCTCTACTAAATGAAATTAAATATGCATTATATATTTTTTAATCCTTCTCTTCACACTACTGACTGAGGTACGTGTGGCGTTGAGTTCCGCCATTCAACAAGCAACGTCTCAAATTCGAGCTGAAAGAAAGAAAATAAATATTCTAGAGGCCTGTCGTGGCGCGGCGGCACCAACGTGTGACTGTAACCGACAGGTTCTGGGTTCGATCCCCAGTCGAGGAAGTGAAATATTTAATATTTTCAATTTAAATATTTAATGCTTCATTTCTTCGCTCTGGTAATAAGGCAAAAGCGCGGCGTTGAGTTCCGCCATTCAACACAATGCCTTAAATTCGGCGGAAAGTGGTTAACGAAAGTGGATCGGAGTGTCCTAACACTAGGTTCCCGGGTTCCCTCTGTCTACCCTGCCTTAAATTATAAAAATATATATATTCTATAGGCTAGCCGTGTAAGTATCAAGACCTTCATGCATTATATTACTATCTCATACAAAAATGCATCATACATTCAACGCGACAGATATTCGTGAAATTCTTAAAGCAAAAGTTGAATTCGAGCCAAAACATCCCTTTTAAAACGCTGTCACATTTTTGTCATACATTTACAATGAGAACAAGTGTATACGTAAAATTATTTGGAAGTCATTTTTGTAGTGCTTTGGACTTAGTTTAATATGGGTCAAGGTTCGATATTTTTGGTTTAAAAGAAATGATGAATTGCAGGTGTGATTACAAAAAAAAATCAGCCTGAAAATTTAACATACTAAACTACAATTGAATTTTTTATGCCTGTGGTGGCGCAGCGGCACAAGCGTATGACTGTAACCGACAGGTTGTAGGTTCGATCCTCACTCGGGGAAATGAAATATTTAATATTTTCAATTTAAATATTTAATGTTCTCAGTTTTACGCTCTGGTACAAGGCAAAACGCAGCGTTGAGTTCCGCCACTCGACACAAAAAGCCTCAAATTTGGCGGAAAGTGGGGAACGGAAGTGGAATAGAAGAGGGGCGGAGTATTCTAGCACTAGGTTACCAAGTTCCCTCTGTCTACCCTGCCGTTGAGTTGTATTTTTAGTTCTCACTGTGCATTAATTTAATAACTGTCCCACAAACCAGCTAGAGCTTTGGTTTGTGGGACAGTTATTAATTAATGCAACATATCTTATCTTTTGATTGATTGAAAGTAGAAGTTTAATTTATTTCGTGCTCCAAGGAATTATAGATCAGAATATTTTTTATTTACATACTGTATAATTATTGTTCAATTATCTATTGTCTTATTTATTCTTACTTCATCTTTTCACTTTGTATCTTTGCACTTAATACAGTAGGCACAGGGAACTAAAGTACCTAGTGTTAAGAATAACACTATATGTTAAGACACTTCCTTTCTTATCATATGGAGACATTGTGAGTTTATTGGCGGGACTTAACGCCGCGCTTTGCCTCGTTCTCAGAGCACAGAGATAAAATATTAAATATTTAATTTCCTCGAATGGGGATCAAAATCACAACCTGTCACGTTCATAGTTAAACATTTTGGGCCCCTTCGCCATAATATGTCCAATTTGTTGCTATATAATATTATATATATATATATATATATATATATATATATATATATATATATATATATATATATTAATATATATATATATATATATATATATATATATATATATATATATATATATATATATATATATATATATAATATATATATATATATATATATATATATATATATATATATATATATATATATCTACATATAGTTAAGCATTTTCTCTTAAATCAATTTAAGAAATAAATTTGAAGTAAATCGAGTTATACCTATGCAAATGAATTCCGACAAAATTATTAGTTTTATAAAGTGAGTGAAGATCTAAATAAGATTTATCAAGTTTGGTGTCTGTAGTACCTTTGATATTTAAATATATATGGAAATTGATTGCCCTTGTGGCGCAGTGTCACAGTGTTTTACTGTTAATATGATAGATGTAGGTACAATTCTCGCTCATGAAAATAATTAATTATATTTTTATTACGTTAACTATGTTACCCAGCTATAATGATAGGGTAGGCAGAGGGAACTTGGGAACCTAGTTTTTAGACACTCCGTTCCCCACTCTCCACCGAATGTGAGGCTTTGTGTGTTGAGTGGCGTAACTCAACGCCGCGCTTTGAATGGAGTAAGACAATACATTATATTTTTGAAATCACTTAACTTGGTCTTGACTATATAAAATCCAATTATTTATTGTAATTCCATTTCTCCGTTAAACACGTTCATGTCAATTATTGGTTCAAATTGACAAATGGCTTTCGTACTGAAAAGTATATTTATAGAGTAACAATCTATAATGATCGTAAATAATATATGTTTTGCTTCTATAGTTTAATATATAACTGATATTGCTTAATCGCTTCTAATAATTATAAATTATGTCGCAGTTATCTACTGAATTTGTTTTTGTTTTATAAAAATCAGGAATATATAATTTAACAATGTGAGGCCTGTCGTGGCGCAGCGGCACAAGAGTGTGACTGTAACCGACAGGTTCTGGGTTCGATCCCCAGTCGAGGAAATGAAATATTTAATATTTTTAATTTAAATATTTAATGTTTCATTTCTTCGCTCTGGTAATAAGGCAAAGCGCGGCGTTGAATTCCGCCACTCAACACGCAATGCCTCAAATTCGGCGGAAAGTGGGGAACGGAAGTGGAACGGAGTGTCATAACACTAGGTTTCACTTTCGTTCCCTCTGCCTACCCTGCCTAGTGCAGGATACAGCGTGAAGCTGAAAAAAAAAAAAAAAAAAAAAAAAAACGTTTTCGATGCCGTCGTGGCGCAGTGACATAGGACCTGCATGTAAGCGCGATCGTTGTGAGTTCGATCCCCGCTCGAGAAAATTATTTTAATTTCAACGTTCTGGTATGATGATTAAGGTGTTAGATTCAGCCACTCAACTCGCGAAGGGTTAAAAATAACTTGAATAAGAGAAAGTAGTGCTTTAAAATTAGGTTTGCCTTGCCTTTTGCTAGGTGGGATAGGAGCGTAACTTGTGTATTGGTGTGTAACTATGATGTAGCTTGATGAGAACGATGTAGCTTGATGAGAACGTATGACTTAGTGGTGAGAGCGCTTGGATGGATTCCAAGAGGCGTGGGTTCGAATCTCGCTTCAAATTTATATACGTTTTCTAAATAAGTATTAAAACATGATTCATTTAAATGTGAATCATTACTCATTGTCAATATAGAATTATAAACACAATGTAAATAAACGCTATGTACATAATATTTCCATGTATAATTATATCATTCTGCATACATACAACAGCGTTCAGTCGCTCAGAAGGATTGTTAATCGGTTTTAAAACTTCCGCGCCTATGATGGTTCGTTGGTTTGGCTTACGTATACACCGATTTACTTAAGTTGCTTATATTTTATATTTTGTACATATAACAGGGAAGTCAGAGGGAACCTATTCTTAAGTCATGTGCCTAACTTTCCGTAATATCTAAGATATATATTTCCATTCATCGCCGTGCTTTGTCTTGCTACCACAAGAAAATTGATATAAAAATGTACAGACTATAAACATTATATCTTTTATTATAACGAGGTTTTGTTCTCATAATTTATCGATTAACTTCCAAATAACGTGGATTGATACGAAAATGTTAATTGAGTTTCATATCAAAATTTGCAATGACACAAAATATATTTCGTTATTCATAAAAAATGTTGAGGCCTGTCGTGGCGCAGCGGCACAAGAGTGTGACTGTAACCGACAGGTTCTGGGTTCGATCCCCAGTCGAGGAAATGAAATATTTAATATTTTCAATTTAAATATTTAATGTTTCATTTCTTCGCTCTGGTTGGCCTTATTGCAAAGCGCGGCGTTGAGTTCCGCCACTCAATACGCAATGCCTCAAATCAAAAATGCCTCGGCGGAAAGTGGGGAACGGAAGTGGAACGGAGTGTCATAACACTAGGTTTCACTTCCGTTCCCTCTGCCTACCCTGCCTAGTGCAGGATACAGCGTGAAGCTGAAAAAAAAAATGTTTTAATAAAATTTGTTTTATTTGTTTTCGTGATCTTTTTTCAGTATCATTGATACTGTGATCTTAAAGGTAAACTGAGATCTCTGACGCAGTGTGTTTATGATCGATAGTGCGTTTATAGCCGTATTATTATTTTTTCAGTTTCAACCCGTTTTTCATCGTTAGGAACTTCTGCACACAAACAGTTGCTACTGGGTATAAAATACCACATTATTCATAGGTTCTTATGTAAAGAATTATATATTTAAATGTTTTTTTTTTTATTATATTCTCTTAGCTTGTACGATAAACTAGAAATTAACAAAAACCTATCAGTTTGTATTACGAAATAAAAAAAAAACTGATAGTAATAAGAGTTGTATTATTGGTATATTTTCTTATAACAAATTTCAAAAGCCGTCTATTATTCTATAAAGTGGGGAACAAAGTGGAACGGAGTGTCTTAACACTAGGTTCCCGGGTTCCCTCCGCCTGCCTCGTGCGGGATACAGCGTGAAGCTGAGTGAGTGAGTCTATTTTTCTGACCTCTATTCCAGTTACAATCCTTACATCTAGAAAGCCGTAAATTTACGTCGAGGCATATGAATTAAGAGAAAATATAGTATATACATGTAAACATGTATAGAATATTTTTTATTTTAATTTTGGTTAACTGTGAGATAAGTTTCTATATATAGAGACATATCAACTATACATTTGGCCAATTCATTATCTCGTTCCTTCCAGGGCCAATCGAGGCCTGATTATTCTTTATTATTTATGACTCTCGAGGCTGAGAAGTCTATAAAATATTCACGTAATCTAAATAATTGTCTCCCAATTGAACACGTAATTTTATTCTTTCATTATCAAATTCGATATCAGTCAAATTACAGAGGAATGTTGGGAATATTATTAGACGACATTTTTCACTCAGCATCGCTATCATATTTACTGTGCTGCTCATAATCCTTAGTTTATTAAATATGTATGTATGCATGTTGAAAAATTTCTTTCTGTACTTGTATTAAAATGTTACGTTCGTAAACAAGCGGTTGCTACTTGGCGGCGGTTGTACTTTTTCCCATACTAAAAATTTCCGTGTGATCCCGGCTTAGAATAGGATCACCCTGGTACTGATGGTGTCGTAAGAGGCGACTAAAGTGCGTGTGGTAGAGTCACGTTGCCAGTAATGGCAACACGCATGGGCAGACTCGACCGGATTGTTACCACCCCCGGCATTTAAGACCGGCGTTAAGTAGTGGCTTTGGCCACTGCGTTTCGCATTAGGTAATGCCGGGCCCCGGTGCCCATCCACCTTAAAAGACGGCAACGCTCCTGTAGCTCTTCTGGAGTTACTCGGGGCCGTGGGAGACGGTGATTACTTACCATCAGGTGACCCTTACGCTCGTTTGTCGTCTCTTCCATACTAACTTCAACCATGTATTTCATCCAAGCGGGTGGCTCCAACTGCCAGTCGTTTTGAGAGCACGTCTCTTGTTTCTTTGCTGAACGGTATCTAAACCGGTAGGTAAATCTTTAAGGTATGAATATGAAAAGTTTAATGTTTTTATCATCTATGTTTTACCCGGCAGCGACGAACATCCAGTTAAGTAAGCACACATTTACATCTTTGACACGCTTTTCATAGGTCAGGCTATAACTAAGTTACTATGTAATAAAAGCTAAGAGTCTGAATTACACGCTCGTTTAATATTTGTATGATCATGAAACTTGCTAATTATATGTAGAATAGACGACAATAAAAATTAATTGTATCATCTTGCAATTCCAACATCGAGCTAATGTGAAAATTTCAATTGGAAGTTACTTGAGGGAACCTTGATCTCTCTACTAGTAAACGTATAGAGTTTGTGCGCATTACATAAGGTTCGTGAATGTTTACAGTTAATTTGACGCTAAAAGGGGATGACAAATCCAAATTTTTAGTTTTCGAACTATGAATAATTTACAGTACATTGCATTTTTGACATCCTCGCCTTTTCATTCATCAACAAACCTTCGAAAATCTTCAGGGCTATTTTTTTTTGGGGTTGGTACAGCCGACAAGCTGATACAAAAATATGAAGGCGCTATTCTAATTTGTATATTTTTAAAAATGTTTTCTAATACATTTACAAGTATATGTAACCATAAGAGCCAGAACAGAATATATTTTTGCCAAAAGTATTTAACTATCCATTGTTAAGCCTATTACTTCTTCTAAAATATATTTACATCCAAAACATATAATGAGGCCTGTCGTGGCGCAGCGGCACAAGAGTGTGACTGTAACCGACTGGTTCGATCCCCAGTCGAGAAAATGAAATGTTTAACATTTTCAATTTAAATATTTAATGTTTCATTTTTTCGCTCTGGTAATAAGGCAAAGCGTGGCGTTGAGTTCCGCCACTCAACACGCAATGCCTCAAATTCGATGGAGAGTAGGGAACGGAAGTGGAACGGAGTGACTTAACACTGGGTTCCCGGGTTTCCTCTGCCTACCCCACCTCGTGCGTGATACAGCGTGAAGCTTTTACTTTACGTAGTATTCGGTATTCTGCACTCTTCTACACTGTAGCCGGTATCATGTTATAGGTAGGATACTGTATCCCTTACTAAGGGGATATATTAATATATTTTAATATATATAACGGTGTAACAAAGACCGTGAGACAGCCTGCGGGCTTGTGCTTACTGTCGTCTATATTTTAACATAATTTTTGCGAGTCACGCTCCCATATTTAAATTTCAAATATTTATAATTGAACCCGAATATGCGTTTCCGTTCAAATAAAATAAAGTTAACGTTCAAAATTATTTTTTAGTTAAATTTATGTAATGGTTATTGAGATTCAATTTGAAATCATGAATTAGTTTAACGTCAGCCTAATGTAAAAAGAAAGCTTGACTGTACAAGCAATGATTCGGGTTTTCATCTCTAAGGAGAAATACTATATCGATATGAATTTATAAATTAATTGATACGTTATAAATGTTATATATTAATGAACGCACAAAAAAGCATGTCTTATGGCCAATAAATTAATCGTGAAATATATGTAATCAATTCAGTGCAAGAACTGTCTTGTACTGATGACTTGACTCATCAGTATTACATCAGTATGTAAGAAATTGTCGAATCAAATTTTGAGTTGTCAATTTGTATGTCCACCAACATAAAACTTAAAACTAAACTTAACATAAAACTGTGTACTCAAGCGTAATTTCGACGTAGCTTATTTTTTTGGTAAAGACGGCAAACGAGCGTACGGGTCACCTGATGGTAAGTGATCACCGTCGCCCACGACCCCGTAAAACTCACTGCAGAAGCGTTGCCGTCTTTTAAAGTGGATGGGCACTGGGGCCAGGCATTACCTAATGCGAAACGCAGTGACCAAAGCCACTACTTAACGCCGGTTTCAAATGCCGGGAGTGGTAACAATCCGGTCGAGTCTGCCCATGCGTGTTGCCATTGCTGACAACGTGACTCTTCCACACGTACTTTAGTCGACAACACCATCAGTACCAGGGTGATATTCAATTCTAAGCCGGGATCACACGGCTAAAGCTTGCTTTTTGTGATTATCACAACCTTAGACATACCTATATAAATATATATAAATAAATATGAAAATATTTATTTTAATTGTGTTTCGAGGCTATCGAGGCGTGTACCTGTGAACGAGCATGAAGAGAACGAATAGCTTAGTTGGTCAGGGCGCTTGGACGGTTTCCAAAAGGCGCGGTTTCAAATCCTGACATGTTCAAGTTTTGAAAGTACACGATTAAATCCTACCGACATTGTAAGCAAATTTAGAGAGAGAGAGAGAGAGAGAGACATTGCAAGCAATATTTACCAATCTAATTAGCAAACAAAATATCCCAAAGCGGTATTAAATGAATTTATTTACCTATTATCAAGATTGAAATTCTCTCAGCTTCACGCTGTATCCCGCATATTTCAGGGTAAGCAGAGGGAACTTGGGAATCTAGTGTTAAGACACTTCATTCCACTTCTGTTCCCCACTTTCCGCCGAATTTGAGGCATTGCGTGTTGAGTGGCGGAACTCAACGCCCCGTTTTGACTTGTACCAGAGCGAAGAAATGAAAACATTAAAAACGTGAAAATATTAAATATTAAGATTGAAATTGATTATGGAAACTGTTTACTGTTTACTGTTTAATAGTCAACTTCAGGTAAGTACAGTTCACACTGTATTGTTAGCGGGGTAGCCAGAGAGTTTTATACGACCTTCCTCCAGTATCTGTATCATTTTATATAGATAGTGTGTTTTGGAAGGTCAACTAAGGTTTCCCTTACGTCTCTTACCACTCACTTTCCATACCATTTCATCAATTAGGTTGTCTACCACTTAATCGATCTACGTGCCCAAGCCACCTAATTACGTATTTCTTCAATTTTAGTTTGATAAAGTTTATTAATACTAATGATTATTATGCAGGTTTGAGGCCTGTCGTGGCGCAACGGCGTGTGACTGTACACAACAGGTTGTGGGTTCGATCCCCACTATAGGAAATAGTATTTTTATATTTAAATATTAAATGTTTTCATTTTTGGCTTGGTTACAAGAGAAAGCGCAGTGTTGATTTCCGCCACTCAACACGCAATGCCTGAAATTCAGCGGAAACTACAAAACGGAAGTGAGACTGTGTGTCCTAACACTAGGTTCCCAAGTTCCCTTTGCTTACTCTGCTGTGTGCGGGATACAACGTTAAGCTTCATCGTAAAGTTTAAAAAATTATATATTTTATAACTATAAGCAATCTTAAACAGTGGCTTTGTTAAGTAGTCTAATTTTTCAGTTACTTTAAATTTCAATTAGAGCGAACTTAAAATATACATGTTGTAATTGTGGAATGTTTCCATAAAAAGGGCATTCTCAAAAGTGAAAACACTTCTTATTCAGACAGATTTTATTCGTTAAAAGATTTGCGTAAACACCAAGAACGTTTGGGCTCGCTAATTGAGTTTGCGGCCGTTTTATCCACTTTCCAGGTGTAAATGTGATTAAACTGGATGCTTTTTGTGATAGTGTCTAAGACATACCTATATAAATATATGTAAATACGAAAATATTTATTTTTATTGTGTTTCGAGGCTATCGTGGCGTGTACCTGTGATCGAGCTAATATTAGGTTCGATTCCCGATCGGGGAGTGATTATATTTAATTTTGTGTCCTCGATCTGGTTTGAACGCGCTGACGTGTCCAGTTCTAAGTACAAATGTATTCAGTTTAGTAGCGGAACTGAACGTCACGATTTGCCTGAATACCAGAGCAAAGGAAATGAAAATATGAAATATTTGAAAATATTCCATATTTTACTTTTTCGAGTGGAGATCGAAGCCACAACCTGTCATTTACAGTCACACATTTGTGCCTTTGCACCGCGACAGTCCTTCATAATATATTACGATTGCGATTTTACAACGTGTAATTTTATTAATTAACAGGTGGTATCAGGCGCGTGTCAAAGGCTAGAATTCTTTTCTTTCCCTCGATTTAGTTTCATAAATTACAATACTGAATTACGCAGCCCATTTAAACGCAACTCAGTTTAACCACTTCTGTCACAAAATTGTCTTAGAGAATGATTGTCCTTAATTAAGGAATTCACTAACTCACTCTTCAATTTCACGCTGCATCCCGCACATACCATGGTAGGCAGGGGGAACGAGGAAACTTAGTGCTACGACACTCCGTTCCCACTTCCGTTCCCCACTTTCCTTCGTATTTGAGGCATTGCGAGTTGTGTGGCGAAACTCAGCGCCTCGTTACCAGAGTGAGTAAATTGAAAATATATCAAACATTTCATTTCCACGAGTGGATATCGAACCCACGACCTGTCGTCTACAGCCATACGCTTATGCCGCTACGCCATACAGGTCGGCAAAAGGAAAGTTGGAAACGCAGAATTAAGACTACGTTCCCATCAACTTCCATTCTACCATTTTCCGTCAAATTCTTGAGACATTGCATGATAAATAGCGAATGTAATCCCACGCTTTGCCTCGTCTCTAAAGTAAGGTATTAAAAATATTGATTATTTCATTATAGGTGAATAAAAAACCGTTACATTTACAGTCCTGTGCCATTGCTCATCTACTAGAAGTTAATTATATTAAATTATAATTTAAATATTTTTATATAATGTAAATGAACACTCGCCTGCGGTTCACACCTGTATCTTGGTAACTAATTTATGTATTTTGATGCGGTTTTCACCAAAAGATAGATAAATTCCAGAAGAAGGCTTATTTATATGCGCGACAGATTATTATATAACTTTTTCTAAGGCAGAGTAGCCGTGCGTGAAGTCACTACCTAACCATATTGTAATAAATATTAATAAACCTATACTGGTAGAATGAAGCATGAGCTTTTAACAGTAACACAAAGTTGGGTAGGTATACTTCAAAACTTAAGGCGTCGATATATTCAACTTTGTTCAGGGCAGAGTAGCTGGAAAAACTTTTCAGTTTTTGACATCTCGGTGAGTGCTATTATGTGGGAATATTATTAAATATTATGCTTATATTTTTTGAATATAAAAGAAAAATAATTAATGACTTGATTGAAGTGAAAGTGAAATTATAAGAGGAAGAAAATTTATTGCTCTTATTTATTTCTCTAGATTTAAAATAAAACAATACAATAACTAATTGAGGCCTGTCGTAGCGCAGCGGCATAAGAGTGTGACTGCAACCGACAGGTTCTGGGTTCGATCCCCAGTCGAGGAAATGAAGTATTTAATATTTTCAATTTAAACATTTAGTGTTTTATTTCTTCGCTCTCGTAATAAGGCAAAGCGCGACGTTGAGTTCTGCCACTCAACACGCAATGCCTCAAATTCGGCGGAAAGTGGGGAACAGAAGCGGAACGGAATGTCTTTACACTAGGTTCCCGGGTTCCCTCTGCCTCGTGCGGGATACAGTGTGAAGCTGAGAGAGAGAAACATTACAATAACAAAACATATATGAGTATGTTAGAATGTATTTTTTTCAGTTTCACGCAGTATCCCGCACATGCCAGGGTAAGCAGAGGGAACTTGGTTAACTAGTTAAGGCACTCCGTTCCGTTCCATACTTACCGCCGAATTTGAGGCATTGTGCGTTGTTATCAAATATTTCAATTGCAAATTTATTGTGTGCGACTGTAAACACGTCGGATTACAGGTTTAATGTTTAGTATTGTTATATCTTCGCTCTGGCAACAAGGCAAAGCGCGACGTTTACTTCCGTCACTCAACAGGCAATGCCTCAAATTCAGCTAAATGTTGGAACGTTCGTATCCTAATAGGGACGGAGATTATTGACACTGGGGTTAAAGTAACCTTATTTCCTTCTAGCTCTCCTGCCCTGTGTGGTATACGACGTGATCATAAAAAAAAACATTCATTTCTTTATCCCATTTGACTTATCATAATGTCGTTTAAATGTTTTATTTACAAATATTTAACGTACCTTTTGAGTAAAAAAGTATGTTTCAGATAATATTTAAGAACATAAACATCATATTAACCTAATATAATATATTAATAGACAGTGGGGAACGGAAGTGGAACGGAGTGTCTTAACACTAGGTTCCCAAATTCCCTCTGCCTACCTTGCCATGTGCGGGATACAGCGTGAAGCTGAGAACAGTTAATATATAATTTATAAAGGAATATGTTTATTCGTCCTACTATTTTTCTTTGTTATTTTCATGTATCATAAAGACGATGTTGTAGAATGCCGTAAACCTGCTTTGTAAACAACTGTTTTGGGATTAATTCTCATTGGGAGGAATGAAATATTTATAATGTTTATTTTACCATAACTACGAAACGAGACGATGACGAAAGTGGACGGGCACGGTCCGCACGGCACCAGGTTCCTGAGTACCCTCTGCCTTCCCTGTTATATTCAGGATACAGAGAGATAAACAAACTAATTTTATTTCATTTTCGTTATAGCAGATTAGACAAATTGAACTTATTGTCTAAAAACTGTCCTTTAATCTCTTAAAATGTTCGAGGCATTGCATGTTAAGTGGAACTCAATGTGCAAATTCGGGTGTTTTTATAGCAAAGAAATAAAAAATAACCATAATTATTACTTTTTATTTAGACCTGTCTTGGCGTTGGGGCACAAATTCGATCCTTAGGTACTCCAAGAAATATAATATTGAATATTTCCAAAATCATTATTTAATGTTTTTGAGATTCGATACACAATGCTTCAAATTCGGCGGAAAGTGGGGAATGAAAGGGAGTGTTTTAATACTAACTTCCCAGTTTAGAACTAAGAAATAGGTACATACATTAAATGTTAATTTTAAAAAATAAGATAGTAAAGCTGTTAGCAATGTCATAACTGTGCTAAATTATGACATTAGTACTGAACTGAACAACTTAGTACTGAATTCTTCATAAATGAGTAACATTTACAAGCTAAATATATATATATATATATATATATATATATATATATATATATATATATATATATATATATATATATATATATATATATATATTACCTGTTTGATTGATTGATAGCATCACGTTTTACCCCGCACATGGCACAGTAGGCAGAGGGAAATTGAAAACCTAGCTAAGGCCACACCGTTCCTTCTGTTCGCCACTTTCCAAATGAATATTTCATTTCCTCGATTGGGAATCGAATCCACAACCTGTCGCTTACAGTCACACGCTTGTACCACTGGGCCACAACAGGCCTCACTTTATGAATAATTATATTATATAAATGTAATTTCCTTTTTTTTCATGTGTCATTTACATATATGTTACATGAATTGTAAATAATTTCATGTACAAAATTTGCCAACAATGTTTTCGGTAATAATAAAATAGTTTCAGAACTAGAAAAATCGCGTTAGCAGTTGCCCGTATACTTATAATATACTTAATTATAATAAACAGTCCGTCCTTGTATTTAGTAACATTGTCCAATTTTTTCTTAATTGTAAAGTAATTTTGGGCTATATTTTTTTAAGTTAGCCTAAATTATATGTAATTACACTTACGCTTGTGTTATTTTTTGTTGTGAAGTTGATTATATCTCGATTTTAGACGTAAATCCTTGACTTGGACTAAAAAAATTGTTTTTAGGGTTCCGTTTCTTGAAACGCCAAATAGAAATCATTAAAGAATCACATTGTTGGCAGTCGAGATTATGGTGGTACATGAAGCTAAAATTAATATAACATATTTATATCTGTGGCCCCTTGGAGTCTAGAAGAAGATAGTTTTTTACAATCTTCTAAATCAACGCAGTCAAAAAATCGCGTACCTTTAATACCAATCATATATACATTGTTTGTATAGCATTTTAATTAACAATTACTACGTATCAATCTTCCCATGGATCTACAGTTATAAAATTTGGCGAAAAATGTGAGAAATTAAAAGCAAACGGAAATGTAAAAGTCAATAAGTATTTCGTAATAAGTTAATTATTAATAAGAAACTTATTGTTGAAGTTAATTTCATACAAAATTAATGAATACGCCCGCATGCTTAAATTTGTCAAGTTTATATTCCGCGTCATACATACATTATACGTCATACGTCATACATCGTTAATCGAAACTTATAGATTATACAAACAATACAAATTATTAGGACGGCATTACTTATTTCATAACTCTAGATTTATAATTATGAAATTTGGCTAGAAGTAAGAAATTCCAGTACAAAAAAAAGGCTCTTTCTCTTCAGCTTCACGCCGTTTCCCGCACTTTGCAAAGTAGCCAAGGAACTTGGGAACATAGTGTTAAGATACTCCACTCCTTTGCCCACTTTCAGACGCATTTGTGGCATTGCGCGTTGAGTGGCAGAGGTCAACGCCGCGCTTTGCCTTGTTACCTGAGCATATGGAAACATTAAATATTTCATTTATTATTTTTTTGTAAAATTTGTAAAAAATAATAAAAATTAAATAAGTATGCATAGATTAAATTAAGCATATTAACTTAATAACATATTAATAAGCATATTAAATTAACTAGTATTGTTTTATTGTTTGCTTTCAGATTGACATACAATCATGAAATTAGTACGGAGATCTCAGAGAACGAATCCGATTCGCACTTGACCAGTTTTTTAACAATTTGTTATTATGCCTATTTTTAAGTGTTTTATTTAGTAATATTCGTAGGTAGATTTTGATTTATAGAACATCAGACCTCCTTTGCTAATTTTCGTCAAGGTGATTTTCTGATTGAGCCAGCTTTTAAGTTAGTTGATTTTTTTCTTTTATGTACATCGACTTACAGAAAGGGAGTTATCAGTTTTACATGTAGGTGTGAGCTATTTCTGAAATTGTATAGTATATATTTTAGTTTTTTTTTTATACAAAAAAGTTGTCTTTTACTTGGTAATCCAAAGGACTGCATATCTTTTGTAACACTAGTGAAGCTACATGAAAGTTTCCGAAAATTCAAATATGACTGACAATCTTTTTATATTTCCAGACACAGCTTTTTAGTATTTAATTAAATACAAATTAACCTAATATTATAAATATTTTGCTCAAGTCAATTACACTCATCATTTTTTAAAAAATTTAGTTTGACGCCATGTGCCATATTGCAGAGTAAGTAGGTTTCCTACCTAGTGTTAAACACTCTGTTCACCATTAGCCGCCTAATTATCGAGAAAATTGCATTATAAGTATCGGAAAAGTACTGTTTTTGTTGTTATTAGAGCAAGAAAATGAGGATAATTTATACAAATTCTAAAATCTTTAACATTTTTCAATATACTCTGCCTTTTTATATTTGCTATTCCTTTTGCGGTTGGTTGCTCTTCTCAGACACGCTTTACAAGCCGGTAGTGGCTTCCGCCTTTTTCCTTCCATAGGACATAGAAATGTCTCGCCACTACATAATTTTTTTTTTATGTAACGAAGATTCAAAAATACTCGTAATGAAATAATTGAATAAATAATATTTTTAGTTTTTTGATGTAGAGTTATTGATTGGAGCGTGTTGAATGGCAAAACTCAACGCCACGGCTTACCTCGCTACCAGAGCGAGGAAATGAAAATATTGAATCGATCATTTCCTAAAGCCAGAATCGAAATCACATCCTGTAGCGTATACAGTCGCACGATTGTAACTGTACCATGACAGAGAATAACAGGGAGCCCATACTATCTATATTTGGACCTCTGGCTGGTCCTTATAATCGTTATTTACAAGAAGGATGGGAAGGAAAAAATATTTTTTTTTAACGTTAGCGTTAGGGTAGGGATAGGGAACTTAGGAACCTTATGGAAGGTTTCCCACTTTCAGCCGAAACTGAGACATTGCGTATTGAGTGAGACATACCTATATAAATATATATATATAAATATGAAAATATTTATTTTAATTGTGTTTCGAGGCTATCGAGGCGTGTACCTGTGAACGAGCATGAAGAGAACGAATAGCTTAGTTGGTCAGGGCGCTTGGACGGTTTCCAAAAGGCGCGGTTTCAAATCCTGACATGTTCAAGTTTTGAAAGCACACGATTAAATCCTACCGACATTGTAAGCAAATTTAGAGAGAGAGAGAGAGAGAGACATTGCAAGCAATATTTACCAATCTAATTAGCAAACAAAATATCCCAAAGCGGTATTAAATGAATTTATTTACCTATTATCAAGATTGAAATTCTCTCAGCTTCACGCTGTATCCCGCATATTTCAGGGTAAGCAGAGGGAACTTGGGAATCTAGTGTTAAGACACTCCATTCCACTTCTTTTCCTCACTTTCCGCCGAATTTGAGGCATTGCGTGTTGAGTGGCGGAACTCAACGCCCCGTTTTGACTTGTACCAGAGCGAAGAAATGAAAACATTAAAAACGTGAAAATATTAAATATTAAGATTGAAATTGATTATGGAAACTGTTTACTTACTGTTTAATAGTCAACTTCAGGTAAGTACAGTTCACACTGTATTGTTAGCGGGGTAGCCAGAGAGTTTTATACGACCTTCCTCCAGTATCTGTATCTATTTATATAGATAGTGTGTTTTGGAAGGTCAACTAAGGTTTCCCTTACGTCTCTTACCACTCACTTTCCATACCATTTCATCAATTAGGTTGTCTACCACTTAATCGATCTACGTGCCCAAGCCACCTAATTACGTATTTCTTCAATTTTAGTTTGATAAAGTTTATTAATACTAATGATTATTATGCAGGTTTGAGGCCTGTCGTGGCGCAACGGCGTGTGACTGTACACAACAGGTTGTGGGTTCGATCCCCACTATAGGAAATAGTATTTTTAAATTTAAATATTTAATGTTTTCATGTTTGGCTTGGTTACAAGATAAAGCGCGGTGTTCAGTTCCGCCACTCAACACGCAATGCCGGAAATTCAGCGGAAACTACAAAACGGAAGTGAGACTGTGTGTCCTAACACTAGGTTCCCAAGTTCCCTTTGCTTACTCTGCAGTGTGCGGGATACAACGTGAAGCTGAGTGGGTGGGTGATAGCACGATACATCGTAAAGTTTAAAAAAGTAAATAATTTAGAATTACAAGTTATCTTAAACATTATTTCAGTGGCTTTGCTAAGTAGTATAGTTTTTCAGTTACTTTAAATTTCAATTAGAGCGAACTTAAAATATACATGTTGTAATTGTGGAATGTTTCCATAAAAAGGGCATTCTCAAAAGTGAAAACACTTCTAATTCCGGACAGATTTTATTCCTTGAAAGATTTGCGTAAACACCAAGAACGTTTGGGCTCGCTAATTGAGTTTGCGGCCGTTTTATCCACTTTCCAGGTGTAAATGTGATTAAACCGGATGCTTTTTGTGATAATGTCTAAGACATACCTATATAAATATATGTAAATACGAAAATATTTATTTTTATTGCGTTTCGAGGCTATCGAGGCGTGTACCTGTGAACGAGCTATATTAGGTTCGATTCCCGATCGGGGAGTGATTATATTTAATTTCGTGTCCTCGATCTGGTTTGAACGCGCTGACGTGTCCAGTTCTAAGTACAAATGTATTCAGTTTAGTAGCGGAACTGAACGTCACGATTTGCCTGAATACCAGAGCAAAGGAAATGAAAATATGAAATATTTGAAAATATTCCATATTTTACTTTTTCGAGTGGAGATCGAAGCCACAACCTGTCATTTACAGTCACACACTTGTGCCTTTGCGCCACGACAGGCCTCAATAATTTATTATGATTGGGATTTTAATCATTATCCTCAGGCGCGTGTCAAAAGTAAGATATTTTTCTTTCCCTCGATTTAGTTTCATAAATTACAATAGTGAATTACGCAACCCACACAAAACGCAAATCAGTATAATCACTTTTGTCACATAATTGTCTTGTTAGAGAATTTTTTTTTTTTTTTAGCTTCACGCTGTATCCCGCACGAGGCAGGGTAGGCAGAGGGAACCCGGGAACCTAGTGTAAAGACACTCCGTTCCACTTCCGTTCCCCACTTGTTAGAGAATGATTGCCCTTATTAAAGAAACTTACTCACTCACTCTTCTGCTTCACGCTGCATCCCGTATATAGCAGGGTAGGCAGAGAAAACAAGGAAATCTAGTGTTACGACACTCCGTCCCACTTCCGTCCCCCTTTTTCCTCCGAATTTGAGGCATTGCGTGTTGTGTGGCGAAACTCACCGTTCGTTTTGCCTTGTTACCAGAGTGAGTGAATTGAAAAAAATATCAAACATTTCATTTCCTCGAGTGGGAATCGAACCCACAATCTGTCGTTTACAGTCACACCCTTATACCTACGTTCCCATCAACTTCCATTCTACCATTTTCCGTCAAATTCTTGAGACATTGCATGATAAATAGCGAATATTTAATCCCACGCTTTGCCTCGTCTCTAAAGTAAGGTATTAAAAATATTGATTATTTCATTATAGGTGAATAAAAAACAGTTACATTTACAGTCACACTCGCCATTGCGCATGCGCGTGCCATGGCGCATCTACTAGAAGTTAATTATATTAAATGATAATTTAAATATTTTTATATAATGTAAATGAACACTCGCCTGCGGTTCACACCTGTATCTTGGTAACTAATTTATGTATTTTGGTGCGGTTTTCACCAAAAGATAGATAAAATCCAGAAGAAGGCTTATTTATATGTGCGACAGATTATTATATAACTTTTTTCTAAGGCAGAGAAGCCGTGCGTGAAGTCACTACCTAACCATATTGTAATAAATATTAATAAACCTATACTGGTAGAATGAAGCATGAGCTTTTAACAGTAAAACTAAGTTGGGTAGGTATACTTCAAAACTTAAGGCGTCGATATATTCAACTTTGTTCAGGGCAGAGTAGCTGGAAAAACTTTTCAGTTTTTGACATCTCGGTGAGTGCTATTATGTGGGAATATTATTAAATATTATGCTTATATTTTTGAATATAAAAGAAAAATAATTAATGACTTGATTGAAGTGAAAGTGAAATTATAAGAGGAAGAAAATTTATTGCTCTTATTTATTTCTCTAGATTTAAAATAAAACAATACAATAACTAATTGAGGCCTGTCGTAGCGCAGCGGCATAAGAGTGTGACTGTAACCGACAGGTTCTGGGTTCGATCCCCAGTCGAGGAAATGAAATATTTAATATTTTCAATTTAAACATTTAGTGTTTTATTTCTTCGCTCTCGTAATAAGGCAAAGCGCGACGGTGAGTTCTGCCACTCAACACGCAATGCCTCAAATTCGGCGGAAAGTGGGGAACAGAAGTGGAACGGAGTGTCTTTACACTAGGTTCCCGGGTTCCCTCTGCCTACCCTGCCTCGTGCGGGATACAGTGTGAAGCTGAGAGAGAGAAACATTACAATAACAAAACATATATGAGTATGTTAGAATGTATTTTTTTCAGTTTCACGCAGTATCCCGCACATGCCAGGGTAGGCAGAAGGAACTTGGTTAACTAGTTAAGGCACTCCGTTCCGTTCCTTACTTACAGCCGAATTTGAGGCATTGTGTGTTGTTATCAAATATTTCAATTGCAAATTTATTGCGTGCGACTGTAAACACGTCGGATTACAGGTTTAATGTTTAATATTGTTATATATTCGTTCTAGCAACGAGGCAAAGCGCGACGTTTACTTCCGTCACTCAACAGGCAATGCCTCAAATTCAGCTAAATGTTGGAACGTTCGTATCCTAATAGGGACGGAGATTATTGACACTGGGGTTAAAGTAACCTTATTTCCTTCTAGCTCTCCTGCCCTGTGTGGTATACGACGTGATCATAAAAAAAAACATTCATTTCTTACTTTATCCCATTTACCATAAGGTCGTTTAAATGTTTTATTTACAAATATTTAACGTACCTTTTGAGTAAAAAAGTATGTTTCAGATAATATTTAAGAACATAACCATCATATTAACCTAATATAATATATTAATAGACAGTGGGGAACGGAAGTGGAACGGAGTGTCTTAACACTAGGTTCCCAAATTCCCTCTGCCTACCTTGCCATGTGCGGGCTACAGTGTGAACTTGAGAACAGTTAATATATAATTTATAAAGGAATATATTTATTCGTTTTACAATTTTTTCTTTGTTATTTTCATAAAGTTGCTGCTGTAGAAGGCCTGCTTTGTAAGCAACTGTTTTGGGTTTAAGTCCCATTGGGAGGAATTAAATATTTATAATGTTTATTTTACCATAACTACGAAACGAGACGATGGCGAAAGTGGACGGGCACGGTTTTAACACCAGGTTCCTGAGTACCCTCTGCCTTCCCTGCTATTCGCAGGATACAGCAAGGTAAAGCAGAGGTAGATTAGATAAACTGAACTTGTTGTCTAAAACACTGTCCTTTAAAATTTGGGTCTTTTTATAGCAAAGGAATAAAAAATAACCATAAATATTACTTTTTATTTAGACCTGTCTTGGCGTTGGGGCACAAATTCGATCCTTAGGTACTCCAAGAAAAAATATATTATTGTATATTTTCCAAAATCATTATTTAATGTTTTTGAGATTCGATACACAATGCTTCAAATTCGGCGGAAAGTGGGGAATGAAAGGGAGTGTCTTAACACTAACTTCCCAGTTTAGAACTGAGAAATACATACATTAAATGTTAATTTCGAAAATAATATAGTAAAGCTGTTAACAATGTCATAAGTGTGCTAAGTTATGACATTAGTACTGAACTGAACAACTTAGTACTGAATTCTTCATAAATGAGTAACATTTACAAGCTAATCTGTTCCGTCAGTTGCTGTCATTGAAACATAAATGTTATATATACATACATATATTACCTGTTTGATTGATTGATAGCATCACGTTTTACCCCACACATGGCACGGTAGGCAGAGTGAAATTGGAAACCTAGCTAAGGCACACCGTTCCTTCTGTTCCCCACTTTCCAAATGAATATTTCATTTCCTCGATTGGGAATTGAACCCACAACCTGTCGCTTACAGTCACACGCTTGTATCACTGGGCCACGACAGGCCTCATTTTATGAATAATTATATTATATAAATGTAATTCCCTTTTTTTATGTTTCATTTACATATATGTTACATGAATTGTAAATAATTTCATGTACAAAATTTGCCAACAATGTTTTCGGTAATAATAAAATAGTTTCAGAACTAGAAAAACCGCATTAGCTGTTGCCCGTATACTTATAATTTACTTAATTATAATAAACAGTCCGTCCTTGTATTTAGTAACATTGTCCAATTTTTTCTTAATTGTAAAGTAATTTTGGGCTATATTTTTTTAAGTTAGCCTAAATTAGATGTAATTACACTTACGCTTGTGTTATTTTTTGTTGTGAAGTTGATTATATCTCGATTTTAGACGTAAATTATTGACTTGAACTAAAAAAAAGGTGTTTTTAGGGTTCCGTTCCTTGAAACGCCAAATAGAAATCATTAAAGAATCACATTGTTGACAGTCGAGATTATGGTGGTACATGAAGCTAAAATTAATATAACATATTTATGTCTGTGGCCCCTTGGAGTCTAGAAGAAGATAGTTTTTTACAATCTTCTAAATCAACGCAGTCGAAAAATTGCGTACCTTTAACATCAATTGTATATAGATTGTTTGTACAGCATTTTAAATTACAATTGCCACGTATCAATCTTCCCATGGATCTACAGTTACAAAATTTGGCATAAAGTGAGAAATTAAAAGCAAACGGAAATGTACCATTTCATAAGTATTTCTTAATAATTTTATTTTTAATAAGAAACATATACTTATAAACTTATTGTTGAAGTTAATTTCATACAAAATTAATGAATACGCCCGCATGCTTAAATTTGTCAAGTTTATGTTCCGCGTCATACATACATTATACGTCATATGTCATACATCGTTAATCAAAACTTATAGATCATACTATGAAATATTAGTATCTCGTGCATAATAATTAGATAGTATAGAATATTTAGAAACAAAATATTAGGACGTCATTACTTATTTCATAACTCTAGATTTATAATTATGAAATTTGGCTAGAAATAAGAAAGTGCAAAAAAAAGGCTCTTTCTCTTCAGCTTCACGCCGTTTCCCGCACTTTGCAAAGTAGCCAAGGAACTTGGGAACATAGTGTTAAGATACTCTACTCCTTTGCCCACTTTCAGACGCATTTGTGGCATTGCGCGTTGAGTGGCAGAGGTCAACGCCGCGCTTTGCCTTGTTACCTGAGCATATGGAAACATTAAATATTTCATTTATTATTTTTTTGTAAAATTTGTAAAAAATAATAAAAATTAAATAAGTATGCATAGATTAAATTAAGCATATTAACTTAATAACATATTAATAAGCATATTAAATTAACTAGTATTGTTTTATTGTTTGCTTTCAGATTGACATACAATCATGAAATTAGTAGTATGAAGATCTCAGAGAACGAATCCGATTCGCACTTGACCAGTTTTTTAACAATTTGTTATTATGCCTATTTTTAAGTGTTTTATTTAGTAATATTCGTAGGTAGATTTTGATTTATAGAACATCAGACCTCCTTTGCTAATTTTCGTCAAGGTGATTTTCTGATTGAGCCAGCTTTTAAGTTAGTTGATTTTTTCTTTTATGTTTATCGACTTACAGAAAAGGAGTTATCAGTTTCACATGTAGGTGTGAGCTATTTCTGAAATTGTATATTTTAGTTTATTTTTATACAAAAAAGTTGTCTTTTATTTGGTAATCTAAAGGACTGCATACCCTTTGTAACACTAGTGAAGCTACATGGAAGTTTCCGAAAATTCAAATATGACAGACAATCTTTTTATATTTCCAGACCCAGCTTTTTAGATTTTAATTAAATACAAATTAAACTAATATTATAAATATTTTGCTCAAGTCAATTACACTCATCACTTTTTAAAAATTTTAGTTTGACGCCATGTGCCATATTGCAAAGTAGGTTTCCTACCTAGTGTTAAACACTGTTCACCATTAGCCGCCTAATTATCGAAAATTGCATTATAAGTATCGAAAAGTACTGTTTTTGTTGTTATTAGAGCAAGAAAATGAGCATAATTTATACAAATTCTAAAATCTTTAACATTTTTCAATATACTCTGCCTTTTTATATTTGCTATTCCTTTTGCGGTTGGTTGCTCTTCTCAGACACGCTTTACCAGCCGGTAGTGGCTCCCGCCTTTTTCCTTCCGTAGGACATAGAAATGTCTCGCCACTACATAATTTTTTTATGTAACGAAGATTCAAAAATACTCGTAATGAAATAATTGATTAAATAATATTTTTAGTTTTTGATGTAGAGTTATTGATTGGAGCGCGTTGAACTCAACGCCACGGCTTACCGCGCTACCAGAGCGAGGAAATGAAAATATTGAATCGATCATTTCCTAAAGCCAGAATCGAAATCACATCCTGTAGCGTATACAGTCGCACGATTGTAACTATACCATGACAGAGAATAACAGGGAGCCCATACTATCTATATTTGGACCTCTGGCTGGTCCTTATAATCGTTATTTACAAGAAAGGAGAGAGGGAAAAAAATATTTTTTTAACTTTAGGGTTAGGGTAGGGATAGGGAACTTAGGAACCTTATGGAAGGTTAGGTAGAACATTTCGTACCGTTCCCTACTTTCCGCCGAAACGGAGACATTGCGTATTGAGTGGCGGAATTCTACGCCGCGGTTTACCTTATTACCAGAGCGAACAAATGAAAACCACAAATATTTAATTTAAAATTATTAAATATCTTATTTCCTCTAGTGAAGATCCAACCCAAAACCTATCACATTTAGAGTCACACGCTTGTGCCACTGCGCCACGACATTTTTCAAAAATATCAAATCCCCCTAATGAATTCGAGTCCATGACCATCATGTTTATAGTCTGGTGATGATCCATTGCGCTACAATGATCCTTCTTTGTCTTACACCTCCCCGTATCATATTATAAGCTTATTATTATTTATACTATCATTACAAAGTTATTAACACCACGTTTATTTATATCAAAGTAAGTAATTACTCAGCTTCACGCTGTATCCCGCACGAGGCAGGGTAGGCAGAGGGAACCCGGGAACCTAGTGTAAAGACACTCCGTTCCACTTCCGTTCCCCACTTTCCGCCGAATTTGAGGCATTGCGTGTTGAGTGGCGGAACTCAACGCCGCGCTTTGCCTTATTGCAGCAAGTAATTATTGCCCTTAATTTCAGTTGAATAAATAATTAAGAGATTAAAAATATATATATATATATATATATATAATATATATATATATATATATATATATATATATATATATATATATATATATATATATATATATATATATATATATATATATATATATATATATATATATATATATATATATATATCTATATATATATATATATATATATGTATATATATATATATATATATATATATATATATATATATATAATATATATATATATATATATATATATATATATATATAAAATATATATATTAGTTTGTATGTTTGTATATCTATGTAAGTGTGGTAATAACTATGCTTAAGACACTTACATAGATATACAAACATACAAATTAATATATATATATATATATATATATATATATATATATATATATATATATATATATATATATATATATATATATATATATATATATATATATATATATATATATATATATATATATATATATATATATATATATATATATATATATATATATATATTTTTTTTTTTTTTTTTAAACTCTTAATTAACACGAAATTCTCGAAAATTAGACGAAAAATAGGGCAATCGAGTGTCATAAGCATATGCTTAAGACACTCGATTCCCCTATTTTTCGTCTAATTTTCGAGATATTTCGTGTTAATTGGGGGCACTAACCGCTGCGCTTCGTCTTATTTCAGTACTTTGTTTCCCGCTGTATTCCGAACATAGCAGGCTACGTGGAGGAACCTTCGGAACCTATTATTAAGAAACTTCGTTCCGTTCTCCACTTTCCGCCGATTTAAGGTATTGTGTGCTTTATGGCGTAACTCAACGCCGCGCTTTGCCTGGTTACAAGAGCGAAGAAAGGAAAACATTAAATCTTGTATTGAAAACTACTGTTACGTTCAGAGTCCAACGCTGTGCTATGACAGCATGTATGTATTATTATAGTGTACACAATTCAGGTAAGTATTAAAACAAAAATCATATTTAAAACTGTATTTATTTTACATTTCAATCCACTCTATTGGTCCATCCAACTCAACACGCCAATTTACAATATTCTCACCTCTTACAGACTAAAGAGGTCAATATAATGTGTCCAAATAAAATATTAAAATGAAGAAATAATATTGTTATTTCATAAAACTATTTTACGCTTTATCCCGCCAAAAAGGGTTCTATAGGGAACCCAGTGTTAAGCCCCTCTGTTCTCCGTTTTATCCCTGATGTAAAAGGAGAGGAGAATTTGGTCTCTATATGTGTCTTTCTATGACAATGTACCTTATTGAATGAATGGACCGATTTGAGGACAGTTTTTTTAATCGATTTTTTCTTGATCGAAATCTCGATTCTGTTAAGAGCCACGACTCGTCGTGTGTTAACGACTATGTTTAAAAGTTACAAGAACTTTTCGAAAATCATGTATCGATATTTTGGATTGAAGATTTTTTAAATCAAAAATTATATACTTTGATATCGAGACATAACGTATAAAATGTCGTTGGGTTCCGCAGCATCTTGAAATTGAGTGGTGCGTGGAGAACAGAGAGTTTTAACACCAAGTTTCCTCTACCTATTCCGCTGTATGCAGGCTATAGCGTAAAACCAATTGTAACACAACATCATATTGACCTCTAGAATTATATACATTTTTACATTCAATACATAATTTACTTACACTATAAGTTTAGTTAAAAGCGAATATTTCAAATATTATTATTAAACTATCATCGATTAAATTCTTCTATACATTAATATCTATATTAGAAAACCGTTACACTCTTTCTAGTTTGATTGATTTAGCTACATCTATATAGAAATTAATTTAAATGATATATTAATTAACAATACCTTTTTAAAATTGGTTTTTATGATATTTTTATATGCCATCTTATTGTGGCGGCCATTTTGGATTGACAACAATATTAATTTTATGCTATTCCATTTTTATCAGAACTAAAGTTGTAATTAAAGTATCAACTCGACCAGACAGCAAATTGAAACATGAGCTTAACTTGAACTTTTAAGAATTTTAGCTTAAAAGATTTCATATACACTAATACACATTACAGGGCAAGTCAAATAAAACCATGTTACAAATATTCTATCCTTACTCGATATCTCTATATCGTCTGAAGAGAAAAAGGGCGGCGTTGTGCTCCGCATTATGGTATTGTATCTTTTGTTCAACTAAACTTCTTGAGAAGTTCCTCACAATACATAATTATGTTCACAGCAAAGTTGAAAGAGAGAATTTGGAAACTTAGCGTTAAGACACTACATTCTCATTAACCGACTTTCGTTCTATATATCATAAAATGTTAGCATAATCTTTTTTCCGTAACATAAACCAAGCTCATAATCAAAAGTTATTTTATGATTTTTCTATAATTTTAGTTTTGCAAGTGCCACGGTCGCGTTTTCCAATATGCTAAAATTATTAGATATTTTTCTTGCTATACGTTGTGATTAACACTTTAAAAGTGTAATCACACACTGATTCTGATTATTTTTAAAATATATAAATATATATAGATGCAGCTTCAATCTTATCATAAAGTACCACAAAATTTGTAAAAAGGGAAACAAAGCACTGGGTACTATACTGCAATTTATTATTATTCGAAAGCACCAATATTAGAATCATATTTTTTGTTAACATTTAAATATATTAATAATAATTTATACATTTTTTTCTATTAATAGGTATATAATATAATAATCCACTATCAATTTTGGACATATTTTTCTAACAAATTACATTTAGACAGATAATCGTTAAATTTGTTAACTTATCATGTATGGGCCATACCAATATTACTTTTATTTACAGAAAATATATAATTAATGGAAAAATATATCATTGGTAATTATAAAAATGGCGAAACAAACCATTATTGCTTAATTTAAAAAACAACACTAGAATTATAAATTTAAACATGCCTTACTTATTGCACATACACTTAACGCTCATTTTGTACAATAATGACATTACATAACATTTACATATGCATTTTTTTTTGTTATTCAGAAGATTTTTTTGCGTAAACAATTTATTTTTTTACATTTTTATTGCAAATATTTCATTATGAATATGTCATTGCTGTAAAATAAATGTTATTATATACAAATTAAATAAAATGTACCTACGATACAATATCATTATCGCTTAAAACGATCTCATATTAGCAAATTATAGATGTTGAAAATACAAGATTAGCATCGTATTTATAGGTATATATAGAAAGCAGAACTTGAAGTCCTGATTTTTCTAGAAAGTATATTAAAACTTATAAATTATTGGTAAATATTGTTCTTATTACAATACAAAGAAATTTAAAGGTTAAAAAAGGTTTTTTAATTTTTTTAATAATTTTGTAATATATTTTAAAACTTCAGATTCTTCAATCTACGATGTCCAAGTAACAACAAAAAGAAAAAGTAAACACAAAATTTAGTTTATTGATTAACTAATAATAAATCTAGCAATATTTTTTACTAAAAATACGATACTTAATAAGTACTTTAATAACTAAAGTATACAATTCGACGTAATTTCTAAAATAACAATTAAATATAAAATACAGGCCCATTGTGATAATAAGATAGTGTATAATAATCTAATGTCACGAAAAGTTAAACTTGAGTCGCATTATCTATGGTATCTAAGAATGTTTCTTTAACATCCGCTCGCTTTCTCGTTTTCGGTGTCGGATTCGATATTGTTCGTGTTTTGCCTATAGTGCTAGCAACATTTACACTATAACCTTTAGAATCTCTCATCTTCAAAAGACTTTCATTTTCTGTCAAAGTCACTTTCAAAGGCCTGTGCTCTGTTGATCTTTGGATGTGCTTATTTGACATGGCCTGCAGCATTAGGAGTTGGTTGTGAATGTTTGGAGAACTTAAGCTATTTCTGGGTATTGTGGCATGAGGAGTGCCGGGTGCTGGTGAGGGTGCTGGTTCGATATCATCACAGACGTCCAAAAAACCCAATTTGTTAACTGGACCTAAGTCCATTTCACTTTTGTTCAGACTGTAATAGTTTCCACTGTTGCTAAACAACTTGAAATTGTTAAAATTATCATAATATGGTATAACTCCATTTAAATTTGCAAAAGGTAAAGTGTTTTCTGGATAACTCAGTCTAGGTCTTCTAGGTAAAGTTACGTATCCCTTAGTTGTAACGAGTGGCATTTCTTGATAACTTGTATTATGCAATCGGCTGTATAGAGCTGAATTGATGGAACATACACTGTAAGTTGGTGATTTTGGACTTTCTTTAATTAGTGGTCTTTCTTGATTAGTCGTTCCATTTGCTGGAGATATCTGGCTCGCGGGTCGTAGAGGGAAAGAAAGCAAATCTGGTGGATATGCCTGAGAATCTTGAGACATACGTTCTAACAGTATTTCTTTGGATATTTTAGGTAGCTCGATGTCTTGCCTTTTATGATCTTCCGTTGGAGCTGCAAAAGAGAAATTCAGATTTAATATTAATATTGAACAAATATTTTATAAAATTCAAAATTAACCCCTGTTTTACAGATAAATATTTTCTTTGACATAATTTTAGCTTTGCTGTCAAAAACATAACATTTTTTTACACATAATATTTCAAAGTGAGTTTTTATACATTCGTATTAGTAATGCTGTTTATGTTTAGTAAGATAGTATAAAAAAATGTTAATATATTGTACTTGATAATGTCAGTAATAATCATGAAGACAAATATTACTTTATATTGGCCATCCATTTTTCCATTTTTAATAATAATTTTCCATTTTTAATATATCATGTACATGATATATTAAAAATGAATGCCCAATATCAATCATCATGTAGTCACTACCGAATGACTTAAGTTAAGTTAAGTTAAACGGAAACTATTTTAGGAAATCAATATAGAGGAGTCCTAAGAAAGGATTTTTCAAAAACTTTTACAGGAACGGAAATAAGATTTCTAATTTTACTTCTTAAAGTTCATAAAGTTAAAGTTGCCATTAATTACTAGAAACTAAAATGAGACCTAAACTTAAGTTTAGTATTTTCTGTCCTAAGAGTGTAATAACACTTTAAAAAATAAAATAAAATTAAAATGAGGCCTGTCGTGACGCAGGGACAAACGTATGTGACTGAAAATGCAATAGGTGTGACTTCGATTTCCACTTGAGGAAATGAAATATACCTTATTTTCGGGTAATAAGGCAAAGCGGAATTGTTTTCCGCCGCTAAACACGCAATGCCTCAAACTCGGTTGAAAATGGGGAACAGAAGAGTGTCTTAAAATTAGGTACCCAAATTCTATCTGCTTAGTCTACTTTATGTAGAATACAGCGTGAAGTAAAAAAAATGAGTTGAATGCCACGGAAGCGTGTTGAGTGGCGGAACTCAACGCAACGTTTTGCCTTGTACCAGAGCGAAGAAATGAAAACATTAAATGAGCGGTGGCTATCGGCAGTGGGACTGCCGATAGAAGTGAAAACGGAACTATTAAGTTAAGAGTAGTTAAAACTATGTATATGCAAAAATTATATTAATTTTTTTATGTTTTATTTATTAGTTACATATGACGGGCTAAACAAATCATGAACAAAATATAAATACAAAGTGGTTGAAAAAATAATTAATATACAATTACTAAATTTAAATTTAAAAAGCGTATAAAAATTTTGAACGAAGCAGGATTTGAACCCGCGCCTCTGGAATACCGTTCCAGCGCTCTGACCAACTAAGCCATTCGTTCTCACCGAGCTCCGTCGAAATTCTTATACGCTTGTTACAACTTATGTTGTTAGCATCTCTGTAGGGAGATTTTTACAAATTTCCGCTACCCAAAGACAACTCGTAAGAATTATCGTTTGGCAAGAGAGAATACTATTTATTTTTTAATATTTTTACTATGTTTTAAAGTGTTATTCCACACTTAGGACAGAAAATACTAAATTTAAATTTAAAAAGCGTATAAAAATTTTGAACGAAGCAGGATTTGGACCCGCGCCTCTGGAATACCGTTCCAGCGCTCTGACCAACTAAGCCATTCGTTCTCACCGAGCTCCGTCGAAATTCTTATACGCTTTTTAAATTTAAGTTTAGTATTTTCTGTCCTAAGTGTGGAATAACACTTTAAAACATAGTAAAAATATTAAAAATAAATAGTATTCTCTCTTGCCAAACGATAATTCTTACGAGTTGTCTTTGGGTAGCGGAAATTTGTAAAAATCTCCCTACAGAGATGCTAACAACATAAGTTGTAACAAGCGTATAAGAATTTCGACGGAGCTTGGTGAGAACGAATGGCTTAGTTGGTCAGAGCGCTGGAACGGTATTCCAGAGGCGCGGGTTCAAATCCTGCTTCGTTCAAAATTTTTATACGCTTTTTAAATTTAAATTTAGTATTTTCTGTCCTAAGTGTGCAATAACACTTTAAAACATAGTAAAAATAATATACAATTATCTTAATTATAAATAGCATTTATATTTACACGAATTTCAATGAATTCAAGTTTGAACATTATTTTCATTATTTACATCATTGTCGTGACTCACAAAATTATACTTATCCAAAAATCGTCCAACGCGCACATAATACAGTCAGAAATAGTCGATGTATTAGTGTATACGTGTACACAGGCTACTGCGCGTGCGCTAGTCTGGGTCTCCATAGCGATAGATATACTATTATCATTAGCATGTCGGTGACGCGTACCGAGGATTTTACCCTCTACCAAAACGCTCAACGCGCCTAAAGAAGTTTTCACTTCAAAAATAAAAACAATGAAAAAAGAAGTGCTGTCTTAATGGAGACGATTGTGTTATTATAAGATTCCTATGTTCTCTTGGCCCCCTTGTAATGTAAGTGACTAAATCACTAAAACGAATTGTTTTATGCTATTTTCGTTCAGAACTATAGGTAAATGGTGGAATTTAACGCCGACCTTCATTTATGTGGGCAAATAAGTGAAGTAGGCGTCTTTATATTACTTTCTTTCTTTTTTTCTTAGTTTCACGCTGTATCCCGCACGAGGCAGGGTAGGCACAGGGAACCCGGGAACCTAGTGTTAAAACACTCCGTTCCACTTCTGTTCCCCACTTTCCGCCGAATTTGAGGCATTGCGTGTTGAGTGTCGGAACTCAACGCCGCGCTTTTGCCTTATTACCAGAGCGAGGAAATGAAATATTAAATATTTAAGTTGAAAATTTTAAATATTTCATTTCCTCGACTGGGGATCGAACCCAGAACCTGTCGGCTACAGTCACACGCTTGTGCCGCTGCGCCACGACAGGCCTCTTTATATTAGGCTATCAATATCTTTCCCACTAATTGCGGGATAAAATGTGTAATTGAGAAAAACTAAAAACAGATGAATAAAATATGTATTACATAATCAATTCTGAATAGTTTCGTAAAACAAAAACTTTGCATGTTCAACGTTACCTAATTTAAGAGTCAAAGCAACAATGATAAGCTATGCCTGACGCGGACTTGCCATTATTTTCAACTTCAACTACAGTTATATTTGCACGACTACCCTCATAAATTACTAAGGCCGTCAGAATACTATTTTCATGAAACATTCTTGAACCGTTGTCGTGCCGTCTGCTATAAAAATTAACGGGGTTAAACTCCTTTGAGCCAAAATTAAAGTTAGAGGCAAGCGAATTTGTGCCAAGTTTTCGATATAATTTTTAGCTTTGGTGTATCGAATGAAAAAAATAGAAGGAAAAATCTTATCGAGTACAAAATTTTCGTGTAAACATTCAAACGTGGGATTCGAATCTTTATTTTTTTTGAAATTGACCAGAGCTTTGTAATTTTTTATTTGTTAATATTTACTTTAAATATTTAATATTTGTAATAAAATATTATAATAAAACTTTATTAGACAATGTGGTCACCATACTCTGAATTCTGTACCAAAAAACACGACGTCTTAGCAGCTCTTAGTCTTCATAAGCATGCGACTGTAAATGCGACAGTTTCAAGTTCAATGCCTGATTTAATGATTTTTTTTCAACAAGAAAAAGTTTGGTTTTTTGAGGTAGTGCCTCACAACACGTAAAAAATCGACGAATAGTGGAGAATGGTGTCTTTATAGAAAACGGACAATCCATTTTAGACTAAATTACCGAATGCTAATCTTAATTCCGAATAATTCTCATAAAAGAAAATATAAAAAAGAAGCCATGAGTGAGATTAATCTCAAAGAAGTAATTTTATTTGAATCGTTTTAAATTCCTTGTTTTAGTACAGTGACCGCGGCGTTAAGTTCCACCACGTAAGTCGCAATGTCACAGTTAGACAGAAAAAGAATAACAGAGTATCATAACACTAGTTTACCTCTGTCTACCCTGTTTGTACGATACAGGAAAAAAATGCCAGATAAATAAATATTAAAAAAGAACAAAATACCTTAAATATTATATTACAATCTTATACTAAAATGTTGAGTAAAAATTATGCTAAAACAAACTTGAGAGCTTCTTAAAGTGTTAATAGGTTTAATGAAACACTCTTGTCGTAATCGCGACTCGGCTTGGCTTTAAATATACGAAGTTAGGGAGTTTGTGAAGGTTCTTTACATTTAACTAAGCCTTGTTTTTATAATGCAACTTAAATTGTAAATAAAATATTAATTAAAAATATATTTTTAAAAACAAGGCTTTGTAGATGCTTTTTTATGGTGTATTGTGAAATTATGCCCTTTCTTTGATATCCAACTCACTTAGGGTTGTGCAAAATTTGTAGGCGGCCATTTTGTTGCGGCGGCCATTTAGTATTGACAATAATGTTCGAAATTAAGTGAAATATTTTATATTTTTATTAGAATTAAAGCCAAATCCAAACTTGTAAAATATTTAAGAAATTTACATTTTTGCTTTGTCTATCAAAACAAGCAAGTGAAAATAATTATATTAAAGACTAAGATCGAACCCCAATCTCTAACGTTAAAATTGAGATGCTACCACTGCGCCAGAACGAACCCTGGAGTTATTTTAAAAGGAATAATTAATAACATGGTTTTTCGGCTTCACGCGGTATCTCACTCGTGGCAAAGTAAGCAGAGGGACTTGGGAACTTAGTATTAATACACTCCACTCTATTTCCCAATTTCCACCGAAATTTAATGGTAATCGAACCAAAATCTCTCCATTTACAATCGCACGCTGGTCCCTCTCGAAAGGCGTCAAATAACAATTTAGTTTTGAAACTAAGCTTAAGATATTAATTTATTTACCATAAATTAAACTGAGGCCTGCCGTGGCGAAGCGGAACAAGCGTGTGACTGTAACCGACACGTTGTGGATTCGATCCCCACTCGAGGAAATGAAATGTTTAATATTTTCAAATTTAATACTTTATGTTTTCATTTCTTCGCTCTGGTATAAGGCAAAACGCGGCGTTGAGTTCCGCCACTCCTCGAATTCGGCGGAAAGTGGGGAACGGAAGTGGAATGGAGTGTCTTAACACTACGTTCCCAAGTTCCCTTTGTCTACCATCTGCGGGATACAGCGTGAACCTGAGTGAGTGAGTCAAATTAAAAAAAATAGATTGACGCATTTTTTATGAACGTGTGTTACCTTGAGTTTAATATTAAACAAAAAAAATGGTAGGGAAGACACGCTTGGTATAATTTATCTAACTTTAATACCAATATAGAGATACCAATATAGAGTTGGATTTAACATCAACCTTGAACCTAATGACAGATTATAGATTCGATCCCAACTTAAGGAAACAATATTTAATATTAACATTTCTTCGCTCTGGTAACAATGCAAACCGTCGCCATTCAACACTCAATATTTTGAATTCAGCCAACAGTGGGGAACAAAACAGAGTGTCTTATCACTACGTTCCCAAGTTACCTGTCTCTACTACAATGCTTGGGACACAGCGTAAAGCTGATCTAAAATTATAATAACTCATTATCCCGAATGTGCCGCTGCACTCTGACGGCCGTAAAATGCGAATATGAAGCGTTAAAAATATAAAAATACACATCCACAAAAAGCCTCCTTTTAAAATAGAATGAATTATTCATATCGAAACGTTAAGAACCAATTTGTATCATTTCTTATGTCAATAAAACAAATTTTATGTCACAGGATGGCTTTAACGACATTGGCATATATATTATTTGTCTTGAGGCCTGTGGGGCGGCGTGGCACAAGCGTGCGTCAGTATAAGCGACAGGTTATGAGTTCGATCCCCACTCTCGAAACGAAATATCTATGAATATTTTCAAATTAAATATTTATTTTTTTACTTATTCGCTCCGGTAACCAGGCAAAGCGCGGCGTTGAGCTACGCAACCCAACACGCAATGCTTCGAAAATTCTAGAAAGGGAAAAACAGAACAGTGTCACGTTCCCAATTCCCATCGGCCTACCTTGCCAAGTGTGGGATACAGCGTGAGTAAAACTGTAAAAAAAGATTAACAGTCTCTTTATTTAATGCAAAGTTGAATCTGTAAATAACAATCATTTTCCTGGCTCAATCTAGCATATAAGTATATAATGTTTAAGTTTCCACAAGTATTTTCTTTAACATTTCCAACAAAGTGGAGAACGGAAGTGGAACGGAGTGTCTTAACACTAAGTTCCCACGTTCCCCCTGCCTACCCTGCCATGTGCGGGGGCGTGAAGCTGAGTAATCAAAACAAGGCAAAGCGCTGCGATTAAGTCCACCGCTCACGCAATACCTCAAATTTCGAGAACAGAATGAATTACTTTTGTTTAGACTAGGTTCCTAAGTTGTCGCTGCCTAGGGCTGCCTAGGCGGAAGTTAGTGTCTTAGATGGTGCGTAATAAATACAGCGCATTACATATAATTCGTATGTCATCATGAAAAAGAATAGGCTGGTAATGCTTATGGGATAGATACCTTTTAAATAATATATATTTACATATCCTTATCTAGTATGCCGCACTGCGGTGTAACTCAACACCGGGCTTTACCTCGATACCGGAGCGAGAAAAATACAAAATTATTAAAAAATATATTTTTTCGAGTGGGAATCGAACCCATGTCCTGTCCTGCTATGTACAGGATATTGTATGAAAATAAAAAAAAAAAAACATTTTTATTTACCTTTTTTTTCCTCTCATACTGTATACATAATACAATTCAACCGTTTATTTATTAAATAAAAAAGTTAAGGGTAGCGGAAATAACAAGGAAAATTGAAAGGTAAATATTTAAGTCCGTTTTTTCCGATAGGACGAACGAAAATATGAAAAGATGATCAGTATGTGATAGAAATAAATGTTTACAAAGTTTGTAATGCAATGTGTCTCCCTTTTGGGGTTATTTAGTGAATGGAACTTTTCAAATTTGTATGTTTATGTATTTTTTACACTTTTACCCTCTAAACCATATGAAAAAGAGTAGGATGTCTAGTGTTAAGACATTGCGTTGTCCAGTTTTTGAGACATTGCGTTGAGGAGTCGAACTCAACGCCGCGCTTTGCCTTCTAATGAAACCCAGGTAATGAACATAATGCAATACTCTTGAAGGGAATCCAAATCCATAGCTGTAAAGGCATCACTGTGTATTTGACTAAGGTAAATATTGTTTTTATTGTGTATATCCCCAGTCCCTAGTGCATGACCCCTCTTTAGGACACTTCATTCTTGCTTTTTAATTAGAAATCTTGAGTTGACTACAGAATGTTAATAGTACACTTTCTTTGGCAAGAAAGATAATTTACTTTAAAATATTCCCCAGATCGAAACGACTCATCGTTCATATTCGCCATGAAATATGTTTTTCTTAGGCAACTAGTTTAGATTTGCCTTAAATTTTTGTATTAAAAAGTGGTATTATATATGAAGTATATTTTTATTTTGACATATTTTTGTTTTCTTAGCTTTGATTTAAACCTAAACTAATTTTGATTTTTTATAAAGTTTAATACAAACAAAAAATATATAAAATTATTCAAAACCAGCAAGTTTCAATGACACAGCGTCTTTCGACAAAGGAATTAATAATTTTCCATTTTTTCTAATCAAATAACAACAAAAGCTTAATTTTAAATACACTAAATAAAATTAATCTTACCCAAAACAGTTTCATTATCCAGTAAGGTCTTAATCTCCAACATTTCCGTGGCAGCAGTGGCGAGGGATGGGGGCTCGTACTTCCTTGGCGGCTTAGTCACGGGATTAACATCGGTCTTACAACCTTTTTCGGCTTCAGACGCGACTGAGCCCTCTATTAACGCCTCGCCATTTGACGAACGAGTGTCAGTTTTTATTAGTCTTTTTAATTCACCATTCGTCGTTGTAAAATAACATACAGCTAGTACAGCCCCAAAGATTATCACTATTGAGGTCAAACAACCCACTAGAATAGCAAAGGAGTCAGCGTCCATTCCAGCTATTGTGCCAGCCCCGCCATATCTTGACAGGACAAGCGTCAAAGTTTTCTCATCTCTACCGCCAGGATTTTCAGCGACACACGTATAATTCCCTCTATCACTATATCTAGTGTGAAGTATTGTCAAATTCACCCACCGTATTAAGTCCATTGTGTTCTCAGATATAACATAACGTATTTCACCGAAAGATCTCAACTCAATTGTTTTTCCATTGTACCGCCATACAACTTCCGGGTTAGGATTACCAACGACTTTGCAAATCAGAGTCACGTTCTCCTCATAACTTTTGATAGTAGCGTCCGGAACCGGCTCCAATATAGTAGGCCGGCAGGCAAAGTTCGACGAGTCTAATTCGTTCCAAAGTTTTGAGTGGACCGACGCAGGCTCCGCGCACGATGTCGGGGGCGTGTACAAGTTGTGGCTGATCACCCAATCCCTGAACGTTTGTAAGTTGCAATCGCATCTCCAAGGATTGTTGTGTAGATCTAAACCCGATAAGTTTCTTAATGCCATCAAAGTTTCCGGTTTCATATGGCTCAAATTGTTCCCGTCTATTCTCAATATCTTTAACTGCGGCAAGTTTACAAACGCCTTCGTACCGATCCTGACGATCCTGTTATTGCTTACTTCAACTTTTTGAAGGAACTTCAAATTGCGGAATAGACCGTCCTCTAACTTATCGATAAAGTTGTTGCTCAAGTTTATTAATCTTAGTTTCTCAGTGCCTTTGAACGTGTCTGCGTGGAGATATCGTATTCGATTTTTAGACAGATCCAATTCGATCATAATGGCGAGTGTCATGAACGCCGCCTTATGTACTGTGTCTATATTACAGTCTCTTAAGAAAAGCTTTTTTAAATTGCTTAACCCCACTCGTTTAAAGCCCTCTTGGTGCAGTTGCTGTAAATTATTATTAGAGAGGTCTAATATTTGTATATCGCTGCTCAGGTTAGCAGGCACAACTCTTAAACTGGAATTTGAGCAAATAGCGGCTTTGTTTCCAGACTGCCACCTGCAGTCACAAGGCCTTTGGCATTCAGTGGTGAAGTCAGCAACAGTTGTGGTCGTCACAAGAGATATAATAGCCATACTCAGCCATGTCTCCCAACATTTGTGTGCCATTTTGTTATAGTGGTCATTTCTTCGTTTCCTTGCATTCCTGAATGATACTCTTCACTGGACGCATAGGTGTTCTGTAACAAAACGAAAAGTAATCAAAACTTTGTGAGGTATATCCAAGTGTTGTATATTTTTAATTGGATACAATATGGGTCACGTTTTTGAAACAACACCTAATAAATATGATATTACTATATAAAATGATAATAAATGAGTTATACGTTTGAATAAAAAAATATATTTTAGCCCTACAGGGAATATTTCTTTTCAAATTTTATGATAGTGAAGAAATTTAATAAGAATGAAAATTGAACCTACAACCGTCACATATTAAAAAACGTTTTGAAATATTTGAAGCTGTAACCCGCACATGGTCGGGTAGCAGAGGAAACTTGGTAACCTAGTGTCAAAACACTCCATTCCGTTCCCCACTTTCCACCAAATTGGAGACATTGCGTGTTAAATGGCGAAGCTCAACGCTTTTATTAAATTTTATAATTATCATTAAATATTTAATTTGAAAATATTATATACCAAAATACTTGCTTAAAATATTCTGAAACGAGAAGATAAATATAAACGTATAATATATATTATTTTAGCTTAATTTGTTAATAACAACATTGAAACTTTCTAAAAGCTACTTTATGAATATTGGGTATATTTTTCTTTATAAATTAAGATAATCACGTATAGCAATTATTTGCCGGACATAATTTTACGTATGATCAAAAGTTTAAATGAAATTATTTTCCACTCATCTAAACATAAAAGTTATAAGTTTGAACTATCTGTGTCTGTGACACCGTAGCTCTTGAATAAATGAACCTAATCGGTTCAGTGTGTGGTTTTTATTCACACTATGAAGAAGAAGAAGAAACTAAAATGTGGTTTTATAAAAAAATATCACCACGTTATCAGAGGCCTGTCGTGGCGCAGTGGCACAAGCGTGTGACTGTAACCGACAGGTTGTGGGTTCGAGGAAATGAAATATTTAATATTTTCAATTTAAATATTTAATGTTTTCATTTCTTCGCTCTAATACAAGGCAAAACGCGGCGTTGAATTCCACCACTCAACTCCCAATGCCTCAAATTCGGCGGAAAATGGGAAACGGAAGTGGAACAGAGTGTCTTAACACTAGGTTCCCAAGTTCCCTCTGCCATATAGCGTGAAGCTGAGTACTGAGTACCACGTTATCAAGATAAGGTAGTAAATTATAATATTACAGTTTTCTTTTCGTTAAAAGCTTTGTTTCTTTGTTCATATCTCAAGTTATATGACACATAATTGCTTTCTTTAATTACTTAAAGTAAGAGTATTATTACAGTATACAAGAAAAAAGTAATATTTAGTGTACCGCACACAGCTTTGGCTTTATCACGGCTACTTTGTTATTAAAAATTTAGCACATACGTAAAATATATTATAACTTCGACTTGCAGGAAGCATTCAGTAAAGCAAAGCAAATTAATTGCACGCCTTTTCCCGCATAGCAAGATAGTTACCCCTCTAGTGTTATGACACTGTCTTCTCTACTTTTTGCTTATTTTTTGGCATTGCATGTTGAGTTGCGGAACTCAACGCCGCGTTTACATACTCGACTTTGTATATACCTAAATGAAAACTTCATAAAACTGCGTTGTAATATTTGAAGTAACTTTTTCCGTTCTGTGTTAAGCGAGGACAATATGATTTAACAGCAAGGTCGTTAATAATTATTAACTGTAAAGTAGTACGAGTGTATTAAGCATTCATGTTATTATGTAACAGAAATAATTATATATTTTATTTGAGGCCTGTCGTGGCGCAGCGGCACAAGAGTGTGACTGTAACCGTCAGGTTCTGGGTTCGATTCCCAGTCGAGGAAATGAAATATTTAATATTTAATGTTTCATTTCTTCGCTCTGGTAATAAGGCAAAGCGCGGCGTTGAGTTCCGCCACTCAACACGCAATGCCTCAAATTCGGCGGAAAGTGGGGAACGGAAGTGGAACGGAGTATCTTTACTCTAGGTTCCCGAGTTCCTTCTGCCTACCCTGCCTCGTGCGGGATACAGCGTGAAGCTAAAAAAAAACACTTGTTTGAGGAAATAAGACGGATAGAATGATGAATGATGAATGAAAGTATCTTACTCTCTTTCTCTATTGCTCTATGTGAAGCTGAAAAAAGGATGAAAAACAAAGTACAATAACGACTCGTTCAATCCCGCACATAGTAGGGTAGAAAGAGGGAACTTGGGAACCTAGTGTTAACACACACTCCATTCCACTTCCATTCCCCAATTTCCGCTGAATTTGTAGCATTGCAGCGTTGAGTGGCGGACGGACTCAACGCCACAAAATTACAATAAATTTATTATATTTAAATATAATAATTACGAAAATAAATAACAGGTACTACTTTAAAACAAACAACTGAGTTATGCATAGCATTTTGTCAACGTCATTTTCACTTGTCTTTCATAATGTCATGCTTTTATCAGCTAGCTTTGTTAAGATACAAATGCGAAAGTAAGGAACTGGTTATGGTTTGAGAATTATTACAGTAGACGATAGATATATATATATATATATATATATATATATATATATATATATATATATATATATATATATATATATATATATATATATATATATATATATATAATATATATATATATATATATATATATATATATATATATATATATATATATATATATATATATATATATATATATATATATATATATATATATATATATATATATATATATATATATATTATATATATATATATATATATATATATATATATATATATATATATATATAGATATATTGGAACTTGGGATACAATGTATAATTTTATATGTATCTAATTATCAGCCGTGTGATTCCGGCTTAGAATAGGATCACCCTGGTACTGATGGTGTCGTAAGAGGCGACTAGAGTACGTGTGAGAGAGTCATGTTGTCAGCAATGACAACACGCATGGGCAGACTCGACCGTACCATTACCACCCCCGGCAATTAAAACCGGCGTTAAGTAGTGGCTTCGGCCACTGCGTTTCGCATTGGATAATGCCGGGCCCCGGTGCCTATCTAGCTTAAGGACCGGCAACGCTTTTGTAGTTCCTCTGGAGTTACACGGGACCGTGGGCGACGGCGTCACTTACCATCACTTACCATCAGGTGACCCGTACGCTCGTTTGCTGTGTTTTTTTCAAAAAAAAAAAATAGATGTTTTTAGCTTCACGCTTTATCCCGCATTTAGCGGGATTGACAGCGGGAACTTATAATTAAGGCATTGTTAACATTGATGTTTTCCTTGCTTGTTTGCTATACTGACAACAGTATTGATGTCATATACCTTATTGACATAGGAATAGAAAAAAATATGATATTCAGTTATGTACTTAACGACTATGTCAGTGGCTCTTCATGCTGATTGGTCGAAAATATATTTACTTTCATACGCTAGTTGCACTATGACGTCATATAACATATAAATCTTCTTATTAGCGACCTATCGTGGGATTTTAGGCACGATAGTTTTTAAGCTTTATCTCTACTCGAGGAAATGAAAAATTTAATATTTTTTACATTAAATATTTAAAGCTATAGTTTCTTTGCTCTGCTAACAATGTAAAGCGCAGCGTTGAGTTCCGCCACTCAACACGCAATGTCTAATTCGGCAGAAAGTTAGGAAGGGAACGGAGTGTCCTAACTTTCTGCCGAACTGACTAGGTTCCCAAGTTCCCTCTGCCTACCCTGCGGGATACAGCGTGAAACTGAATGAGAATCAAACCCGCGAACCATATTAAGGTTTTATATTTGTCACTACATTAAAATGTCTGAAAGCGACACTAGAAAGAGTATATTTTGAACATTTATAAAGCAACGAAAGTGAAGTTCACAAACCTTTTGTCATGGAAATTCTTAAATATTCATATTTCAAAGTGCACTTAACTTACTTCTTGATGGGTAAAATTATAGTTGTTTAAAGTTTCTTTTCCCTTTATTATGTTTTAAATGAAGAATTTAGGGATTAGTATGTACAGTTCGCCAGTGATAGTCGGTTTGAGTCCCGGGCGAAGTAAATATTTCTCAAAATGTAAATCTACTTATGGTAAAATAATAAATACGGTAATAAGGTTTGCCTTATTACGCTTTGGCGCGGCGTTGATTTCCGCCATTCAACACGCAATGCCTCAAATTCGGCGGAAAGTTGGGAACGGAGTGTCTTAGCACTAGGTTCCCGGGTTCCCTTTGCTTACCCTGCCCCGTGCGGGATACAACGTGAAGCTACAAAAAAACTATGGTAAAATAGAGGAGTAGTAAAATAAGGTACTTATGGTAAATGTAGATCTTTTTTAAAATGAACCTTATACTGTCAACTGCTTATCAAAACACTTTAATTTGTTTTAAGCTAATCTTAGAAACAAGTAAATCGTGTTAATGAAAATTACATTCAAAGATGGAGGAGGCTGTAGAAACTTACTATTTTCAAATCAAGATAAGGCGCGGCGGTTAGTTACGCTACTTAACACACAAAGTTTCAAAAATTCGAACTTTGTAACCTAGTGCTATTACACCCCGTTTCACTTTCTGCCGAATTGCAATTATATGAGTATGTTGAATGGCGAAACTCAACTTGCCTAGACGACAGCGAAGAAATGAAAACATTATATATTTAAATTGAAAATAATAAATATTTCATTTCCTTAAGTGGGGATCGAACCCACAACCTGTCGCTTACAGTCACACGCTTGTGCCTCATAAAAACTTATTAAGAGGACGTATATTTTTCTATGTAGCGGTATTTGAACTTACTTACTTGGATACTGTAGAACGTTTGACGTTTTCCAAGATTGAAATCTTGCTACATTAAAATTTTATACTTTAAACAACTATACCTAGTTTCATTTTACTTAAAACGTTTATATTAATAAGGAAAATACTTTCTTTTACGGTAGAAACATTTGTTATTAGACCAGTTTTTCTATTTTTCCTTTCAGCGCCTCCGCCGGCTAGCTAGTAGGGCGTGTCTGACACTTTATATTGTGAAAATTGTATCACAGCACGCGATGGTTATGTATTCGAATCTAATTAGTACTTTATAGATAATATGGCCTTTTGTAGCACTGAGGCAGAAGCGTATGACTGTAAACGATAGGTATCGATTCTTACTCAAGAAAATGATTTTTTATCTTGATGTGATAATGAGGCCAAGCGCCAAGCGCGTAACGCCACTAGGATTTAATGGCAAATAGAGAATAATAAGAAATGTCTTAATGAGAACAGAGTGTCTGAACACAACTGTAACATTCACGTTTATTAAAACTAGTAAATAATCGTTCGGCAACCGGAAGTCAAACTTACAACTGTAACAATCACGTTTGCATTATATTAAGTATTTAAATTTAAAAACACATCATACACATCAAATAATACCACCTCTAATATTTTAAAGGCGAAACTTGTAATTGGATTCCTGAAATAGCTCAGTATTTATTATGAGATAAGAAAATCAATTTTGGTCGGTCGTTACGCGTCGGGGTCCCAGGAGCAGCAATATTTTACATTCAGCATTCATTTATCATTGATTTTGTAAACAATGGTTGTGATTTTCAACAATTTCACTATGGCGAAATGTAATTTGTCTTAATTTTAAACAGATTTTGTTTGTTTCATACAAAAACAATGGTCTACACGCCTTTTCTCGTTAAGTTGGGTTAGCAGAAAGTAAATAATGTTAAGTCATTCTGTTCCTAATTTTGAGACAGTTCGTGTTATGAGTTGGAACTAAACGCCGCGCTGGCATTGAATCGTGACGTTAGTATGAACTCTTCTGCCAGAGCAACGGAATAAATAAATAATATTTTTCGTAGGTTAGGTAGAGGAAAACCTGAGAACTTAGTATTTAGACACTCTGTTCCATACTAAATAAATAAAAATGTGCTCTCTTGTCTGTTAGTGTAGAATTTACAATCGTTGCTTTTTTTAAAAATTGTTTGGTTTGCGCTGGACGAAGAAAGCCTCAATGTACCTTTTCTTCGTATACTTTTAGGCTTTACATATAGGCTTTTCTTCGTATACTTTTAAGCTTTTTGCAAAATTTTTACTTGAAGGGTCAATTTTTTATGAAAAACTGTCTAATCAAATTGAAAATGTGACAATTTTAAACATACTTACACATTTTGTGAATTGATCTTAGAATTGAAATCTATAAAAAAAGACAATCAGATTATTTTTTTAACACCACAGTCTAGCAAACTTGGCAGGGTGGAAACTTGGCTTTGCCTTGTTAATAGAAAAAATGGTAAATTAATTTTATTTATTAATTTCTTAGAGGAAGAATCGAAACCATAAGAAGTCGCGTTTACAGTCGTAAGTCTTTTGTTCTTGCGCCACATACCTCAAAGGAAAAAGGAAAAAAAAATGTAATCAAGATTACTTACTGCACTTTTGTGACTTACAAACAAATTGTATGTAACGTTTTCTAAATAAAGACATTTATAATTATTAATAATAGTAGCTTTAATATACGTATTGAATCCACCACTACCGTTAAATGACATTGTTATACATCAACCACTATACTTAATGGATATAAAGTAAACAATATGGGCTATGTGAGACGATTGACCTTGTTCCTCCCTTGAGTCGAATTATGGAAGATGGATGGATGCGACGGAAACAGAAAGGGTATCAAGAATTTTACTTTGATCAAATAAATATAATCTATATATATATCATTTATATTTATTTATAGTAAAGGCCGCGACGAGTATATTTTAGCTGTGTGATTCCGGTTCAGAAATGATGGTATCGTAAGAGGCGACTAAATAACGTGTGGAAGAGTCACGTTGTCAGAAATGGCAACACGCATGGGCAGACTCGACCGGACCATTACCACCCCCGGCATTTAAAACCGGCGTTAAGTAGTGGCTTCGTCCACTGCGTTTCGCATAGGGTAGTGCCGGGCCCCGGTGCCCATCCACTTTAAAGACGGGCAACGCTCCTGTAGCTCCTCTGGTGCGACATGGGGTCGTGGGCGGTGGTGTTCATTTACCATCAGGTAACCCGTATGCTCGTTTGCCTTGTCTTATCAATAAAAAAAAAGAGTATCAGACTAAACGCGCTAATTTATTATAATATTTTCTTTTACTTGTTCTGGCAACAAAACCCGTAAATGAATATTAATGTGTCAAGAATTTGGCGGAAAGTAGTAAATATAGGGTGTTGAGGCAAGGTTGCCATACATACATATAGGCAGTACATACCCTGCGATTAGCGCAAATATAGAAAAATATTACAATATAATTATAATTACTCTCTAAAGCTCAGCTTCACGCTGTATCCTGCACATAGCATAGTTGTGGCAGAGGAACCTAATTTTTGTTCCCGCTTTCCGCATAATTGAAGACATTGCGTGTTGAGTGACGGAATTCAACACCGCGCCTTGTCTTGTTACCAGAGTGAAGAAATGAAAACATTAAGTATAATTTAAATATTTCATTTTCTCGAATGGGGATCGATCCTATAACCTGTCGCCTTTCCAGTCACACCCCTTTAGTAGTGCCACTGCGCTACGACGGCCTTAAAAATATGACTAATTTTTGTAGTATATTTATTATATAGTTTTTGTTTACTCATTATTTTATCTATTACGAAAATTTCCTACAAAGATACTTACAAAACAAGTACTTAGTTTTTCAACCTCGAAATAAACGTACTAATTGGCGTCAAGCGTTTACACAACATCAAAGAATCGCACGATTGAATCCTGTAAGGTAAAAAAAATAAGTTCAATCAAATACATTTCTTTCTTTAGTATTTAAAAACTACTAATTTCTCAAAAAGTAATGATTTTTTTAAGTGTTTAATCACTACTATTTCCAAAAGTTATTAAAATAAAAATAATACAGAACATACTGAGCTTATAATGTTGTAGTGGCATAATGTCTATCTGTCAAAGCGAAAGTAGTGGATTCGATACCCACTTGGATCATTAATTATTTTCATTTTCTCACTCTGGTAACAAGACAACGTGCGACAGTTACTGTCGCCATTCCACACGTCATTTCTCCCAACAAAAATTTTGTTTGAAAAAACGGAACGTAGCGTTTAACCCCGCGAAATCTACCTTACATCGCGGAAAAAGGCGTAAAGCTGGTCATTAGTTTCGACTGAAACGTAATGTTTGCCCCAAATATACATATTTATTACAATATTTAATGTACATATTTACAAAATAAATGTAAGCTACTTTATACATTTTTTTCATTTAATTCTGTATCAAATATACCCAACATTTATATTTACCTTGTTGTTACTTTTTATATAAACACGTAACGAATTTTATTAGAAATAACGAGGCCTTGTAAAATGTTTAGGGATTTTTTTTGCTTTTGTATAATAAGAAATTACTTTTATAAAATGAATATTGAGGTCAGAGCTATATCACATCAACTGATCAAATGACGGTTGTAAGTTCAATTCTCACTTGGGGAAATCGATAATTTTTGTTTACTCTCACTCAGCTTTACGCTATATCCCGTACATGACCTAGTACCAACACCTGGCCTAGGCTAGGCCTAGTGTTAAAACACTCCGTTTCACTTCCGTTCCCGTGTTGAGTGGCGGCGTTTTGCCTTGTACCTAGAAATGAAAACATTTTTTTTTTCCAGCTTCACGCTGTATCCCGCACTAGGCAGGGTAGGCAGAGGGAACGGAAGTGAAACCTATTATGACACTCCGTTCCACTTCCGTTCCCCACTTTCCGCCGAATTTGAGGCATTGCGTGTTGAGTGGCGGAACTCAACGCCGCGCTTTGCCTTATTACCAGAGCGAAGAAATGAAACATTAAATATTTAAATTGATAATATTAAATATTTCATTTCCTCGACTGGGGATCGAACCCAGAACCTGTCGGTTACAGTCACACTCTTGTGCCGCTGCGCCACGACAGGCCTCAAATGAAAACATTAAATATTTAAATTGAAAATATTAAATATTTCATTTATTCAAGCGGGGATCGAACCCACAACCCGTCCGTTACTGTTACACGCGTGCCTGCCTCAAAGACTGTTTACCCGCTTTGATAACTAGACAAGGCGTGGCATTGAGTGTCTTGACACTAAGTTTTTTTACCTAGTGATATACCTTAAGCCTGAGACTATAACTAACTGAAATATTCACAAGATTTTCGTACAACATTAAGAAAATGAAACAATCTAACCTGAATAGGCGAATAACGGCGGAATAGGCGTTCAAACTAAATAGGCCGCGGTAATTCAGACACCGCTATGACACGTAGGGTGAGAGCCGCAAAATGTTACATTCATTACTATACTGTGTAAGTGGTATGAAGGAGAATGGAATATTTAACAATGTTACTGTGATAATTTCCAGGATCCCGCTGTATCCCGCAGAGTACTAGGCTGAGGGGACTTGGGAACATAATGTTAGGACACTGCGTTCCCGTTGAGGCACTTTTGTCCTCACTTCTCGTTGAATTTGAGGCATTGCGCGTTGATGTACATGAGTGTTGTGTTGTTTTCTGTTTTACCTTGTACCAGAGCGAAGAAATGAAAACACTAAATATTTAAATTGAAAATATTAAATATTCCATTTCCTCGAGTGGGGATCGAACCCACAACCTGTCGGTTACAGTCACACGCTTGTGCCGCTGCGCCACGTTAGACCTCAATATTTTATAAAGTTGACTTTAAAGGTAAACTCTATCCAACTACGCCACAGCGGCCCCAAGAAATATATCTTAGATACGCTGCCGATCTTCAACTTTTAAGTAGAATATTCATATTTGTACAAAATTTAAAACCGATGCATTAAAACGAAAGTTTCATATAAATTTCTTAAATCCATTTAACTCTTAAATTTACTGTAAAAGTTAACTTCTTAACGAAAGTTCAGTTGAGATTTGCTAAAGTATACGATGATTCTGAATTCAAGTTTTAGAACAAGCGATATTAATGATCTGTAGATATATATTTATAATTTTGAAGATATTGTTTGATTAAAGTAGGAACTACTTTTTTATATTCACTGTAGGCAGAGGGAACTTGGGAACCTAATGTTCCAATACCCCGTTCCATTTCTTACTTAGAACTCAACGCCGATCTTTACCTCGTTTCCAGAGAGAAGATACGAAAATATAAAAGTAAGTTATTTTTTTCGAAAGGGAATTGAACCTACAACCAACCGGCATAGGCACTTATCTACCGCTATGCCATACAAACATTTAATAAATACATTTTGTATATAAATAATGACATGACAATAATGACATCGGTCGTAATAAAGATGACAAACTATCATCGTAATGGAACTATCTAATATGAAATAAGGGGAGGTCAGCCGTCATCATGGCGACACCCTCATAGTACTGTGGGACATATTTTGCTTGCTTGAAATAGGTTTTTATTATTTTGCAGCTTCACCCTGTATTTTATTTATAGGCGGGTAAGTATAAGAAAAGTGGAGAACAAAAGCGAAGTGTCTTAACACTAGGTTTCCACGTTCCCGCTGTCTACCCTGCCATGTGCGGGATACAGCGTGAAGCTGAGAGTGAGTGAAAGAGAGAGAAGTAAAAGAACTTGATGAATGACACTTCGTTCTGAGTTTTCCCATTGATTTCGACACAATGCGTGTTGAATAGTAGAAATAAACGATATTTTTTTTTATACTTAATTTTAAAAGCGTATAATAATTTGAGATAGCAGGATTTGAACTCGCGCCCCTGGAAACCGTCCAAGCGCTCTGACCAACTAAACCATACGTTCTCATCAAGTTACGTCAGTTTGTAAAAATCTACATACAGAGACGCTAACAATATAATAAGTTGTAACCAGCGTACAAGAATTACAACGATTTTTTTTTTCGCTTTTCTATTATTTATTATTTGTTTTTCAATTTAAATATTTAATGTTCATTTTCAATTTAAATGTTTAATGTTTTCATTTCTTCATTCTAGTACAAGGCAAAACGCGGCGCTGTATTCCGCCACTCAACACGCAATGCCTCAAATTCGGCTGAAAGTGGGGAACAGAAGTGAGACAGAGTGTTTTAACACTAGGTTCCCAAGTTCCCTCTGCCTACCCTGCCAGGAAAGGATTACTTAAAGGCAACAAAAATAATTCTCTAGGATTGCTGTAAAAAATGTAGTATTTTTTTGACACGAATTTCATTTACTATCAAGTCGGAAGACTGACGTAGTCTTTAGTGTTGAGGAATACTTTTAGTCAATTGCCAGTAATCTATATAATTTATTTTGTAAAACACAGCAAATTTATTCAAAGTCCTGAGGTACATGGGTTTTCTTTCGTCTAGCGCTTAGCGTTGGTATTAACATTTGCATTGGTATTATCACTTTATGTACAGCCAAACGTGCATAGAGAATTGTCAGGAAGCTATTTTTAAAACAATCCGTTCCTGATTTTCCGTCAAATAGTTTAGGCATTTCGTTTTTTGTATTGCATATTATTTTGCCTCAGAGTATAATAAAAATATTAAAAAAAAAAAAATATTCCCACGATTGGGAAATAAACCCACGATCGTGGTTTTCGCAATCGCACACTTGTACATCTGCGCCACGACGGCTTGTATTTAAAATAACAATTTCAAAGAAAATTACATTCAACATTTGTAAAAGACAAATCCACCATTAAATTGTAATTTAACTCGAGGGGATTTTATATAAATCTAAATTTTAGTTAACGGAATCGAAATAGAGAAAGGATTTATTTAAGTAACTCAAGTAATTGTCAGGTGATATATTTACGGGCGCGGGTTCGAATCTGGGTCGCACAGTGATTTATGAGACGGTCGCGGTTCCCGCAAAGTGGATGTTTTTCCTGATTTCAAATAAAAGAATGGTATTCGTAGAAAAATACATGTTACGTATGTTTTAACTGAAATATGTATTGGCATTAAGGCAGATGCAGATTGTAGTGATATTGTTATTTTTTGGGGTTCCTTACCCGAGGCATAGAATGGCAGCCTGTTCATATGACTACCGCTACCACTCCTCAGTGATAAGGCTGTATCTTATAAACTATGATAGTTAGAAAAACATTTTTTTCCAATATAATGTATTTTTATTGCAACTATAACAACAAATACTAAAAAAACAATAACAAATATTTGAAGTGCTCCTATAGGACAGACATATTTTTTACTGCCTTTTAACTTTCAATTTCACGTATATAGTGGGATGGATAGAAAGATCTTACTGTTGAATCCTCAAAATTTTGCTCAAGTATGGAGAAATTGCGTATTAGCTAGACGAAAGCCAACGACGGGTTAGGTATTTTTACCAAAACGATGAAATTTAAATAATTCTAGACCCCGAGTGTGAATTTAACTCACAACCGTCACACTAAGCAACGAGAGCTTCAAATATATTTAATATAATCATAATTATTTTGTTATTTGCAATAAAATATAATATTCTATAAGCAAGCTTATAAAATCCAACAAAAAATCGTAGGAACCATACCAAAAAAAAAACGGTCTGTAAAAAGAAATTTTCTTATCAGCCGTCATCTCCCCAGCAAAGTGGATTAGTTAGTCTTTTTAAAGAAAAAATTATAAAGGACTTATCACAAGCTGCTATTGTTAGAATTCTGAACGTGAAGGGTGAATTAAATTATTTTTCATTGTAACTTCACTGAGAAGCGAGTTTTACTTTGTTTTATCAGTATACACACTGTATACTACGTATTACCAGTAGATTACATGCGGAATATCCGCATACATAGAGGGTAGCCAGAGAGGACAAGAATTATCAAGAATTATCCTTAAAAACATTATGTGATATGTAACGGAACTCAACGCCGAACTGTCACGACTGTCGACGAAAAAGTTATGGGTTTAGGTCGGATTCCTTTTTAATAATAAAAGTTGCATAGGACTGTAAACGTGACATATTTAATATTTTCATTTCCTCGTTCTGGTTTCGGCAAAGCGTGACATTCAGTTTTGCCGTTTAGTACAAAATGCCTCAAGAATTCGGCATGAAATATAAAATGAAAATGTACGATCGAATGATGAACTAACCAGATATATGAGGGGGATACAGCGTAATGAGCGAAAAAGACGCAATTTTATTTCCAAAGCAATGCTTCGGAGTCCGCAGGAATAATCGAGTTAATTTGAATTCTTTTTCTTCCCGATTAGACTTCGCCCACGGCTATTTGTTAATGCGAATACAAGTAAGCAGCTTACTCAGGCACGGAATTGAACCGCGCTTACGGTCAGACGCTACTGTGCCACAATAGCTTCTATAGCTATAAAATATTATGAAACATTTTTTTTTTTTATGGAAAAGACGGCAAACGAGTGAACAGGTCACCTGGTGGTAAGTGATCACCGTCGCCCACGGGCCCGAGTAACTCCAGAGGAGCTACAGGAGCGTTGCCGTCCTTTAAAGTGGAAGGGCACCGGGGCCCGGCATTACCTAATGCGAAACGCAGTGGCCAAAGCCACTACTTAACGCCGGTCTTAAATGCCGGGGGTGGTAGTAATCCGGTCGAGTCTGCCCATGCGTGTTGCCATTACTAGCAACGTGACTCTACCACACGCACTTTAGTCGCCTCTTACGAAACCATCAGCACCAGGGTGATCCTATTCTAAGCCGGAATCACACGGCGAGATAAAACAATATTCTTGCTCAGCTTCACGCTGAATCCCGCACACGGCAGGGTAGGCAGAGGGAACTTCGGAACCTAGTGTTAAGACACTCCATTCCACTTCCGTGGCGGAACTCAACGCCGAGCTATGCCCTAAAACGATATTCTTCGTAAAGATTACTTTAAAATATTAGGTACTGTATTAATAAAATATGAAATAAGATACTGTTTGTGTTCACGGCGTGAAGCTAGGGATTATTTTGAATGAGCACGGATTTTATAAAGAATACATTATATACTTCGAAAAAGCGACGGTTGATTATCTCGAAGGTGTTGTGGTTGGTAAAACTGATCTTCTGACTGGTTTCTTATTTTATAGTATAATGTTAAATGATGACGAGAGATAGATTAAAAAAATAATAATTGTGCATATTTAATTATATTTAAGTATTGAAAAAAATCTATTTTATTGTTATTTTAAGAAAAAAGTATGCCAGTTGTAAAAAAGGGACACAAACTGACTGACTGACTGACTGTAAATACAAACGACAAATTGTGGGTTCGATGCCGAGTCATAAATGAATTACTATATATTTTAATTTGCACTAGCAAAGGCTCGGCGTTGAGTTCCGCCAATCGACACGCATTGCCTCGGGAATTTGGCGGAAAATGAAAGACGGAATTGTTATGAGGGTGTTCCCTTACAGTGTGTTGAGTACCATAATACTATGTTCCCAAGTACCTTCTGCCTACACGGTAGTACGGAATACAGTGAAAAGCTGAAAAATAAATAGATTAGAGCGGTATTATACAATTCTAAACACTTAATTACCTAAATTATAATGAAAAACGGAGTGTCCAAACATTCTGCCAAGCCTACGGGAAACGTTAGGTACCTTGAAAAAAAAAAATCAAATCCTCGCATATAACCTTCTGAATTTCACAACAACTATACATTTAAATGCTTAACAAGTGAAAAATATTGACCTACATCTCAAATGAATCTACAAACAAAAGCTAGTTTACTGCAGTACTTTGGAACAATAAGAAATTAATATTACAGCAACCATAAAAGGCGAAAACCTTATAAAATTAATTATGAAATTAGCACCCCCAAGTGGTACAAAATTAAAAATCGTGAAGTGGTTGAAAATGTAGCTGACTGGACCGAGTGAGGAATAATAAATTCTGTAGGACTTAATTTTGCCTATTTGCAGTTATACACGTGTCGTGATAATATAAGGGTATGTATATTAATATGTTTGTACATAATTTGTATATTTTCTTAGAATTTTAAAATAATATATCTATAAACAATGTATTGTAAAAAACGGCGTTGAGTTCCACCACTCAACACGCAGTGCTTTTTTGCCGTGTGATTCTGGCTTAGAATAGGATCACCCTACATTTATATATTTATATATTTTTATTTTACCGAAGGGAATACTGAGTTTTTAGTTTTACTTTTGGTATATAATAAATCCTTTGACATATATTCAAGGCACTTCCGTTCCCGAGTTCTGAAGAACTCTGGAGGCATCCTAGAACGTGTCTTACGTAATAGCAAAACTCAATGTCGCGCTTTGTTTAAATTAAGTATTAACAAATACATATGTGTTAAATATTTCGAAATATATGTGTGTGTGTGTGTTTCCTGGTATTGATGGTATTTGAACCCCAAACCAGAAATATAAATGTTGACCAATATCTAATAACCCCGATTGTTAGCTACAGGCTAATATAATATGTAGATGTTGACATTTGAATTAATGGTAGATTATCACAGTTAAGGCCTACTTATCTTGATTAAATCTGATTGGTCACAGGAATTACGATGCATAATTAATACGTATTTAACACAAAATACATATATTGAAATTTGGACCGGTTTTGAACTAATTTTCAGGTTTGAGCGAATTTCGTACGTTCAAAGTGGTAATGATCAATTTGGAGCTAATGATTAGTGTACCTAATGAAGGTACATCCGGTCTGTGATTTGCGTTTGAAAACTCATCAGACGCAAATCACCGACCGAAGAGATAGAGAGAGTTATTTTTTTTTTCTGAACAAGAATTATGTAACAATTAAGATCTTAAAGTAAAATATATTTATATCTATAGATCATTAAAGAAACTAGAAGGCTGGAGACTATCTATCTGCGAACGCGAAACGTTGTAGGTTCATTTTTTCATTTCCTCGCTGTGGTAAGGAGTTCTGTTATTTAACACGTAATGCCTCAAAATCAGCCAAAAGTCAGAAACGGAAGTATTTTAAACGGAACGGCACGAAATGTGTCTTAGGTTTCCAAGCCCTCTTTGCCAAACCTGCCATGAACGGGATACAGCGTGAAGCCAATAGAATATGAAGCAATACTCAATTATATCAGTGAATTGCATTTGAGAGGTTCATAGAGAGTTTTAATATTATTGACATGCTTTTATTAGCTTTGAACGTATTTATTTATCTCAGTTAATAAAGGGCACTGAATGTGATTTTGATTGACTGAAATGTTAGATTAATTTCAAATTACGGGTACTTATAAAAAAATATAATAGAATCATATGAATTGAAATGAAGTGGGGAATATAACGGAGTGTCTTAACACTAAGTTTACCTCTGTCTACCCTACCATATGCGGGATATAAGGTAAAGCAACAGAAATGCAACTCAGACTCAACCACCCAGGGCCCCGGTCTAATTGACTTCAAGTGATGTTCCAAACTTAGGAAAGGAAAATACTTTTTTAGAAAACGATTAAAAAAATCGCCTCCTGCGCCTTTTTGGAAACCATCCAAGCGCTCTGACCAACTAAGCCATCCGTTCTTATCTGGTTACGTCGAAATTCTTATGCGATTATTACAATTTATTTATGGTGTTAGCATCTTTGTAGGAATAATTTATAAATTTTCTCTTTAAATCTATTAAAAACATCTCATGAATATTTTCTCTTGCTAAATGATAATTCTAATCAGGTATTCACAGCCCCGCCTCGTGAGCTGACCTAGACTCTAACGAAGCAAAGCCCTTCACTAAGTATGCAAACCTAAGGTCCGTGTGCCACAGACACTTACTTTGATTTTTTAGAATATCCTTGTTGTTAGTGAAAACGGTGACCAGGTAAAGATCAGAGATACCTGACCTTTGCTGAGGCTGAAGAAGGCCAAGCGGAAAGAGCTTTCAGCTCGGCCTCCTCCTCTCATAAAATCCGACAATCTGATTATTGATCATCACTTGAAGAAATAAATAAAAAATATTTTTTTCACATGACACTTTGTATTCACAACTCTGGTTACCATACGAACGTTACACTCTACTTATAGAGCATCTCAAATATAAGAAAAAGGCTCATCCAAAAGAATTACATCTTACAAAGCGTTTTCACCACTCAGATATAACCAAAAAAATTCGCAACCCTCAGTATCTAACCCTCGCACTTGTAGGCTATTTGTTCATAGCCGCGTCAAACGAGACCATTATTTAACAAGGATTACTTACAAATACGGGTTATAGGCTAATGGATCTGCGAAGGAATATATGGGGAGAGGCGAAAAAGTGGATAATAAAACGTAAATCATTACTTAGATTTGCAGGTGAAATGTGACGCGACGGGTCCGGGGCTCGAATTTCACTCAAAAATATGAAATATTTAATATTTTTATTAGAACGGAACGGAGGGTTTTAACAATTGGTTCCTAAACCTCTTCTGCCTACCCTGCTATGTGCGGGATTCAGCGTGAAAATGATAAACAAATATTTTCTCTGCTCTGGTACAGAGGCAAAGTTCTGAGTTGAGTTATGCCACTCAATTTGAAATACTTTGATTTGGCGGAAAGCTGGGAACAAAAGTGAAAAGTGAAGAATGAAAGGAGTGTCTTAACATTAGATTTCTATATTTCCTCTGCCTACATTTATATGTGCGGGATACAGCGTGAATCTAAAAAAACTACCTATATGTGTATTTACAGACGCACGCTTGTGCTCCTGCGCCACGACAGGCCTCAGGCGCATATAAGTATTACTGAACAAAAAAATATATATTTATAATTTACCATTTAATATTTGTTGTTTGAGATCATATTTAAAACTTTTATTTAATAATTTAAAAGAAAAAAACGTACCTTCTTGTAGTGATAGATTTCACTTTCAACTACGCTATATAAATTCTAGTCATAAAAGTTCAAAATCGCAATTGTTAGCAGTTTAAGGATTTTGGAGAGGTTTCTAGCAACATGCAAGTGTCAATTAATTATTTTTTACAGTCACTCTAGTATATTTGTTATATTTAAAGATAAATATTTTTTGCTTCACGCCATATACCGTATAAAGCAAAATATGATACTCAGATACTCAGTGCTAAGAAACTCCGTCCCACAAACAAGGCTGATCTTTTGTGATATGTCATGTTGGGTGGCGGAATTCAGCTCGTCACCAGAGTGAAAAATTTTAAATAATTAATAATTTTATTTTCTCAAGTAGGCATCGAACTTGTGCCCCTGGGCCACGTAATGCTTCATGTAAATTATTTAATTGTAATCACGAAATTGTGCTTTTATGGATTTTTGAAGTCATAAATATCATTTTACATATGTTATAATCTATGTAACAACAAAACAATAAAAAATATATTGGAAAAATATATATAATCAAAAAATAAAAGAAAGAAATATCCAACATCTAAACTCTCAATTAACAAAAAAACATTGCTTAAATTTGAGCTAGAAAAAAAAAAACAAAAAAGTAACTCCACCGAGACTTGAACCCGCGTCCCAAGTAAAAGTGAACACGTTCCCCTATTGGCCAACGCTAGCGAAGGCCGAGTCGAACGTGTTCTGTGACTTATTTCGAATATTTGATATAGTATCTAATTTTGACGTCAACACCAATCAATTTAGACCTACCCTCAAAAAAATTTTTTTTTCTATTGATATTATATGTCAATATTATGTCACAGTTCATATGTAATTTATTAAATAGAATAATATTTTTATCTACTACTAACCGTCTATGTTTATTTTTTTGTATAAATTTATTATTTTGTTTTAGGTGATGGTAATACTAAGTGGATCTTTTTTCTTTACATGCATTCTCTTATCGTTTAATTTTCAATATATTTTTTTTTACCGTACATTCTCCTTCGTGCGTTCTCCATTCAACGTGATATTGGCGAAGTGATTATGTGCTCAACTGGCACGCTCGGAATGCCATAACGAAAGAACTGAACAGAATAATATTAATGGTCCTCGATCCATTAATTGTGTTTAGTCTTTTATATATATTTACTCAGTTTCACGTTATATTCCGTACAAGACAGAGTAGGCAGACCCTACTTAGAACCTATTGTTAAAGTACTCCGTTTCGTTTTATATATCATAGGCATTGTATTGAGTGGCGGAATTCAACGCCGCGCTTTGCCTTGTTATCAGAGAAGAAATGAAAACATTTCATGGGAATCGATGCCACAATTTATCGTGTTTATAGACACACGCTTGTACTCTTGCGGGAAAATAGGCCTCAGGCATAACAAAATAAAAGTTTATACTAAGATCATTGTTATTTTTTATATAATTAACTCCATATGATTATATATACTATATAGTTATTATTTTGTTATAGGCCAAGGCAATATTTTAACGGGATCTCTTTTAAACATACATCTCTTTTTATCGTACAATCTCCTTTGTGTGTTCTCCATACAACGTGCTATTGGCGAAGTCACTTTCTTCAGAACTGGCACGCTCAGAACACTATTATTAAAAACTGAACTGAAGTGAATCAAAATAATTATTTTTTTATTAGAATAACAGTGGCTTTTTTTTCTTCTCCACGCTGTATTCTGCACGTGGCAGGCTAGGCCGAGGTAACTTGCAAACGAGGGCATAGGTGCCCAAGTTACGTCAGCCTATCCTAAAGTGAGAAATGGAATATTTCTGCCAGACTTGAGACATTGCATGTTCAGTATCGAAAATCACTTAAACGTTTCGCCTTTTGCCACAGCGAAAAAAGTGAAATGAAAAGAAAGTATTAAATATGTCATTTCCTCGACCGGGGATCGACAGGCCACAACAAGCCTCAATAAGTGTGATAAATATATTATTAATGTATTTGACTTTGGGATTCTGTCATTATGTTAAATATAAGTAAGTAAATATAAAACAATAAACATTGTTACAGATCGCGACGAATATGAGGTCGATTCTAACTCGAGGGGCGGAATTATTGTAATTTCCTTGCTCTGGTAACAAGATATGACGCAGCGTTGAGTTACGTCACTTAACATACACTGTTTTAAATATTGGATGATAAGTGGGGAACAGTGTTTTAGCATCGTATAGCAGGACATTTAATAGTTCTTATAATTATATATTCTGTAAATATTTAATTTTATTTATTTTGTACAAAAAATTTTAGCTTTTTTTTAAAGCAAATTTCTAATATATTAACTCGATATTGGGCATTCTGCTATCGAGTAGTTATATCTGTTTTTTACCGTACTATCTCCTTTCTGTACTTCTGTCTATACTGTCCCCATACAAAATGGCATTGACGAAGCAATAGTGCTGAACTACGCTCGGAACGCCATAAATCAAGAAAAGGACAGAATAGTTATTGTATATGATATATTTTACTTGGCTATGAAATTTTTAAGAGCACTTAAAAATGTACTCTTTTATAACGGCAATTCATAAATAAATAACAATATTTACACTAGCACGAGCACAAGGGTGCCACTGTGAAAACGACAGGTTATGCGTTTTACTTCATGAAATGAAATATTTTTATTTATTAGCTCTGGTAATAAGGTATAGCGCGGCGTTGAGTTCCGCCACTCAACACGCAATACTTCAACTTCGGTGTGAAATAGATAAGGGAACGAAATGTCTTAATGCTAGGTTCACAGGTTCCTTCTGGTTCACAGGTTTCTTTATCCTGCACCTGGGAGGCCCCAGGTGCAGGATAAAACGTAAAATAAAAAAAAATACTGTAGAACATTTAAAAACCATTAAAAATCAAAAGGAAGTTTAATTGAATTGCCATCTTATCTTTTTGTATCTTTTCGCGTAGTTCAAGAAAAGAACAGTCTCAAAAGTTTCAACATAGTTCAAGATTGTTTAGCAATTCCACGTTGACTTGCTTTCTTGTCAGTTTATAAGTAAATAATTACATTCAGCTACTTACATTTATGACATAGTTTTTTCTTTGTAAATTGAAAATTATAAAAATATATTTTTAGTCATTATATAACTATAAAGTACATACACATCGATATTGTGTAGTGGCACACCGAAGTCACTGTAAAAGTAACGACTGTGGGATTATTTCATACTTGGGTCAACTAATAACGAGGTTAAGCGCGGCGTTGAGTTCCGCCAATTAAAGAGGGGAACGGAAGTACCTTAATAGGAATTAATTGTCTTAAAGTTCTCAGGTTCCCTCTGTTTACCCTACTACGTGTGAGACACAATGTATAGTAAAAAACGTAAGAATTTATTTCACAAGGTATATTTTTTTTTATAATTTTTCCACTCAGTTTCATTTGTTCTCACATTCATAAACATCAAAACAAAAATATGTATTTTTAAACATACTCGAAATGAACGCGGAAAGCTTCATTGGTGGATCTTTTATGCAAAGCTCGTTTCGTCCGAAGTTTTATATGCCCAAGTTCCTGGCAGTAATCTGCTAAATATGTGACTAGGGAGCGTCAGTCATGATTACTGTATACCCGTGGAGAACTGGACAATTGACAAAAAAAAACGGCTTCACGCTCTTTCCCGCTTAATTAGGCCCGTTAAGCAAAGGCAGCTTGATGTTAAAATATTTCGTTCTCAATTTTCTACTCGGTGTTTGAGATATTATGTGATGAATTCTACGAGAATTTGATAATTTAAATTATCTATTTTTTTTCCTCAGTGGTAAACGAACCTATAGCCAATTTATTCACAAGCAGATTTTGTTTCACAAAAAATTGAATAGGTGTGATAGTTATCATTTCCTCCTTATATTTTCTTCCTTGTGCAGTACATAAATAAATGAAAAAAATATATATTAAAAGCTATTGAAAAATTTAGACGCATGTCACTAAAAATGTGTCATGTGTCATAGATATATTCCTGTTACAGCGTAGGGGCACAAACCTGAGAATGTAAACGACAGGTTGTGGGCTGGATCCCTACTCCACGAATTAAAATATTTAATATTCAAATAAAGTCTTCGCTTTCATAACAATGTAAAGTGCGGCGTTGAGTTTCGCCACTCAACACACAATGCCTTAAATTCAGCAGATAATGGGGGAGGGAACGGAGTGTCTCAGCATTAGGTTACCTTGCCAACTGGAGGATACAGAGTAGTGCTGAAAACCAATAAAAGTATCTATTCAAAGCAAATGAAGCTGAAAGAAAAACCTTACAAAATAATGAAACCAATTCCAAACATTTTCACGAAAATACGCCCAAAGTAAATAACATTTAATGAGAAATCATTAATTCTAACGTCAACGTCTACATTAGAACATAATTACCAGACATGGAAAGTCTCACGAAAACAACGAACTAATTGGCAAGCATTAGTCATAGTAAGTGAATGCTAGTTATTTTCCATGCCATTGTAAAATGTTTTAATAGATAGACTAAAGCTGAGATAGATTGACCTTCTGCGAACTTGGTTGTTGTGGGTTTAATTCTATTCAGGGGATTTTAATTCACTTTAAAATTCAAACAGGCTTCCCTTGAAAAGCGGTGATGATTTGATACAACGAACTTTATGTAAATTTCTTTTTTTCAGTAGTGTGAAGACACTGCGTTGTTCCCATTGAGACACTTTCGTTGCCAACTTTCCGCTTAAATCTGATGTCATTGAGTCTTGAGTGCCAGAAATGACCGCCACCATTTGCTAAATTACCTGAGCAAGCAAATTTGAGATTGAATCCACAATCTGTCACGTTCAAAAGTCGCAAGTCTGTGCCCCAATGCCAAGATGGATCGGATATGTTATGTGTACTTTATTACTATGTACCCCCTAGCAAAACTTGCCAAAGCTTTTAATTTTTTTATTCTGTATTTTTCTGCTTAATTACCGAGACATTATATGTTTAGTGCGGAACTTAACACCGCGCTTTGACACAACATCGTATCGACGGTCAAAATATGTTACACTACGCTACAACGATTGGTAATAATAATAATAAGCCCGCAGGGCAGCAGGCAAGCTGTTGTGAAGTGGCGACCCCACAGATCTGAGTCTTCCAGAGGGAAATGGTAATCTATCCTTTACCTCTACTTTGTCTATATTGGCCGGCAGACTGAATCGTAATATCTACGTGCTCGAAATGGTGGAAATGCTTAATCTGCATACACGAGGTCCTCGTGATTATGAAATCGGCGCATTCCTATCGGTCTACCCATAGTCAACTACGTTGATGTTACGCCCGAGGCAATACACCGCTTCGTGGGTGCCCATCTAGTGTGAAGCGAGTAACCATCCATCAACCATTCAATTTGAGACATAGAAAAGGCGGACCTCCGATAGTAATTTTCAAAAGTCCAGTTCTGGATCTGTTCAAACTACATTCCATACTAAACTGGGAATCAGTTTAGTTTTTCATATTTTATATAGTCTCTACTCATTATCCAGAGACCATGTCTGGGCAATTACGAGTACCTGTAGTTACGGAGAAATGGATCCCGGCTTATGTGTCACAGGAGAATATTTAAATATTCTCTACGCGTTGGACCTGTGTCCTCAGACAAGCCTTCTAAAGGAGTTGGGTTCTTTTGAGTCCGAGAGTCTTAAATTAGAAACATAATAATAATATGAAAAAAAACTTACGTCTGTAAACGTCAATCTGTTAGGTCAAGGAAATTTATTATTTAATATTTTAATTTTTTCGCTCTGGTAACAAGGCAAAAAGCGCGGTGTTGAGTTTCGACACACTCTCACACTCGCCTCTTCAATAACTTAGCCTCGAATTCGGTGGAAAATGAAGAATCAAATCTAATCTCATAACACTTTGGGTTCCCAAGTTCCCTCTGCCAACTCCGCTGCTGTCTGCTGCCGCCTAATACAGCGTGAACCTAATTTAATGTTTATAAAAATTTAATAAAAAAAAAGTTTTTTATAATGTAAATTTTTTGCCAATTAATTTTACATTGATTCATTAAAAAAAAAAAAATTTGATTTTGTTCGAGATAAGCATCTTTAATCATAAACGTTAACCAAATTTCTTCTAAGAGCGTCGTAAAAAAAAAAGGAATGAATCTTCAATACTAATCAAGTTTACGGCAAAAATTTTGTTTTTTACGGCACAGTGCTAAAATTTGATTTCACATTGGACTCGGCGTGAAAATTTACTTTGATAAAAATAGCTTACGATTTGCTTAGAAAAACTTTCCGCATACCAGTATAGGCGAGGTTAAGTCACTCCTTTCTATTCTCATATTACTATTTTTTTTTTACTTTAACGCTATGATCCGCACGTATCCGAGCTAGCAAAGGGAACCCAAGACTCACTGTTAAGACATTCCCATTAAGACACTTCCGGCAGTGCGTGTTAAACGGCGGAACTCAACGCCGCGATTTCTCTCGTTACTACGAGTAGATCGAGGAAATAAAAATAATCAATATTTTACTCTCATGAGCGGGAATCGAAACCGTAGCCATCGCGTTTACAATCGCACGCTTTTAATTTTGTCCCACAATAACTTCTAATGGTAGAACGCTAATAAAATGGCTGATAGAAAAATAATAAAACTAATTTACATTTCACTTACTCACACACTCAGCTTCACGCTGTATCCCGCACATGGCAGGTAAGGCAGAAAGAACTTGGGAACCTAGTATTAAGACACGTTTACACGCACGTTCCACTTCAGTTCCCTACTTAGTAGTTCCCTAATTTTAGGTATTGCGTGTTGAGTGGTGGAACTCAACGCCGCGTTTTGCATTGTACTAGAGCGAAGAAATGAAAACATTAAATATTTAAATAAAAAATATTCAATACTTCATTTCCTCGAATGGGGATCGAGCCCAGAACCTGTCACAGTCACCTCAATACAATTTACATTTAATTTTCTATAGATATACGCCAAATAACAACCAAACCCACCATGAATATCTTCTTTACCATAAAAATAGTTAAAAAAACCGACTCATTGTTAGTTAAATTCCCAATACTTATATATAATATATATTTTAAGAAGCTGCCAGAACCCGAGTTGAAAAGAAATGCTCTGAACTAAGTGCATGTCGAACTAAATAAATCGTTATGCCGCGTCTCCAGACCGCTTCCACTAAGGAAACCAAGAAAACTTGTTAATTATTTTGCCAATGTATTATGCATGAGGTGTCGCTGAATTATTATTTTGCATAACGAACAGGGTGAATATTAACCAAGTACTTTAAAGATGGCATTAATTATGGTAAGAAAATGGGTTAAAAAATATGTGTAAAAAAAAAACAATATACGAGTACTTGAATTAGATGTTTTTATTTTAAGTATTAATTATTGATTTCGGACAGCCAGACAGCTTCACGCTGTATCTCACGCTTGGCTGGGTGGGCAGAGGGAACTTGGGAACCTCTTGTTAAAATATTTCCATTCAATACATTCTTTGCACCAAATATGAGGCATTACGAGTTGAGTGGCCGAACTCAATGCCGCGCTTAGCCTTGTTATTAGAGCTAATTCGCTTCCTCACTTACTCAGCTTCGTGCTTTATCCCGCACTTGGCAGAGTAGACAGAGGGAGCTTGGGAACCTTGTGTTAAGACACCGTACTACTGCCGTTCCTCACTTTCCGCCGAATTTCCGGCGTGTTGAGTAGCGAAACTAAACGCCGTGATAGCGAAGAAATGAATGCATTAGATATTTAATTTAAAATATTAAATATTTCATTTCCTCGAGTGGGGAAGCAAACCATAACCTATTGTTTACAGTCACACGCTTGTTCCGCTGAGCCACGGCCTATCGTGGCCTTATCATCATCATCATCATCATCAAAGCCATAAGACCTTTCGTGTAAAACATTTTTGTAATAGCTTACATGATGCTGTGAGTGTTCGATTCCCTGTGTAAGTAATGTATTATTTACATATTCTTGCTACGGTAATAAGGCACGACCTTAACATCATCTACGTTGGATGTAAAGTTTATATGAGGTTCTTTGAACGCAGATATTTCGTTTTTAGCTTAACAGTATCTCGCACATAAACGTGTACGCAAAGTTCACCAGTTAGAATACTTCCGTTCCACACTTTTCGCTGAATTCTTTAATCATTGCGTATTGGGTTACGGAACACAACGTAGAAAATTATTTTATATCTTTCATTAACTATACAACCCACAGCTTGTGCACTCACTAAAGAATCTCTAAGTACACAAAAACTATACAATCTAAATTAGTTAGAGTTAGAGATATAAATCCAAGCCAAATCAATGCAAGAATGAATCAAGCAAGCTCATATTAATATAGATCTCCCCAATATTATTAAGACCCACATACTCCATTGGCAAACAAACAATAGAATGATTGATCGCTTGCCTCTAAATATATTCCATACAATATGTAGAAAGCATGATATAATAAAAACGACTTTATGTAAGTGTTTTGGTTAAGAAATAAAGCTGTATAATTATTTTTTTTTAAGCAAAATTGAATATTAAACATATGTTGTATTTTTTTTTTCATATTATATAGGAGACAGCGTAGTGTCTTAACATTGGGGCCCAAAGTTCCCTTTGCGTGCCCAGATATAATTTTTTTTTGCTTCACGATGTACTATGGAGTACAGTACATAGCGGGGTAACAAAACCAAGTATTAAGATTACGACAATGCGAAATGAGACAAAACTGAACGTTGTCTTAATAATTTACTTCCCCGAGCGAGAACCAACACAACCACAGATTTTACATATAGAGGGTGTGCCTTAGCACCTTAAATGCCCCAGAAATTACTATATACATAGAAAACATTCAGAGTAGTAAAAAAACTCATTTTCGTTTACTTTAGCAAGATAATTTACTTTCAAGTAGTTCTTTAAACGTAATTAAGTTGTATAGCCTCAGAGGAAAGCAGGTGAGAATTAAGGCATAAAAGATTAACCTTTCCAGTGTTAGACATAATTGAGCTTAGCTATTTTTTTTTTATTTATTCCACTGTATCTCGCGCATAGAGATGTAAGTAGAGGAACCTGGGAACCTATCACTCCACACTTTCTGTCAAATTGTCGATGCATTACTTGTAAAGTGCATTAGCCTGCAAGATGTACTGACGTCATTACAGAGGAGGTGGCGTTTCGTTTTTCTGGTTAAATATGTTATATTATGTGGATGATTTCCAAGAGACGCGGGTTCAAATCCCGCTTCGTTAAATTTTTTTTATACTTTTTCTTTATAAATATTTTATTTTTTCTCAGTGTAGATTAACACGGTAATGTTTGGTTGGTGACGCTGATCTCATGAACTGCTGGATCGAATTATTAAAAAGTTTTGAAGACGTACATCGAATAACGATATGGTGTGTATGTAATCAAGTTAATCTTTAAGCAGTCAGAATGTAGCAGGCACTTCTTACTTAATCAAATATCTTTTATTATTTTTAATCCTTATTTTTTTTTTGTAAATTATATAACACGTAACAAGATCAGAGGCCGTTTCGTTGAAAAAGACCAAGGGCTCTGACATCTAACCCATACATTCATTATCGAGCTATGTCGTAAAATTTATACGTATGTTATAAATGAATTATGTCGTAGGCATCTCTGTTGGAATATCTTAACAAATTTTCGATACCCAAAGACAAGTACTTAGACTCATTAGACAAATGGAGCTGTAATGGACAATCGTACGACTATAACGCGACAGGTTACCAGTCGATGAAATAAAATGTTTCATATTTTCCATTTCTCGCTCTAGTAGCGAGGACAAAGCGCGGCGTTACTTTCCTAACTCTTGAATTCAGCGGAAAGAGTACGGAAGTATCTTAATAGTCCGGGAGCCAGTGACAATTTTTCATGACCAATTTCCTCCCCAGTAAAATTTCGTAAAATGCATTAAGAAGTTGTGTTATGAAGCTTAGCGATCGTCAGCTGCGACTCCGGTAGTGGGGCAGGCAGTGGCAGCCTCCCACGCACGACGAAAAAAAAAGTTTTTTTAGTCACTTCCTCCCGTTCTAAAATTTCTTGATTAATAGTTTATTTAATATCTTGAAGGAAAAATAAAGTCAGCTGACCATAACATGGCGGATTATACGTCAGCTGGCCGCTTGAATATGAAAAAAAAAATGTATATTTTCAATGATTTCCTCTCAACTAAAAATTAAACTGGTGATAGTTTATATGTTACTGTCAATAAAAATTAACATCAGCTTGCTATATCTCAGTGGAAAGTTTGGCAGCTGGTAACTTGAAATGTGTAATGTAGCAGCATTATCACCTACTGAATCTTATCAGCTGACGACTTTTCCCTTGACTTACAGCTAGCTGATTTTTTTATTATTCACCAGAGTATATTAACATTGCCAAGCGCTTTAGCGCTGCATACATTTTGTTAGCATTAAACGGGCAATAAATCGCAGTTTCGCTAAAGCGCTGAAACGTTTATTTTGTTTTTATTTACAATGGCCGGCGGGCTTAATAGGATGCGATTATATCAATGATTATACTATTTAATATCTTTATGAGAATCTGAAGTGTCCGTTTTATACTAATATTTGATTATTATAATATAAAACACGTGAATATTTATGTTTACAAATTGCATGCCAGCAGAGCTGGGGCCAAAATTACACATTGTCCTTTATTCACAAAGTCACTGCACGGCTAGTTGCTCATGCTACGTTTGCCCTGTCTTACTCTCTCTCAATCGGTCTCGATCACTCTCTCTCTCTTTTCCGACACTTCCGTTGCATACCGGCGTGACGTTTCATCTGTAAAAATTTTACCCTCATGCGCCTAAAGAAGTTTCACTTCAAAAAAATCAGCTAGCTGTAAGTCAAGGGAAAAGTCGTCAGCTGATAAGATTCAGTAGGTGATAATGCTGCTACATTACACATTTCAAATTACCAGCTGACAAACTTTCCACTGAGATACAGCAAGCTGACGTTAATTTTTATTGACAGTAACATATAAACTATCACCAGTTTAATTTTTAGTTGAGAGGAAATCATTGAAAATATACATTTTTTTTTCATATTCAAGCGGCCAGCTGACGTATAATCCGCCATGTTATGGTCAGCTGACTTTATTTTTCCTTCAAAATATTAAATAAACTATTAAACAAAAAATTTTAGAACGGGAGGAAGTGACTAAAAAAACTTTTTTTTTTCGTCGTGCGTGGGAGGCTGCCACTGCCTGCCCCACTACCAGAGCCGCAGCTGACGGTCACTAAGCTTCATAACACAACTTCTTAATGCATTTGACGAATTTTCACTCGGGAGGAAATTCGTGACGAAAAATTGTCACTGGTTCCCGGACCATAATGGGAATGGTATGTCTTACTATTAGGTTCCCAGGTTCCCCACCCTAATATAAACCTAAAAAAAGTGAAATCACATGAAAAATGTTTAAAAAAGTAGGTAGTAAACTTATTTTTTTTTAATTTAAGTTTAGTATTTTCTGTCCTAAGTGTGAAATAACACTTTAAAACATAGTAAAAAAAAAGTAGGTAGTACTTATTATCCATCATCATTTACAATAGTTCAGCCGTAAAAGACTGAGAGCAAGCCTCAAGAATTTCATTAATTACTCAATTAATCGTGCGCGGTTACCATTATACCCCAAATAAGTTTTGGAGATTATTGGAACGAATTCCCTATTAATTAACAAAGATTTAGGAAGTTTCAGTAATTTGGAACGTGATACTACAATGGAAGCAAGAAATTGTTAATTTCTTGTAATTATTATAAGAAACGGTGGAATGTTTTATTTTGGCGTTTATGTTTTTAGTCTGTTAGGCCTGTCGTGGCGCAGCGGCACAAGCGTGTGACTGTAACCGACAGGTTGTGGAGGTTGATTCCCACTCGAGGAAATGATATATTTAATATTTCATCCGATGAAATTAGTTATTTTACTATTATCATTGCTTTGCTCTGGTACAAGCCAAAGGGCGGCTTTTGGTGGTTGATCGTGCAATTGCGTCCTTCTCACTATATCTATGAATCCCGCACATGGCAGGGTAGGTAGATGCAATATGGGAACTTTGTGTTAAGATACTTCTTTCCATTCCCTACTTGGTACCGATTTTGAGGCATTGCGTGCTGAGTGGCGGAACTCCGAAGAAATGTTAAATATCTAATTTCCTTGAATGAAGATCGATCCTACAACCTGTCGAGTTAACAATCGCATAAGTGTGCATTGAACTACAAGGGACCTCAAAGAATAAAAATCAATATTTGCTCGATATACACAGAAGTAGAATGACTCAGTCAATTTGAAAATATGTATAAGTCAATTAAAGCTTTAAAAACAACATTATTGGTTGAAATTCAGACAAAATTTCGTATTCATAATAAATTTCCATCAATTGTGAACGAAACATTTATAAATTATAATGTCGTTAAATGAAAAAAATACTTTTAGTCCCTTGTAGTTTCAGTGATACATATAAGAAATGTATGACTTAGATAAATTTCATAATTATGGACAAACATGGTCACATAAGTCATCTGACCGTGTAGGCCAAGCCACAGAGGTAAGAACTGAATAAAATAAAAAAAAAAATTATATAATAAAGTCTTAAATGAGGCCAGTTGTAGCGCAGAGGCTCAAGCGTGCGTCAATGTGCGACTGGGTGTGAGTTCGATCCCCAATCTACGAAACAAAATGAATAAATTACTAAAAACATTAAATATGTTTACATTTTTACGCTCTAATAACGAACCAAAGCCCGGCGTTGATTTGCGGAAGGATGTCAACACACATTGCCTCAAGAATTCCGTGAAAATTCGGAAGGAAAGTAAACTAGGTTCCTAGGTTCCCTTTGCCTATCCAGCTGTTGTATGAAGCTGAAGTTGAATCAAATCCAAAGCAAAGCTCTTCTGAAAGTTACGCGTCTAACAGCAATCGCGTCTTTCAATATTAAAGTTGATTTTCAAAAGTTCAGAACTGATATTGACCAGATAACGCTTAGAAGTTTCCAAATTAGGACCAGTTTAGAACTTGCCAAATTAGATTGTTCCTTAGAATGAAATAATACTTTCTTTTTTAATCAAAAAGTGTCGTAATAATATTATTCTTATGAAATCTTTATCCAACTGTCTTTCAGATTTTAAGTTGACTAAGTTTTCTGCAGCGTTTTTTATTGATCTTTATTCAAATCTATATAGATTTGTTATTTATGTCTGTGTGTTCATCCGTTTATTGAAGTCACAAAATACCTTGTATCATTTTTATAATGAATCATAGCGGAGAGTGGGGAACGGAAATGGAACGGAGTGTCTTAACACTAGGTTCCTAAGTACCCTCTGCCTACCCTGTCATGTGCGGGATACAGCACAGTCAAAATGTGACATTGAGTTCCGGTACTTATAATAAAATGTTTTTAAATAAATAAAAAAAGGATGACGAGGCAAAATGCGGTGTTAAGTTACGCCACTTAAAACGCGAGCCTCATATTTAGAAGAAACTGGGGAAAGGATCGAAGTGTCTTAACTCTAGGTTCCTAAGTTCCCCTCTGCCTACAGATATAGTGGAGAAAATTGTGTCACGATTTAACGAACGAACTTAGTTTAAGAAATCTGAATATTTATATAGACCTTTAACATTATGACAGCTTATTCGCCGAATATTTAATTTTTATTATTCAAGATTCGGGTTGAAGGTTAATGAGATAATAATTCCAATCATTCCCATTTTTAATCATCTGATACTGATTGGTTAAAAAAAATACTATAATTATTATTTTAGTTATTCTAGAGATAGTATGTGTTTACAGAGTGCCACGCCACAAAAATTCGGCGAGAGAGAGAATGAAACCGAACGGACTGTCCAGGTTCCCAAATTCCCTCTGCCTTTCCTGACATTTGCCGAATTTTTGAGGCCGAACCTGGGCCCTATACAGAGCCAGACGGTGTTTTAGCGTGAAATACTGTCTCGCTCTGCTGATAAACCCCAGTTTCTTCGAGGCCAACTTGGCCCTGCTTTCCAGATGTTCGTGATACTGGCAGTCGTTCAAAAAGCTGAGGCCCAATATACTGATGCAGGGCGCGGCTTTAAGGGGAGTGTTCTCGAAAACTGGTGATACGACAAATGGGGTTTTTTTAGTGGTTAACGCGCAGACTTGTGTCTTCCGGGGGTTGAATTGAACTAGGTTCTTTTCACCCCATACGGAGACATTGTTGAGGAATGCCTCAACGGAAGACACAAGTTGATTTCGGCACTGGTCGACGTTTTCCCGAGAAAGACTTGCACGGCCGGAGTATACAGCGTCCACAGTACTATACAGTACTATACATCCGCATAACAATGTATGTTGAGTCCTTCAACATATCATTGATATGCAGAAGAAATAGCGTAGGGGACAGCACGCAGCCTTGGGGGACGCCGGCGTTCACGGGCATGTATTTAGAGCAAAAACCGTCGACAGCGACCTTGATGCTGCGCCCAGTGAGAAAGCTAGCGATCCACTTGCATAAATTCTCGGGAAGCCCGTAAGATGGAAGTTTCGCAAGGAGCACCCCATGCCACACACGATCGAAGGCCTTCGCCATGTCCAGACTAACTGCCAGGCCCTCTCCCTTACTATCAATAGCTGCAGCCCAGCGGTGGGTTAGGTAAACCAGAAGATCACCGGTTGAGCGACCCTGACGAAAGCCATATTGGCGGTCGTTAATCAATCGATGATCCTCTAGATAAACCAAGAGCTGGCTATTGATTAAGCTCTCCATAACTTTGGAGAGCAGGGAGGTGATAGCAATAGGCCTGTAGTTAGTTGGATCGGCACCATCGCCTTTTTTCGGAATCGGGTGGATAAGAGCGCTCTTCCACGAATCTGGGACTACGCCGACTGAGTAAGAGTGCCAAAAGAGACGCGTTAGCACCGGAGTCAGCTCAGGAGCACATGAACGGAGCACAAGAGAAGAGATGCCATCTGGCCCACTCGACTTGTGAATGTCCAAGGAAGAGAGAGCTCGCCTAACAGCTTTCTGACTGATTTTAACGTCAGTCATTGAGCTCTGACACCGCGGGATGGTTGGCGGCGTTGCTCCTTGGTCATCCATAGTCGAGTTTGAGGCAAAGAGAGCGCCCAGAAGATCGGCTTTCTCTTTCGCCGTTTGGACCAAGATGTCATTCTCCGTGCGCAGCGGCGGAAGCGAAGGCTGATTAAAGTTGTTTAGTGCAGCCTTTGAGAGGGCCCAAAACTGGCGAGTTCCCGACGGGTAACTCTCAAGCTTCTCGCCGATTTTAGCGATGTGCTCGGACCTTGCTCTGGCAATTTGCCACTTTAAGTACCTAGAGGCACGGTTGTACTTTCTTTTTAAGGTTTTCACCTTTGGATCCTTAGTGACAAGTGCCTTGGCCCAGGTTCGATATGCCTCGCGCTTGCCAGAAGCAGCAATGACATGTACGTGATACAGCATGAAGCTAATAAAAAAAAGTTAAAGTAGCATATATTTACGTTTCACATTTACATGGAACTTTTACAAATAATAATAACATAAAATATCTGTATTAGGGGACGTCTTAAATCAATTAAGTCCGATCGTAATAAAGTTAGGGAGCTCTTGACTGCAAAATGGTTTTTTACGGGAAGAAAATTGAAATATTTATGTACAGGGTGGACCAAAAGTCCGTTAACATTTGAATCGGTTGCCGCGTCTTGCAGCGGCGGTGGAGGGGGGTGGAGAGGTTACGCATTGCAAGAGTGGCCGATGGGAATTTAGTACCATGGCGTTGTTCAGTGGTAGTCAACGTGCATTTTGTGTACGCGAGTACTATCGACACAACGATTCTGCGACCTAAGCTCAACGAAAGTATTGCGATCATTACAACATACGACACAAAAATCAAGCTCCATCAGGTGTGTTAATTAAAATGGGTGCTCAAGATTTGCCGTGTGATTCCGGCTTAGAATAGGATCACCCTGGTACTGGTGGTGTCGTAAGAGGCGACTAAAGTGCGTGTGGTAGAGTCACGTTGCCAGCAATGGCAACACGCATGGGCAGACTCGACCGGATTATTACTACCCCCGGCATTTAAGACCGGCGTTAAGTAGTGGCTTCGGCCACTGCGTTTCGCATTAGGTAATGCCGGGCCCTGGTGCCCTTCCACCTTAAAGGACGGCAACGCTCCTGTAGCTCCTCTGGAGCTACATGGGGCCGTGGGCGACGGTGATCACTTACCACCAGGTGACCCGTACGCTCGTTTGCCGTATTTTCCATTTAAAAAAAAGAGATAGAGCGATTCACCAGCTTTACAAGCATTTTTTTCTCAGACGAGTCCCACTTCCACCTAAATGGGCATGTCAATAGGCAAAATTGTGGTTATTGGAGTGACAGTAATCCAAAATTAAAGCATCAAAAACCCCTGCATTCACCCAAAGTCACAGTATGGGCTGCTTTATCAGCAAGAGGCATTATTGGTCCATACTTTTTTGAGGACTCAAGAGGACGTGCGGTTACAGTGAAGTCCGAGCGGTATATCACCATGTTACAAAACTTTTTTGCTCCAGCGCTGCAAGATTTTGCTGGTTTTAATCAACGCTTCAACAAGATGGAGCCAGTTGTCATACATGTAATGACTCGTTAAGGGCAGCTCGAGATATTTTCGGGCCAAAAGTGATAACGAAAAGAGGGGACATTAACTGGCCGCCTCGTAGCCCTGATCTATTCCCAATGGATTTTTTTCTTTGGGGATATCTTAAGGCTAAAGTAACTCTTGACGAATTAAAGGATCGTAATCGCACAGAAATCCAAAACATCTCAACAGAAACATTTAAAGCTGTTATCAAAAGTCCGCTCTAGATTACAGCAATGCCAGAGTAATGAAGGATTGCATATGGATGATGTGATTTTTGAGAAATAAATTCCTCTTTTGTTTGCTATCGAAAAACAATAAACAATTTTAATGTACTGTGATTAGTTTTGTTTTAATCATCATTTCAAATTTAAACGGACTTTTGGTCCACCCTGTATATTAAAATATAAATATGCGTTATGTAAATAATAAGTATGAATGTATATTTATAATTTGCATGTACACATCTCCGCTTCAAGCTACATCCCAAACATTTCAGTGGAGGCAAAGGAAACTTGGGAACCTAGTGTTAAGTAAATTTTCGCGTTTAGTTATCTCATGCCCTTGTACTGAATAGAATTCCATTCCCCACTGTCCGTTGAATTTAAAGCAATGCGTACTAATTGGTAGCACTTAACGCCGCGCTTTGCCTTATTAACAAAGCGAAGAAATTAAAATTTGTGTTTCGATGTGCTCACAATTGGGTCAATAGTTTAAAATAAGATAAAAACATCGTCTAACACTAAAAAAGAAACCATTGTAGTTCAGTGGCAGAGGCTTGTGACTGTAAGCGCAACAGTTGTGGGCTCGATTTCCACTAAGAGGAAAATGAATGAATTATTATTTTGCATTTCATCGCTCTGGTAACAAGGAAAAGCACGGCGTTGAGTTACGCCACTCAACTTATCTTCTCGGTTCCCTCTGCCTACTCTACTGTAGTACGCTGTATGCGGGGGAAAATGGAAATGAATATGCTAAAATATTTTATTTCACTTTAAGTTATATAAAAGTATGGAGTGAATTTGCGTTATGTTTAAAACGTAGTTAAAAAACACGTAACTAAAATGCGCTCATTCAATGTGATTTAATCCGAAACGGTTGAATTAAAACATTAAATGGATACTTTTCGTACATTTTTACTTATAAAATTTTATTTTAATTCTGTTTATTAAATTAGTATTTGTCAATGGCATCATATAATATCAGTATTTAATATTATAGGTATTAAAGGATGCCATTGATATTGAGACCTGTCGTGTTTCAGCGGCACAAGCGTGTGACTGTAACTGACAGGTTGTGGGTTCGATCCCCACTCGAGGAAATGAAATATTTAATATTTTCTATTTAAATATTTCATGTTTTCATTTCTTCGCTGTGGCATAAGAAAAAGGCGGCGTTAAATACGTCAATCAACACGCAATGCCTCAAATTCGGCGGAAAGTGGGGAACGGCAGTGGAACGGAGTGTCTTAACACTAGGTTCCCAAGTTCCCTCTGCCTACCCTGCCATGAGCGGGATATTCTAATTCAAATTCAAGCTTGGTTTTTTTAACATCAAACAATTTACCACCAGTTTACTAAAGTTATTGCCTATAATTTTAAAGTTAATACCTGAGAAGAATCGGTGCGAGAAATTCAACGGGATATGTCTTTTTTTTAAAAGAGTTAACGTAATATTATTATAAGTGACAACTATACATGTGAAATAGAATGGAGCAAATATTTTATTCTCAAGGCGTGTTATATGGTAATAACCTTTAAGATTCAAATGTCTATTCACAACTTTTTTAAATTGTGAAATAGAAAATTCTTGGACGGTTACTGGGATCCTATTGTAAAAGCGTACACCCTGATCAATAAATACACCGTAAAGCTTAAAATCATGATATTCCACAAACGACCAGACAAAACTGTCTTTTCCAAAAAAAAAAAACTTTTTGAGTATTTATCGACACACTCAGATTATAAACGTGAACTAGATATATTGAATTCATTCATTCCAAAAGTTTGGATATCTCATATAATATTAAAAAAATATTTATAAGTACCTACGTATCGTAAAAACCACAAAATAAATTATAAGAATAAATTATTATTATCGCTTATTACTTTTTATACAAAATTCATTATTGCGTCACATAAATTCGGTATAAAGTATAAAGCTATAAACAAACTGGGATTTTCTGCTTAGCTCTTTTTAATGAAATTTTATCCGTGTTAAAAAAAAACGTCCTTTATGTATTAATTCTTAATCGGTTAAAATTTTAAATAAATGCGGCCTGTCGTGGCGCAGTGGTACAAGCGTGTGACTTGAACGCGACGGGCTGTGTGTTCGATCTCCATTTGGAGATGTATTTTACTTATATATAACTAGCGAACCGCCCGCGCCCGCTTGAGTACACTATTTTATTTTCCAATCTTAATTACATTATTGCCTAAAATTAACACAGTATTTAAATGAAACACTTTTAAACGGATTAATCGCGTATATTGAATGGTAAACATTTTTGGGAAACCCGACGTTTCGAACACTTTACAGTAGTCCGTGGTCACGGGTAGACTACCCGTGACCACGGACGGTAAAAGTGTTTCATTTAAAATGTATAACAATCGCGAAAATCAAAGACATTATTATATTAACACAGTATCTTTACATTGGAAACTAAAAAAAGTTGAAATAATTTTGTCAAACTAAATATTTAAAATACAAGTAACATAAGCTAAATGTTGAAGGAAAGTTGCAAAAATATCAAAGATATAATTGCATTTCAATCTGGTTAGCCATTTCTGAAATTAGCAAGACAACACCAAGACAAACAGGAAAACAAGCAAAAAGTTTAATAATCACTATTTTGGGGGGTCCACATTCATTAATAAACGTCCTCTATAAGATGTCAAAATACCTTCCATGCACATATCAGATATAGACTTATAATATATATAGATATGACAAAGCGAATTTGCTATGGCAACATTATTTTTTGATAGACAGCTGAGCTAAGCACTGTTTCGGGTTCAATATTATAAGCTTTTTATATCCACATATAAAAAAATCGTGAATTTTTTGGATAACACAACTATTAGCTGAAAATAAACATGTTTCATATTTGAAATATATAAAATTTTAAATATAGAAGAAGTTAGTTTGTTATCTTTATATTTTATTAGTAGGGTTGGCAGAGGGAATCTTGTTTAGCCACACACAGTCGCTCTTTCTTCTCTGCCACATGATATAACAAGAAAACGGCAAGATATAATATGCTAGGTTACATTATATAGCTTCACGCTGTATCCCGCACATCGCTGGGAGGGCAAAGGCAACTTGGTAACATAGTGTTAAGAAACTCTGTAGTGTTTCCGCTGAATTTGAGGGATTACGTGTTAAGTCTCCACCACTTAACACGCAATCCCAACGCCGCGCTTTGCCTCATTACCAGAGCAAAGAAATGAAAATATTAAATATTTTACTTGAAAATATTTAATATGTCACTTACTCGAGCAGGTATCGAACCCTCAACTTGTCGTTCACAGTTACATATAGCGCCACAACAGAAACATTCACTATTAAATTATATTTCACTTCATTTTTCCTCGAATAATTTCATAAGAACTTAAAAATCCAAACTCAAGTCCCAGGTACATTAAATTACAATTTTTTATACCTACCCATACAATAAAATGTGCAAAAACTGTGAAATTCCTTTACCAAATTCGTTTAGAGTTGGCAGCGGGAAGCCTGAATGCGACAGAGACGAAGCTTGGCAAAATTAGAATCCCCGTGGATCTATTAAAGTACGAAAGTAAAAATAAAATGTAGTTTCGTTTGCATTCATCTACTGTACTTAGTTGGTATGTTCTAGTTTATTTTTGGTATGAAATTGTTTATATATCTGTATAATATGTATACTGCAAACTTGACAGGTTGTGGATTCGATCGGTTCCCGAGAAAATGAAATATTTAACGGTAACCTTGTTAGGTTAAGCGCGGCGTTGAATTTCGCCACTCAGATCGCGATGCTTTAAATACGACAAAAAGTCAGGAATAAAAGGGAATGTCTTATAAAAATTCGTATATTTATGTTGATGAAGTCAATTTTTACATTTAAATAATAATGTCTCTTACGCTCAATTCGTCGAGAAGTGGGGGAAAGTAAGTGTAATAATGGGAATGGAGGGACTCAACATTAAGTTCCCAGGTTCCTACCTCGTTAAAAATAAGGCACTGCGTTTTGAGTGGCGGAACTCAACGCCGCGGTTTTCCTGGTGACCAGAGCTCGAATCGATTCCACAACCGCCGCTCACCGTTGCAGGTCTGTATAAATATATAAACTTATATACGGTCTGTCTACTAGAATGGAAAACTCTAACATATGCATGAAATATTAACTCTTTTAATATTTATAAAAAATCTATAATATATATTAATGTAATACGAGAGGAGGTCGCAGAGCAGCATCTGAACGAAACTGTGGGTTCTATTTCCGCTTGAGGGAATGAGTTGCGTTGCGTTGAGTTACGGTGAATATACAATATCTGAAAGCCTTGGCGAAAAGTAAGGTACCTACCTACGACCTACCGTCGTGAGTATCGTCATACTACTTTGCATTTGCATAACACTGTTAGCGAGTACTTTTAAAAAGTAAAGAGTAAGCTATAAAAACGACTGTATTTAACATTTCTACAATCACTCACTCAGCTTCACGCTGTATCCCGCACAATGCAGGGTAGCGAGAGGGAACCTATGAACCTAGTGTTTAGACATTCCGTTCCGTTCCCCACTTTCCTCCGAATTTGAGACATTTCAAGTTGAGTGGCGGAACTCAACGTCGCGAAGATATAAAAACATTAAATATATAAAATAAAATATTAAATATTCTATGTCCTCGAGTGTGATAAATATTTGTAGCAAAAACTTTTTATATTTCCCGAAAAAGAGGTCCCGAATATGTCAGTCGCTCGAACTCAAGTTACGTCAATGATCAAATATCAAAAGTCCAGTAGTTTGTCCATGAATAAATAACAGACGGACAAACTGATAGATTTATTTTTTCTTCTTTTATTTTCATCCTATGTTTGAATATTATTTTTGCAAATGAAATATTTAATGTTTTCATATCTTGCAAGGAAAAGCGTGGCGTGGAATTCGAGCTCGAGTGAGCCGCCTCTCAACATGCATTACGTCAGATTCGGCGGAAAGCGGAAACGGAATCGTAATATAAGAGGAGTGTTTTAACACTTCATTTGCAGGTTCTCTTTGTACAGAGAGTAGCTGAAAAAAATATCAAATAGTATAGTAGAAAGAAAGACATTTTAGTGTCCATCCATTTTATAGACCGGCAACGCACCTGTAACTCGTTTGGTACTACACGGGGCCGTGGACGACGGTGATCACTTACCACCAGGTGACCCGTACGCTCGTTTGCCGTGTCTTATCCATATAAAGAAATTGTGTTACTTTTTAGTGATAGTTAACATTCGCTTTAAGACATAATAAGATTTTTGGCCGAAATAAACGCTGCACTTAATGAAAGTATATTTATGTAACCCGGGAACCTAGTGTTAAGACACTCCGTTCTACGGAAGTGGAACGGAGTGTCTTAACACTAGGTTCCCGGGTTCCCTCTGCCTACCCTGCCTCGAGCGGGATACAGCGTGAAGCTGAGTAGAGTTGAGTACTTAGTGAAACAAAGACCGAGGCAACATTTACATTCATGGATACCGCGAAGCAGGGTCATAAACGTGACACTGTAAACGGCACAATAGTTGTATGTTCGATTCCCAATCGAGGTATGAAATATTTAATATTTTTATTAAGTCGCTACGGTAGTAAGATATAATGCGGCGTTAAGCTCCGTCATTCACAATGTGTTCTTTAGTTTACGGAAAGAGTAGAAAAGAATGTCTTATCACTAAGAACCTTTGCCATTCTACTATTTTCGGATAGTACGGATAGACAGCATAAAAATAAAACGAAAATATATTTATATACATATCCTTTTGTTTTTATTTTTATCTTATATTATGGTTGCTCCTTCTCTTATATGGTTTTTTCCAATATACCATCCGATATACGGCGTAACTAAACGTTGTTTTGTTTCCCAAAGCAGAAAAAAAAATTTAGCCTAATTAATAATGGAACCGAAAACCAGTCTATTTACAATCAGACATAACATATCACAAACATATCTTCTTTAATTAACTCAACATTCCTCATATAAGATAATAAAATAACAAATCCATAAAATATTAACGAAAGGCTTATAAAAACCCTTATACTGTACCGCAATAAAAACGTTCTTGTGTCTTCTAAACGACGTAAATCTGTAAAAAAAACGTCCTTGTAATATAGACACATAGTAAATATATTAAATTTGATCTTTGCAAAGGAGGGGCTATGGAAATAGCGAATTTCTGAGTGTAAAAATATATTTCTCAGCTATAACGGAATGTTAAATTTTAACTGTGTAAGAATAATAATTTTGTAATATTTTTGATATTTTTAGCAGATTAAAAAAATATATATTCAATATTTTATTTGAAAATATTCAACAATCCCGTATTCGTGCTTATTTATTGTATTTGTAGTAGGCTACACACACATACACAGGCAAAATACGGCATTTTCTCAGATTTGTACTTATTTGCAGGAACCTCCTTCCTCCTCTTTCTAATAAAAATTGCATGAAAAGTTGTGAAGTCAAATTTTAATTACATCTCGAGTGCACGCAACTTGGTGTCTATATAGATAATAGAAATTAGCTTATCGATGAAGATAGACGACACATTTGTCAATATTGAACTTGGTTTTCATTCTATATTATTTTATTTTTTTTTTGTAAAATTAAATAAATATTAAATAATATAAAATTTTAAGTATTTAACATCTTTACAACTTTTCAAATTTATTCTTTAGTAAACCTTAGGCTGAGACGAATAAATAATCATTTAGTGGCTCCAACATCGGCTTTTCTATTTCGGAGCCAGAAGCCGGCAATGGGTACAGTATTCATTGTAGTACAATATTGCGAAATACTGCTGGTGTAAAATAATTTTATATTAAATATATTGAGGTCTGCCGTGGCGTAGGAACACAAGCGTGTGACTGTGAATACTATTGGTTGTGGGTTCGATCCCCATTTGAGAAAATGAAATATTTAATATTATCAAATTAAATATTTAATGCTTTCATTTGTTCGCTCTAGTAACAAGACAAAACGCGGTGTTTAGTTCCGCCAACACTCAACACGCCTCAAATTCGACGAAAAGTATGAAACGGAATGGAGAGTCTTAACATTAGGTTCTCAATTTCCCTCTGTCTATCCTGCCAGGTGCGGGATACAGCGTGATGTTGAAAAATAAAAAAAAATATAACCCCATAGTAACAATAAATATTTATTATTATTTATATTAATACTACAAATTGGTTAAACAATATTTATATATATTGTTTAAAGAATGTATTAATGTATCATATATAAAAGAAAGTTATTTTTATCTAAGCGGGGTCGAAGCAGCAGGGAAATACTAGTATTTTTAGCTTCCCCTTGCATTAGACTTTAGCAAGATGGGCAGAAGGATTCTGGGAACCTAGTGTGATAAAACGCAGAACTCAACGTCGTCCCCAGGGAACGGAAATTAGTATTTCATTTCTTCGAGTGGGGATCGAACTAACAACTTGTTACATCGTGGTACACTTAATCGTAACTTTGCCTGCGATTGTTTATTACTGAAGTAAATTTATTTTAAAGTATCAAAATAAATAGTTTTATACAATAAAATTCCAGAATAAAAGTAAACAATATATAGTGTCTGTAAAAATATGACTGACAGGTAGAACATTCAAACAGAGTTACTTTCAAATTAGTAGTATTAGTAAGGATAATACAAGGAGCTAGCATAATAACATTATTTAAAAGTCTGATACCATAGAGGACAATGCGGCAGCGTCTTACTATAATAATAGAATTCTTGAGATTTTGATCCTTGTTCGGAGAAACGATAATATTAAAGTTATGATTATTATTTTGGGGCACTCGAGGCGTACTGCCACAAATCTGTGATATATATATATATATATATATATATATATATATATATATATATATATATATATATATATATATATATATATATATATATATATATATATATATACTTTAATTTTTACTTAAAAGGAATAAAATATAAATAGATATTTAAAGTACGTTTTGTGTAACCACAGTAAAATCTGTTTCGTCCATTGGTTCAGTTCAAATCCTACAAGGAGATTTTTTTTGGTTTCTCGTCCAGCGAACATTTAAATATTTGTTACATTTTAAATTTCCTCAATATGACATTGGATTTTTATATGAAATTATTTTTGTTGTAAATATTTCTTTAATAGAATCCGGCAATTGCCGGCAATGAATTAGGCAACTGTTTTGCTTCATACATTATCTTTGCTTTTCTCTTTATAGCGGTCGAGACACTCATAGTAAGTACTTTATCGCTCTGTTATTGTTAGATTAACCCTAACAATATATTATTTTCAAAATAACCAGAAGCGTGACGTAATGAGGAAGATAGTGTCGTCTCATAATACTTAAAGCAAGCTAACATAACACAGATCCGCTATAATGATAATGACAAATATTCATATATGTTACAACACATCCACACATATGATGACACATCCACACATGTGATAACACATCCACACGTATGATGACACATTCAAACATATAATGACAAAATAACATATTTTTGTCATCATAAATCCCCACATCTGGTAACACATCCACACATATGATGACACATTCAAACTTATAATGACAAAATCACATACGTATGTTATCTCATATCCACACATGTATTGATATGTTCAAACATGCAAACAAATGCACATAACTATTTAACTTTTTTGTAAATATTCCCAGTCGTGAGGCGGTGGGAAAGGTAACCTAACACAGAAGTGCTATTAATAAAAATAATATAAATTATCATATTCAGAATAACTTATGGATAGAAAAAAAATATATAAGTCTCTCTCCCATTCAGAGATGCTTACAAGAAAATAAATTGTAACAAGTATATGAGAATTTTACTCTAACGCAATAAAAACGTATGTCTTAATTGGCTATAGCGCTTCGACAGTTTCCAAAAGGCACGTCCCGAGAAATATTTTTTTTACATCATTACAGCGAGCGAAGCGAAACATAAATGAACAACAAGTTAAAACACGTGTTAAATAATATTGATACACTTGACTTATTACGTTGTTACAAATTACCGCTTCAGGATTCGAAGCGTGGTCCAATTAATTTTTAATTGCGCTCAAAAACCTACATTTCGAGTATATATTATGAACATTTCAATACTTTTTACGATTTTATTTCGCAAAGTAACAATTTATATGGAATTTATGGTTATTTTTAAATAAATATAATCAATACTTAATATCAAACTAAGACTTTATTTCGTTAGCTTTATATCGACAATCAATTAAATTTCTTAAATGACCGATAACACACTGTAATAGATAATAGATTTTTGTTCTTTTAATTTAATTTTGTATTTCATTTATAATTTTTATTTTTGTTGTAGAGCGGACTAGGCGACCTAGCGTACGACGTAGCGGTCCCTCCTCACCAGAGGCGCTACTGTGTACTGTACTGTACTACGATCAGTACTGAGAAAAAGGCGAGCTTTTTGAAGTTTACGTATCATCGTATTAACCAAACGTACGATAATACGATACCATCGTATTAACCACGCGCTATGCTTCTGTGCAACGAAGGCTTCTAGTTATAAATATTGTGTAGGCAGAGAGAACTTGAAAACTTAGTGTTAAGATACTCCGCTCCGCCGCGCTTTGACTTGTTGCAAGAGCGAAGAAACGAAAATATTGAATTGAATATTTCCTTTATCAACTGAGGATCTAACCCACAACTTCTAACGTTTACAGCCTCTGCGCCACGACAGGCCTCTTAAATGTAGATGCATAAATATAACACACAAAATTGTATACAATATAAATAATAAAAATATATATTTTATCTAATTTATAAATAAATCTAGGTTCACAAAGATTTTGTAACAGATTTCTAGGACATGTCAGCTCGGTACGATTTGACCGCATTGAGGCCAACGTTAGTTCTGTTGAAATTAGTTTTGTTTTCATTCGTATTTAGAATGATCACTTATTAAAATAATAGTAAGTTAAAATAATGACTTAATGCTATTTATTTATTTTTCTTTTCTGTTTTACGCTGTATCCCGCACAAACCAGGGTAGGCAGAGGAAACTCAAGAACCGTTCCACTTTCCGCCGAATTTGAGGTAATGCATGTTGAGTGGCGGAACTCAACGCCGCGCTCGACTGGGGATTGAACCCAGAACTTGTCGGTTACAGTCACACGCCTGTGCCGCTGCGCCACGACAGGCCTCTATTTATTAATCACTAATTGATTTATAAATCTTTTTTATTCACGCTATATCCCGCTTCAAGAAGGATAGACGGTACCTCATATTAAGATATTTTATTGCTGACTTACTGCTCAAATTTTGGAAAATTTATTACATGTTCAATGGCGAACCCTAACATCTTATTTTGTCTCGTAACTACGGTGAGGAAAGTGGGAATCGAACTAACAGCCAAAATGCTCACGACATTAGGTGAAATTCAACTCTTAAGCAATTAATCACAATTTTTACTATTTTAAAAGTAATATTCCACACTTAGGAAAGAAAATACTAAATATGTTGTAAGTTGGAAAGTCGATTCAATGTAGCTTGATAAGAACGTACGGCTTAGTATGTGTGTATATATATATATATATATATATATATATATATATATATATATATATATATATATATATATATATATATATATATATATATATATATATATATATATATATATATATATATATATATATATATATATATATATATATATATATATATATATATTCATTGGTTTATTTTTATTTTTTATTTTATTTTATTTTTAAGAAAACATACAGCTTACAATATTTCAGGTAATACATTATTTTTAAATATTTCACAAGCCTAAAAGTTTTCACTACTAATTATTACAAAGCGTGTGTATATTAAAAATACTTATATAAAGCAATAATTGATAGAATGATAAAATAGAAACAAAAACACGTTAATATTATCAAAGCTAAATTTTACATCATTTTTCTTAAATAAGAATTTAATCATGAACTACTTTTCTAACCAAAGATACATACATAGTTAATTTAGGAAAAAATATATCTATATCATAATAATATTCGTTGTGTGCATTACAAGCTCTTGTAACGAAACAATTTTGGGCATATTTGGTTCTACAAACTGGTATATGAAAAACGAATTTAGTGCGAGCACTCAATCTCGGACAATTAAAATAAATACGTGTAACGAGATAAGGAGAATCTATAATGTTGTTAATTAATTTATATAGAAATATTTGGTCTTTATGCTCACGACGCAGCTCCAACGACATAGGACGTGATACAACTTTACTGACAAAGATATAGTTTATCCTTCGAAGAAATTTGTTCTGTATAGCTTCTATTTGATTCTTATAAACAGAGTACATTGGATTCCAAATTGTAGATGCATATTCCAAAATAGGTCTAACAAAACAATTATATAAGATGAAATATATTTTTACATCCTTAAAATCTTTACACTGTCGAAAAACAAATCCCAACATTCTGTATGCTTTTGCTGTGATTGTGTTAATGTGAGACGAAAAAGAAAGTCCACTGTCTAGAGTTACCCCTAAATCTCTCACCTCAGTCGTTGTCTTAAGACACTTATTATTTAACCTATAATTAAATCTTATTTTATTGATTTTACGGGAAAATGTTATAGAATAACATTTTTCAATATTTAATTTTAAACCATTATTCAAACAATAATAATGTAGCCTATTTAGATCACTTTGAAACAATTTGCAATCTTCGAGAGATTTTATTAAAGAAAAAATTTTGGTATCATCTGCATAAAGAATTATCTTTGAATTTTTAAAACAATCCGTTATAGAGTTAACAAAAACATTAAAGAGCAGTGGCCCGAGGTGGGATCCCTGAGGCACTCCGGATGTTATAGGTATAAAGCTCGACGTATAACCTTTGACTGCCACTGCCTGTGATCTATCACGTAAATAAGATTTCATCCATCTCAGAAGATCACCGTGTATACCAATGTGTTCAAGTTTCTTTATAAGTAAAGCATGATTAATTTTATCAAAAGCCTTTGAAAAATCAGTATACACGGCGTCCACCTGATGGCCTCCATCCATAGCGCTCAAAACAATATCTAAGAATTCACATAAGTTCGACTCTGTGGAACGACCACTTACAAAACCATGCTGATTACCAGTGATAAGTGGTCTTATTGCCGGGAATAATGAATCATAAACAATTTTTTCAAAAAGTTTGGGTATGACTGAAAGTTTTGAAATACCACGATAATTGGCTATGTTGTGTTTATCCCCACTTTTAAAAATAGGGACAACAATAGATTGCTTCCACATTAATGGTACTGTACCAGTCTTGAGAGAGAGATTAAACAAAACAGAAAGCGGTTTAGCCATTGTCTTGCTACACTGTTTTAAGAAGATAGGATGAATCCCATCTGGGCCCGCTCCCTTGTCCGTTTTAATTGATTTGAGATATCTCTCAACAGTTAATTCATTTATAATTATACTATCAATGATACAATCATTATTGCTATTACTATTTTCATTGAATATATTATTATTGAGACTTGGTTCAAATACCGAAAAAAAGAAAGAATTAAAAAGGTCGGCAATATTCTGACCTTGCGTAGCATGAGCGTTGCCTAGATAAAGTTCATCTGGTATTTCATTGGAATTTCGTTTAGACTTAATATAAGTCCAAAAATGTTTAGAATTTAATGATATATTTCTTTCACTTCGATCAATGAAAGATTTATAGCATGTTTTTTCCAGTTCTTTTGCTTGACTTCGTAAAACCGAATACTCAAAATAATCATTAATTCTACCATATATTTTCCATTTTTTATGCTTTTATTTTTTTTATTTATAATTTTAATTAATTTTTTGTTAAACCATGTTGGATATCTATCATTTTTAGGAATAAACCTAGTTATATTATTTTCAATTATTTCATTAATAATTTCATAAAAAGTACTCACGGCTGATTCAACGTCGTCGAAAGCTAAACGCTCTTCCCAGACTATTTTGGCCATCATACTATTAATTTTTGTATAATCAGCAGCCCCAAAACGACGTATCAAACGCGTTGCGGGGCGCAGGCACCGTTGATCGAGTTGGACAGTAACATCGATGCATAAAGAAGGATGATGAGCGTCCTCTGGTAATGATAAAGGACTAACACGATATACCATACATGAAATGTCTGAAACTATCAAATCAAGCTGCCTGTTATTGATGTTTTTCACAGAATTAAATTGAGCAAAACCATTAAAGCACATAAAATTATAAAGCTGTAATGCTAGACAATCCTCATGGGCATTTTCTAAAATCAACGAGTTATTTAAAGTAGAAGGAATAGCAGGCCCAGCACTCCATTTAGCAAATCGCATATTAAAATCACCAATAACCAAAAACTTATCATTCGGATAATTTAATTTTAAATTTGAAATGTGTTCGTATAATGAAAGCTGTGCTAGCCCCTGACTATGCGTTTGTGGGAAGTAACAACAATATAGTCTCAACAGATATGTTCGTGATGTTTGTTTGTATACAATGGGTACACAAGTTACGTCGGCATCGTATAAAAGAGGTAAAGGGGTCAATTTTAACATACTCACTGCCAAGCCACGACGTACGGCTATGAGGACACCACCCCCCCTCGTAATATTAATTTGCTCATAATTACGATCTGTTCGGTAAACAATGTATCGCGAGTCAAACAATTCCCCATCAAAAATTCCTGGCAACAACCAGGTTTCAGTTAAGCAAATAATATCATAATCTACATGTAACATATTATTATAAAATGTTTTAGTTTTTGACCTTAACCCGCGTACGTTTTGATAAAATATTTTAAGTATCATTATTAAAGAAATCAATAATTAAACGCTGATTACTAACTACTGTGACAATTTTTAGAAATATTTGGTACCAAGATACCAAAAATATAGAATTAACGTAACTCCGTGAAACAATAGTTAAGTATAAAATATAATTTTTAAATTCGTATATACAATTATGAGTACATTTAATGAGAACCAATATAATTTGTAAGTTGTAAAACAAGCAGCCCGCAATACACATCAACTCAAGAAAATAAAGACAAACAATATAGTATAAGAAAAACAATTTTTGTTTATCTCCTATATAATCTTGTTTAAAGATTCCTCTGATGTTACGTGAATAATAGGCGACTGTTCGTTACGTCGAACCATTATTGTACAGTTCCGTACCCAGCAGAAAGTATATTTTTTTTCCTTTGCAATCTGTTTCGTTCTTTTGAGTAGAAATTTATTTTTCGTAGATAGGTGATCGTTAAAATAAATTCTATTATTGCCTTGAATACCGGTAAAACCAATGTCCTTTGCCGTACAACTCTTAAGTTTGCGCAATAGTGTTAAGAAGTCATCTTTTTTGTATCTTGACTGCATTTTAACGATAATGGGTCTTATCACACTATCAGAAGTATCATTTTTGACCGCAACTCTTGTAACAAAATCAACATCGGAGTCAATGTTCAAAGCGTACCCACATTTGGTTCCAAGATTTTTTATTATTTGATTTAAATTTTCACCATTCTTCTGTGGAATCCCATTAATTTGAATATTCGAACGACGCACCCACTGGTCATTCCTATCCTTATACTCCGTAAATTCCCTGACCTTTGACTTATATTCCTCGAGTTTTACTTTGATGTCATCAACCCCTTTGACTTCGTTATCCAATTGATTTTACCTTTCAATCACAGAAACCATAGTAGATTCCACAGCAATTATCTTACTCGACCACATACTGACGGCATCAGAAAGTTTCTTAAATTCATCAGTAATAAGTGACTTAAATGAATTTATTGAAGACTCTAAACCATTCAAACGATCATCAAAGTATGAAATCAAAGATTTAGCATCAGTTTGAAATAGTGACTGAGGTTGGGGTACTTTACCGGAGCCAGATGTTAATTTTGGGCTGTTATTAGGTTTTTTAGATGGCTTACATGTCGGGCATTTCCACTTACATTTATTCATAGGGAGAATTTTTTTAAATTCAGATTCATTCATACCAACACATAAATAATGATAAATCCCCTGGCATATCGAACATTTTATCAAATCTTCCACATTCAAAGTTGTCGAACAATGTTTACATTCCATAGCTTAAGAAGACGGTAGGAAACAAATCCGCAAAACGATCAATCGATACGACACGCTAATAAAGCAACTGAGAACAAGTTTATTGATATATTCGCAATTTAAACCGCACTTTAGTCCACTTATGATGTAACTCGTTGTTATTTCACAAAATCACCAGCAAAAACAAAACTTTATATGACAGAAAATATTTTTGTTACGGGAGACAAATTTTAACGTGTACACAACGCAATAGTACGTACGTTATATATATATATATATATATATATATATATATATATATATATATATATATATATATATATATATATATATATATATATATATATATATATATATATATATATATATATATATATATATATATATATATATTCCAATATGTTAATCACAAGGCAACATATCACAATTTGTTAATCACGCACCTTTCTTTTCTTTGTTTATTTATTTATTTATTTATAATATATCAATACATATAATACTTTACAACAGGAAGCGCACTAAGAAACGATTTCTCAAAATTCCCATGTGAAACGGATTTGTTATTTTTTTGACGTCTGTAGTTGCAGGGGTACAAATGCCCGACTGTACATGCTGTAATTATTCAATCTCCTTAAAAAACATAATATTTAATATTTAAATTCAAAATAGGAGAAATAGGAGAACTAGATAAAAACTTTAAATAGGAGGACGGAACAGAGTGTCAGACATACATCGTAAAGCAAAAAAAAAAAAAGTTCTTCCTGGTAGCAGTTAGTATACTATAAACCACTTTACTGAAGTAAGACCGAAGTAAATAAGTACTTTAACAAATCATGACTGAGCACATAAGCTGGTGGCTATATTCACGGCTCGTTGAAATAAATATTTGGTCAACTCCGTAAACTATTACAAATTGTCGTTTTAAATTTCTTCTACTTCTATATATACATATAATGCTTTTACAAATTTATTGATATTACTCCTTATATATATAATTTACTCGTAGTATACACAGCAGAGTTGGCAGGAGGAACTTGGGAGGTATTGCGAGTTGAGTGGCGGAACAGAACGACGTGTTAACTTTGTTGTGAAGATATCAAAATGTTATATATTTCATTTCCTTGACTGGGCATCGAACCCACAATCTTTAGCGTTTATAACCGCACGTTGCGGTATAACAAACCTCAATATATTAATTAATTATGGTATAATTTATTAATTTAATATACTATATAATATATTAATATATTAATTTAATATAATATATTAATTTAATATAACATAATTTATTATACTATAATTGCTAATGAAAGAGAATCTGCACTTCCCATTAAGCACTGATAACTTCACCAATACTAAATTATATGGAGCACATAAAGGAGGCTAGGATACGATAAAAATAAAATAACGATAGAGATGTTATCATGTAGATAGGAGAAAGTATGAAAGTATGTTGCTCTCATGACAATGTGTTTGGTGATTTTGACATGTTTGCTATAAATTTAAATAATATCAAATCACTTGTCTTGGGAGCTGTCTCTAAATGATTTTATTTTGTTTTTGTTTGAAGTTCAGTTTCAATAAACTGCTCATCTAGCTATTTTTGTACAATTCTATGTGAAGACTTCATTGGTTAATGAATGTAAATTTTTGATTTATTTCTTTTATGTATTTGTAAAACTGTATGTCTTCCTTAATAAATAAATAAATAAAGTATGAAAAAGACATCCACTTAATAGATTACCAACACGTCTAATTCTAGCAATGGCTCTCGTCTGCCCACGAGATAAATGAACGTATACGAGTACACTACAATCAGTTTTAGTGCCTTAATATTATAAATGAGGGAGCACATGCGTGCACCTATGAATACGTAAGATTGTGGGTTTGATGTCCACTCAAGGATGTGAGATATATATTTTCACTTCACATCTTTCACTTCCTCGCTCTGGTAACAAGGTAAAACGCGACCTTAAATACCGTCCCACAACGCAATGCCTCAAGATTTCGACGAAAATTCGGGAACGGAAGTGCCTGAATGATAATGGAATGTTTTAGCACAAGGTTCCCAAGTTCCCTCTGCCTACCCTGCTAATTGCAGAATACAGTTTAAAGCTAAAAATTACTACATATTTCAACTTGAGCTAACTATTAGCAAACAACATAAATGGACTGGTACATACACAATTTCACAAGCTATTCGCATTGTCCATTCAATAGTAGATTTTGTTAAAAATTGATTTTGTACGAATCTATTCTCGTTCGAGTCGTTCATTGTATCAAAGCGTTTCAGGAATTTGATTTTGTTCCTATCATGTACTGTACACAGAATAGTTTCCGTATCGCTAAGCATTGAATATTGTTCATTGGTGATTTCACTATTGATGGGTTTTAAAGAAAATGTTTGTTTGTTCGTTTTTGACTACTGTAAACCTTCACTTTTTTATTTTGTTATCAAAGTAGGCAAAGCGAACCTAGAGTTTATATAGGGTAGGCAGAGGGAACCTATCTTAGTTCCTTCCCTTACACGAAACACGAAATATACACACAACACGAAATGACACGAAAATTAAGATTCATTTTCTATTCATTTCGTGTTAAGAAGCGGAATTTGTTGCGCTTTGACTATTAGTTAAGCATGTTGAATAAAATTTCAAATTTTAAATTCCAAACAATATCTAGTCTAAAATTTTCAATATCTATACAAATAGGTTTCCTTAAATCTCTAGATATTTTGAATCAAAAAGATTCTATGAATTTTATATTGCACATATTTCATGCCTTCAATAGAACGTTCCATTTTGCTTTGAAACCTTCCATCAACTGAAGAAAATGTATAGAAAATATTGTGTGTTGATAGTTATTTTGTATAGTTTTTTCTCTCTACAATTAGGTTCACGCTGTATCACGTGTATGGTAGGTTTGGCAGAGGGAACAGAATGCTGTTCTACATTATTTGATTTTTTTGGCTTCACGCATATATACGGCTAGAGGCTAAAGGTAGAGGCTAGAGGCTAGTGTAGGGATGGAAATGTCTAACGTATTTTTGTTCTTGCTTCGCACCAGCCAATTTCAAGACATTGTGTATTGAATGGTGGAATCCAAGTTAGTTTTTTAATATATGCTTTGAGTTTGACAATCCGTCGGCAAATGAGCGTACGGGTCACATGGTGGTAAGTGATCACCGCCGCCCTCGGCCCCGAGTAACTCCAGAGGAGCTACAGGAGCGTTGCCGTCCTTTAAGGTGGAAGGGCACCGGGGCCCGGCATTACCTAATGCGAAACGCAGTGGCGAAAGCGTACCTTAACGCCGGTCTTAAATGCCGGGGGTGGTAATATTCCGGTCGAGTCTACCCATGCGTGTTGCCATTACTGGCAACGTGACTCTACCACACGCACTTTAGTCGCCTCTTACGACACCATCAGTACCAGGGTGATCCTATTCTAAGCCGGAATCACACGGCAAAAAATCTCTTGCTATGAGGACAAAATTATTAAGTTGATTTTAACAGAACTATCTTTTAAATAATATTCAAAAAAATATATTCCTATAAAATCATTGATATAACAAAATTTAACTCAATCCGTCTCGTAGTTGAAGTTGGAAGGAAGTCTTACTTTCACGCATAGAATTATAAGCATATTGGATTCAATATAAATTGAAAGCAGCAGTGAAATATTTCTTGAACAGACTACTTGCAGGAATTATTTTTTTGTGAAATTCGCAAGTTGATGTCTTTTAAAAGTCAGATGTACTAAAATGGACTTTAAAATATTATTTCTTAGTAATAGTTAATGTTCTTTCTTTTTTTTTACAATACAGCATGAAGTTTTCACAAGCAGAACTTAACTCTGAGCTTTGTTGGGAGATCGAACCCACAACATCATGTTACAGAAGCACGCTTTGGCCCCTGGGCTATTTAAAGCCTGAAATAAATACATATATACGTAAATAAAAGTGATAAACAAATTTTGCCAAATCGATATGTTAAAATAATATAAAGGCAAATGAACGAGCATTGTAAGTAAAAAAAGTAAAATTTAAATTTAAAAGAAGGAAAATAAACAAGAAAACAATTAAATATTATTTCTATGTTATAATTAGAAAATTTTAGTTTTGTTATCAGGCGCAAGAAAAAATAGTGAACATACATTGATGGTTTTTCGTATTGGAAAATCGGTATTTTCTAATATTTATATTATTTTTTAAAGAGTTATTCCACACTTAGTAAAGAAACTTAAATACTAAATTTAAAAACATATAAAAATTTTGACGTAGCAAAATTTGAACCCGCACCTCTTGGTAACCGTCCAAGCGCTCTCATAACGAAAATCTTGTATACTTGTTATAACTTATTTATGTTGTTAGCATCTCGGTAGGGAGATTTTTACATTTCCGCCACCTTAAGATAATTTTAATGCAACTTATTATATGTTTTTATTTCACAAGAAAGAAAAATACATAGAAACGTAATAATTTGAACATAGCAGGATTTGAACCTGCTCCTGTTGGAAACCATCCAAGCGCTCTGAGGGAGATCTCCCCAAAGAGATGCCCCTTGCGTTCAATTTTTTTATACGTTTTGAAATTTATTATTTCTTCTACGCTTTCTAAGTTTAATTCGCAAATATTCACGAATTGACCTTATGACTTGTTAATCGCGATGACCAATGGAAGATGTACCGGAAATTGAAGTCGTTTAAATTTAAAGGGTATATCGGAGTAACTTCGCGTTGATCAGATTGATCATTAGTTTAGTTATCATTTAACGCATTCCGTTACATAGTTTTTATTGGTTTAGGTTTCGAACTAACCTTGAGAAATTTTACCTAATGATTTTAAAAATTCAATAGGATAGTTATTTTTTTTGGATTTATCTTATTTGTTTTACGCGATCAATGGATTTTAATTATTTTTTTTAGCTTCGCTCAAAAAATCGTATCCCGCAAGAGGCATGAGTAGGGAAAGGGAACCCGGGCACCTAGTGTTAAGACACTCCCTTCTACTTCCGTTCCACACTTTCCGCCGAATTTGAGCTTTGCCTTTTAATATATAGAAATAAATTTTCCATAGGCTCCCTCCCTTCTGAATTATAAACTTTAAGTCTACATTACTATTTTTTACTTTCAAAATTAGGTCACTAGGTCACTCAATCATGCGTTATTCTTGATTTAAACAATAATATTTAGGAATACTTTGCTGATGAAGTCGTCTTTCGATAAGACAATTTTTTTTTTTTTTTTTTCTATCAAATTGAGTTCTTGGCATGTAGCACAAAACGATAGGGTAGGTAGGTACATTGTACAATAATAGCTTCTAGTGACTAAAATGACGTTGGCCCACTTTCTTTCGGATTTTTTTTCAGCTTCACGCTGTATCCCGCACTAGGCAGGGTAGGCAGAGGGAACGGAAGTGGAACCTAGTGTTATGACACTCCGTTCCACTTCCGTTTCCCACTTTCCGCCGAATTTGAGGCATTACGTGGTGAGTAGCGAAACTCAACGCCGCGCTTTGCCTTATTACCAGAGCGAAGAAATGAAACATTAAATATTTAAATTGAAAATATTAAATATTTAATTTCCTCGACTGGGAATCGAAACCAGAACCTGTCGGTTACAGTCACACTCTTGTGCCGCTGCGCCACGACGGAATATATTTGCAGATGTATTTAATGTATTTTACTGAATTATAATACTCAATGATGCAATGTGCCTTAAACGTTTTAAAATTAGTAGGAAAACTGAAACAATCCATCCACCTACTTTATCTCGTAGGATTTTTCCGATTAATTATATTAGAATGTGCGCTTTCGGCTGGCCTCATTTTTTCCATTCTATTATTATTGTTGAAACAATCGATGAAATCACAGCGAATGGTTATCAGCATTTTGATAAATTATAAAACCTGTCTGACAGCAACATAAATTATTATATACAAATAACCCGTAACTTTTATCAACACTTGTAACATTTAATGGTTTTTAATTGTGATGTTTATATAATATACGTCTTCTCATTGCCAAAACATCAACGAGTTTCGCGACATGTCATGTGAACAATATGTTTCAGATTTTTGCTTCTGTTCGAATTAGCACAATATCACGTGATTGTAAGTCAGTCAGTAAGTCGTCAACAGCAATGAGAATTGCAACTTAATTTTTATGCTAGTCGTTTATCGGCTCTGATCATATCTTCTTTGGCATGCAATCCAAAGCAAGTCTCCAAGAGCAAGACCAATGCATGATGTTGATGGAGTAGTTGGTGCAGTTTTTAAAGAATTACTTTTTTCATTGCTGTATTGATTGACATCTTCACAACGATCAAATTATCGTCATTGAAATATATTTGGAAAAATTATGCTGTGAATCTTCAAGAGAAGACAGAATCTGTCCTTGTATTTATAAAATCAAAATTTTTTTAGGTATTACTTAAAGTCAAAAAATCACTTAGGTCACAAATTATCACTTATATCAATAACTAGAATCAATTACATTTGTTGACAAGTTCGCAAAGCAGGATTAAATAACTTGACAAGGATCGAATTCCAACACTTTTATTAATTGAAATTTTAATTTTATTATTTATATTAATATCCTAAAAGTAATTTTAAGCAAACACAAACAATTTCAACGCCCATGTCGTAGTATTTTTAGCGTAAAGTGCAGTCAAACGTTATTACATAATCTGTCAATTGCGTTTGAACGTAAATTATCAGAATAAATGAGAGCTCTCAGTTGTGTTTAGTTACATGTTATATTATAACGTTTTTTTTATTAAAAAATATAACTCTGACTGTAACAATATGTTTATGTGTTCCATTCCCACGTGTAAAATTAATAATTTTCGTTCTGGTAACAAGTCTAAGTATCACGAAGATTGTTGTTGGAATGCAGGGCATAACGGAGTGTACTCAATACGTTTATATGCACGGAATCCATTCATTCATGATTATTTATTGCTACAGTTTGTATATACGATTAAAAAACTAAACTTTTTAAAAAAAATTTTATGAACTTAAACTTATAAAAAATTAAACTTTAAAAAAATATTTTATTAAATTAAAAAAAAAAAAAAACTAATTTATATATAGCGGGGTTTATTCAATATACCTATTGGTCAGATTTCAAAAGGCGCGAGACTAAATCTTTCTAAGTTCAAAACTTTTATTTGTATTCTAAATAAGTTAATACTTTTTGTTACTCAATTGTTAGGAAATTGTCGAAATACACTAACAATATTAAAACACAAAGTAAACATATACTTATCTAAAATATTAAACTTACAACCTCAGTATCTCAGTCTTGCGGTAATTTCTTTGAGGGATTTTACATCGCTTCGCTCCAACTGGAGCTTAAATTTTGTGAAGAATTTAATTAATGCAACACGCGTTAAGAAATTTCAACGAATATCGCTCGTAGCGTTTTAATTAGTATATATATTCGTCTTATATATGAGATTAGCTATATGTGTTTAGCAAATATTTACATAATTATATATTGGTATTTCTTAATATGTATTAATATGTTGTTTTTTTTCTTTCAGCTTCACACTATATCCCGCACTTGACCGGGTAGGCAGAAGGAACTTGGCAACCTAGTGTTAAAACACTCCGTTTCGATACAGATTACATGTACAGTTAAGACTTTTATAATATTTTTAAGTGTGAAATTTCGACTTTTCACTTATGATAAGAAAAAGAAAGAAAGAAAGAAAAAGAAAGAAAGATGCTATTATGTAGACATGGCGCAAGCCAGTCGTGACGCAGCGGCACAAGCGTGTGACTGTAAACGACAGGTTGTGGGTTCGATACCCACTCGAGGAAATGAAATATTTAATATTGTCAAATTAAATATTTAATCTTTTCATTTCTTCGCTCTGGTAACAAGGCAAAGCGCGATATTGAGTTTCGCCACTCAACACTTTCGTTCCCCACTTTCCGCCATTTTTTTTTTATTTTACCAAGTTCCCGTACGTACCCACCCATGTACGGAATTCAGCGTAAAGCCGAAATCTATGCTTATATTCAGTATAAATACTACATATATTTAGATATCTAAATATGCAGGCTTTATACAGAGCCAAGTAAAATTTTCATACAACCCGAGAATATTCTCCATAAGGAACAATCGAAGTCTTCTAATCCTAAAGTCCGGATAAGATTATCTAGAACGCATTGTCTGGACATTTCCCAACCAATACTATTCGAACAATATTCCTTTGGGAAATTCCGATATAGAACAGAACATCGCGTCAATTCTGCGTAGTTTAGCCTCGATTTCAACTATAATAGACTGCGGATTGAACTGAAAATATATCAATGGTCTCAAAAAGTTCGTTTGTTTGTTTATTTTGAGAGAGTTTTTGAAAAGACATTTTATGAAGCTTTTCTTGTCTTAGATTTAATTTTAAAAACGATGGTAGTAAGTTTGATCGCCACTATGGGGAATTTTTTTTTTTTCGTTTTTCAACTCACTCACTAAGCTTCACGCTATATCCCGCACATGGCAGGCTATGGGCCCCCACTTGTTGCCGAATTGGCAGGCATTGCGTGTTGAATAACGGAACACAACGCCGCTCGTCCTATGTCGATAGGACTCAATCATATAAGTGACAGTTCAATAGTTATATTTTTTGTATCAGCTAGTTTAAAACGAATTTAAATTTAAAATTTATTTTCACTTCCAATGCTCGTTCATTTGCGTTCAAGCTTTTTGGACATGTCCATTTGGCAGAATTCGTTTTTCACTTATAATTACGTACGTACGAGTACTTATGTACTAAAAAAGACAGATTGCAATCACGGATATTTCTTATATTAAAATTTTATTGTGTTTATTAATATGTTCGGACTGAACATAATATATCGTTATTTATTTAACTAGAAATTTAGCTAAGGAGACATTTTTTATAATTGCTCCGTTTGCAAAATCAATACTGCCAATATCAATATTAACTAGTTTTTACATATGACTTTGCCCATGTATGACACGATTTACGTAATACAAAATCCCAAGTTCCCTCTGCCTACTCTGCCATGTGCGGGATTCAGCGTAAAGATAAAAAACTCAAAAAGAAGGTTAGTAGTAGTTAATTCTTAATTTTTAACAATATTAGAATATTTGTTAAATAGTTATATTTATTTTTCATTTTGGGTGTAGGGTTAAAGATTAGGAATGTTTATTTTCATATCTTCACGAGCCTACAAGTGTGATGTACAACGGAATCCTTTTTTTAAATTTTGTATGTTATGTTGGCTTGCCTAATATATAAAGAAATAATATTTTGAACTATACAGATCACTATTACAGTATAACGTTTATATTACTCGGAGCTTCAAAGCGTCGACTACATCCATGTAATTTGCATGTATCAAAGACTCGCTTGAAACAAGATGTCTCTAGTAAACGTACGATTATAAGTATTTTATACACAAACAACAATAAAGGTTCTGAGTTCAATTTGTAATCAGGATGAATATTTCCATTTCAATACCTTTGCTGCTACCAGAGTGGAAGAACACGCGGCGTAGAGTTACGCAATATAGTACGCGATGTCTCAAACGTTGGATAGAAATAAAATGATTTCCCTGCTACATGTATCGTAGCGTACTATAGTGAAGTAAATGCATACAATCCAATAACACTACAATACCATCTAATAAGTAATAATACTTATACAATTTTTTTTACCTAGTATTACCATGAATTAACCAGTTGTAAATCTAGAATATCTTGCAGTAAAGCTAAACGAAAGCTCTTGAAAGGTGGCGGGCCGGCAATTATGCAATCCGTATCAATCGACCAAAAACGCTTTCCCTAAAAGCCCGATGGACGATTAGGTCAACTGCAAGCATTTTCAAATAGTTTCTACTTAGGCTTACGTACATTTCGAATTGTTTCTCTAGGGTTTAGTACCTGGAAAGAAAAACGGAACCTTTATAGAATTTGTTTGTTTCCAAATGTTTTTTTTTTATTTTCTGAAGTCGAAAAATTGTATATATTTAAATATGTTTTTTTTTTAGATTTTATAAAACATGAAATACTGTTACAAAGTTCAATTTACAAAGTTCAACAGCTTGAAACTAAAATACATAAAAAAATGTAATATTATCTAGTTAATATATAAAAAAAAAAAAAATTGATGATTTTTAATAAGATACCCGGCCAAGTGGGAAATAGATTTGCTCATCGAATGCTTTGTGCAAATTTCGCATTTCAATATGAATTTTAGAGTTGTACATTAACAGATTACAATGTTATAAGAGTTTACAAATTTGTGTGTGTGTGTGTGTGTGTGTATGTATGTGTATATTTATATATATTTATAATTCTATGTAATCAGCGCTTATATATGTGTAATTTGTGAATATATGTATATATTATAATGTATGCTTCTATGTATATATCGACGGGTCCAAAGAACAAAATCGTATATGAAAAATGATCGACTTTCAGTATGAGGTATTGAAGTTCTGTGTAAATGTAATCATCAACTATTAACTCATATACAAAATAATTGCAAAAAAAATGTTTAATAGCTGTTCATTTTGTTTTGTAGGTATTGACAGACTGACAACTGTCCCATAAAATCGTATAGATAATGCAAAGCTACATAAATGTGAAGCTACAGTACCATATAGACTTAAGTAATGGCTGGATTAGACACTTATCGTATGTTAAGTGCATAAGTGCGAGCAACAATTTAGTGTTGGTTCAAAATTATATATATGAAATATAAACGATGTTTCTGCGTTCGATTCAAATTCGGGGAAATGTATTTTATTTCCTCGTTTTAGCAATGAGGCAAAGCGTGGCGTTGAGTTCCGACAGTCAATACTTAATATGTCGAAAATTAGGCAATACTTTGAGAACGAGAGTGGGAACCTGGGAACCTAGTGTTAAGTCACTCCGATAATTTCCACACATTCCACCCAATTTAAGGCATTGGTACATCTAATGATCAATATAAGCAAATGCAATACAAAAAAAGAAGAAACTGTACAAAGTGGTTGTGTTCTTTCAGCGTCACAGGATAAGTTAATTTTGGCATATCTGATTTTTAAGGGGAATGACTGTAAAAGGAAGACGTATTCCCGTATGGGACGTATGAGATCTTGGATGTGACCTGCAAAATAACTCTTAGGTCCTTTAAGATAGAAAAGAATAGTTGTATTGAATAGGATATAGTATGAAGATGCAGTAGGTGAATATTTCTGCGAAACGAATCGGGAGCCATTTGAGTTCAGAGTCAGAAATGTGATCAAATTTGCGTAATCAAAATATAAATCGAATATAAGCATATTTAACAGCTACTCTCTTACTTAGATAGCAAATGCCAGCATAAATAAGAATCGGTAGAATGAGGAAATTTACTAGTAAAATTTTAGTGAATGATTAATCTCATGATGATTAATGATTTTTGTGACATATTAATGTTTCTCTAAACAATAATGTGTTATGTGATTTCAGAATAACAAGCGATACCTAGGTATTTTACATTTATACAACAAAGTATAAGAATTGAGACCTGTCGTGGCTCAGCGACACAAGCGTGTGACTGTAACCGACAGGTGGTGTGATCGATCCCCACTCAAGGAAATGAGATATTTAATATTTTCAATTTAAATATTTAATGTTTTCATTTTCTCTCTCTGGTATATGGCAAAAGGCGACGTTGAGTTTCACCACTCAATACGCAATGCCATAAATTCGGCGGAAAGTGGAATGGAGTGTCTTAACACTAGTTTCCCAAGTTCCCTCTACCTACCCTGCCATATGCAGGACACAGCGCGAAGCTGAGTGAGTGAGTGAGTGAGTATAAGAATTTTGATGATATTGATATGCATGGTTAGACGTACTCAGTACTAATTCATATATACGAGTATATCATAATAGTTTATTTAGTACAGACCTTTTAAAGCAAACGCCTAAGGCTATAACCTTCCAAATATCAAGTCGACTTTGGTAACTTAAGTTTTAGTTTTCTATTACTTTTGTAGCTTCTTGTAATATATTTATTGGTTCTGCTATTATATATTGGGTTTATTAGAACTTTGTAATTTGTTAACTTATTTTAATTTAATTAATTGTTATCTGTGGATCAAAAATATATTTAATACTGTATACATTATAGATCAAATGTTATGATGAACATCCATTTTGTATATGCTCCATTTAATATGAGAACACCACTTATGAAATTGTTGACAATTTTTTATACAAACAGTTAGACAGAGTAGTCAGTCAAGTTAAATTATCAAAGATATCTCGTTATATTCTTTTTAGTTGCGCTGACCTGGTGCCTTCCGAATGCCGCTGCTTTCGGGAAGTTAGGAAAAATTATCACGCCGCCCAAAGAATCTTACAACCTCAGTACCAATAGTGGCAATTTCCTACGAGTATTATAAGAAAGTTCAAGGTAACACAAAGGGCAATGGAGAAAGCAATGCTTGGTGACGTGTTAGAATAAAAATGGCGCATTAATAAGATAAGAAATGTTACTGATATTGTTCAAAGAATTGCTCAGTTGAAGTTGCAGTGAGCGTGACGAAAACAAGGCAGCAAGAAGAACAAATAACGAAACAGTAATAAAAAAAACGATTCCCGTTGGTGCAGTAAGGGTGTTTAGTAGCGCTGATGAACGATCTGGCGAAAGTTATGGAAAGTTCTTAAATCGAGAGGCGTAGGACCGATTGCTTTGAAAATTCTTACAGGAGGCGTAGGCCCAATAGTAGGCGTCAAAAGACTGACTTGCTAATGAATTGACAAAATATGTTCTGCTTTATTTTTTATCTGTGAATGTATTTATATTATCCTAAGTTAGCATCAAGCCCACACGAATCGCCACAATAATAACAGATTATATTTTTAAAAAATATCGAAAAAGCAAATTTAAAAACTTGCAAATACATATGAATACAAAAATGAGAATTTTCGAGAACATTTCAGAATGCAATAAGCGATGTTATGTTAAATTTAATAAAGGAATGGAAATGTTTCATTGTAATACAATTCAATACAATAACATTAGACGTTGTTACAATAATATAATGCTCGAAAACGCAATATATTCATGTGGAATATGTTTTGTGGGGAACGGAAGTGGAACGGAGTGTCATTACACTAGGTTTCACTTCCGTTCCCTCTGCCTACCCTGCCTAGTGCGGGATACAGCGTGAAGCTGAAAAAAAAAGAAATATGTTTTGGAGATCGTCGTAAAAGCCACGGTTATGGATTCGATCTCTTCGCGAAGGAATATGGTGCAACGCATCTTTATGTTCCTCCATTCGATATATAATATTTAAGAATAATATTTGAGGCCTGTCGTGGTGCAGCGGCACAAGCGTGTGACTGTAACCGACATGGTTCTGGGTTCAATCCCCAGTCGAGGAAATGAAATATTTAATATTTTCAATTTAAATATTTAATATTTCATTTCTTTGCTCTAGTAATAAGGCAAAGCGCGGCGTTGAGTTCCGCCATTCAATACGCAATGCCTCGAATTCGGCGGAAAATGAGGAACGGAAGTGGAACGGAGTGTCTTAGCACTAGGTTCATGGGTTACCTCTGCCTAAGCTACCTCGTGCGGGATACTGTGTGAAGCTAGAAATAATATTTAAAAAATCGGGATAATAGTAGGTAACGGATTGCCTTAACAATAAGGAACTTCTTTTTTGATTTTGATATTTATGGGATTAAGTGTGAAAAGGCTTATACGATAACTTATATTCTGGTAAAAGCGTTATCATATAGACTAGTTCAAGCGTCACTTGCATAAATTACAAAACGTTAAAATTGTTTATTTTTCCGGAATTTATTGATAACATTTTGGGAAACCACACCTTAATGCTCTTTTACTCCCTAAGGACTTTACATTATAGGCTCGCCTAATTTTTGTGTACTTTAAGACTTTGCTTTGTGCTATAAGCCAGTCGTTAGTTCTCATTCTTCATTTACTTGTTCTTTAAACAGCTCTTTTTTTTTTATTATTATAACGAACTAACGCAAGCGCAAGTGAATATGTTACCTCTGTGGTTACAAAATAAACACAAAAATACTATGCCAAGACCAATTTGAACCCATATACATTTACGTCTAGTTAATATAAGGTACTTACGTCTATTTAAAAATTATATATCGAACATGTAAGACCGTACAGTAGCTGTAACAAAATTGGAAATCACACAATAACACACATGCAAGGTAAAGCAAACAAAGTTTATAGTATTTTCTCTATTCGAGCATTCGTAAATAAGTAAATTGAAAATTTTATAAAGCAACAAGATTTATTCCCGAACTGCGCTCAGTAGGTTTTGTAAGAAGTCTGTCTGGATATTATTGTAAATCTTTCGTTCGTTTCGTCTAGATAGGTATAGATAGCTGAAATAGGTTTTTTGGTAAAAGATTTTTTATTTTGAGGCATTTATGGCGTAGAGGTATGAGCGTGGTTAAACGAGATGGTTGTTGGTCTGATTTTCACTTGGCGATATATATATTTTTTTTGTTTTCAGCTTCACGTTTAATTCTGAGGACTGTCGTGGCACGGCGGCACAAGCGTGTGGCTGCAACCGGTTGTGGGTTCGATCCCCTTCGAGGAAATGAAATATTTCACATTTTTAATTTAAATATTTAATGTTTTCATTTCTTCGCTCTGGCACAAGGCAAAACATGGCGTTGAATTCTGCCACTAAACACGCAATGCCTCAAATTCGGTGAAAAGTAGAGAACGGAAGTGGAACGGCGTTTCCAAGTTTCCTCTGCCCCTGCCATGTGCGGGATACAGTGTGAAGCTGAGTAGAGTGAGTGAGCCTTCCTACCACGTGCAGGATTAACCTGCACGTGGCAGGGAAGGCAGAAGAAACTAGGGAACTTAGAGTTAAGACACTCTTCGTGGCGGAACTGATTGCCGCCACATTGCCTCCTTACCAGAACTATTACGGATCGAAAATACAATATATCGCGTTTCCAGTCACACCCCTATGCCCCTGCGCCACGACATGCCCTAACCCAAAGCAATAAAATTAAATAAATATTTAATAATTCCCTAAAAGTCAAAATTAGAGCCAATTATACATAATTATTACGTTTGAACCCAAATTTTGTGTTTAAGCCGAGACGTGGCCCGCAAAATATATAAAAGGTATGCTAATCTGACATTGATGGATTGTTCACTTTGAGACTGTCATGGCTGATGGCTGCGATGTATAAAACAATTTTAGTGTATATTATGTTTGTGTTTATTTTTTTTATAATTAAGTGCGAGTAATTACATATTGTTTATTTGATGTCTAGCCCCCGATGAACACGAAGGAATGTTTAATGTATATGTATATTGGTGAACGGATTTTGATATAGTTTTTATGTTTGAAAAGTGACTTAAATGAGACAGAAAATTTGTCAACACGAAATGTCTCCAGAATTTGAAAGAATGTACATATATACATACATACATATCTTCACGCTGTATCCCGCACGAGGCAGGGTAGGCAGAGGAAACCCGGGAACCTAGTGTTAAGACACTCCGTTCCACTTCCGTTCCCCACTTTCCTCCGAATTTGAGGCATTGCGTGTTGAGTGGCGGAACTCAACGCCGCGCTTTGTCTTATTACCAGAGCGAAGAAATGAAACATTAAATACTTAAATTTAAAATATTATATATTTAATTTCCTCGACTGAGGATCGAACTCAGAACCTGTCGTTTACAGTCACACTCTTGTGCCGCTGCGCCACGATAGGCCTCGAAAGAAAGTGGTAGACGGAAGACTTTTAATGGGAACAGAGTGCCTTAATACTAGGTTCCTAGGTACCCTTTGTCTCCGTTGCTATATGCGGGATACAGCGTGAAACTAACAAGAACAAAATAGTTGATCATAATGTAACAGTAATAACGGCCACATAACGTAAAACATTAGTTCATCAGCTCATAGACAAGTTAACTAAAATTAAAAAGTTTGTTTAATTACTATTGCGCAGAACTTCTGTGCGAATGTTATTAGTGAATTTCAAAGGCAGGTGGAGATTGAGTTTAAAAGTTGCTCATTTTAAGAAGTTTTCTTATATAGTTAATGAAGGTTATATATTGGGGCCAGATGTGGCGTTAGGGCACAAGCGTTGTGGGTTGAATTCGAGGAAATTAAATATCGTCTTTTCTTCGCTCTGGTAACGAGGCAAAGCGCAGCGTTGAATTCCGCCAATCAACACACAATGTCTTCAGAATTTGATAAAAAATGTAAAATGGCGGTGTTATTACTAGGTTTTCATATGACTCTTGTTTATCCTGCTATTGCTGGATACATCGTGAGTATAAAATGTTGTTTACTTATTTAATGTATGCAACATATGTATGTGGTTTTATATAGATAAGTAAGAGCTAAGATATATTTTTCTCTGGTTTTGATATCAGACGAAACAGAACAGAATTTTCATTTAATATAGTATAATTTTGTATTGGGTCGACTATTTATATGAGTCTTGGTTATATGCAGCTGGTGTAGAAAATACCTGTTTATTCGTTTTTTTAAGGTATATTTGGTGAAATGTTTTATATAATAAAATACGTGGTTACTATTTGGATCTTATTTTCTTGTCCTGAAACAAAATCTCATCATCTGGGTTGCAATGTTTAATATTTTTAAAGTTTTATATCACATATCGGGAAGAAAATTCGCTACTTTCGAAATTGTTTTTTTTTCAGCTGCAAGTCAGGGTATGCAGAAAGAACTTGAGAACCTAGTGTTAAGTACTCCGTTTCGTTCCCAATTTTAATATTGAAATGATAATTTTAAATTAGTATTACTTCCTTACTCTGAATTATGATTAACATATCACTAATTTAAAAAAAACATTATTTTTAACAAAAATGTAATAATTGTAAGTAAAATGTTTCAACTTTTGTTCTGCCTTTGAAATATCTTAATAATAACATTTTCTAGGTTAGACGGTAATCAACTAAATTAAAAATGTGAATGAATCTTTTCACTTCTAAAACAACATAATGGGTGTTTACATTTCATACTATTTCGTTTCTATTTGCTCGGTTGCGTTATAAGTCAGAACTGGCAGGTTTTTTCATAGTCCTAGTTTTGTTTTTTACCATTTACTAGGGTTCTGTTGAGGCCTGCTCTGGTGCAAAGGCACAGACGTATATGCGACATTTTGTGGTTTCCCAAGTACCAAACTACAACGGAAAGTGGAGAACAGAAAGGAGTGTCTTAATACTAGGTTCTCAAGTTCCCTCTGCCTATCCTGTTATATTCAGACTACATCATGAAGCTATGATTATAACTAGGGCAGAATTACTCGTCTATATCATTTTTTTTCTGCTGTGACGGGTCGTGATGCCATCTTTTTTTGTGTCCGGTGCTGGAGCCCAAGAATTATCTGGTCCTGCGCTATTCACATCTAGTGGTTTCCAGGGACCAAATCATGGCGGTAATATATATGAAGTTAAAAGAAATTAAAAAACACGCTTTTCTTAGTATTGTTAGTGCCATAAAATGTGTTTGGAGCAATCAATTATATGAGCCTAAATACAGTGGATTTTTGAGTGAGTTACCTCTGAAGAGTTCTATCATTCAGGTTCTGGCACCACTTTCATGATATCAGCTCGATGATACCATTAGCAATTAATTTCTTAAACTATCATAAATAAGTTAAAAGCTAAACTTGTTTTATTTCTGAATTATTTATTTAAATTTACGTATCCAACAAGCATAGTATATATCAAAAATAATATTTTATAGACATGTATGTATATATATTACATGTCTTTAGGCGTTTCTCGACTCACTAGAGCGAGATTGCCAAACATCTCGACCATGGAAGATGTGGAACACCGTTACAACGCAGAAATACGACTGGTTAGTATAGAATATTACATATTGTGTGTATTTTAGATTTTAAATTTACATAGAGAAATGCTACTTTACTATAGATCATGATGATCACTTTATAAAGTGACAACGTGTCACCTTTTTTCCTGCATAGGTTAGCAGAAAAAAAAACAAATCAAGCTTCTAAGTCAAAGATAAGAGCGTTTATGCTCTATTATGTATAGAAATCGCTGCGCAATTAACGTAGCGGGATATGAACCCGTGCCTCTCGACCACTAAGCCATACATACTCATCAAGCTGTTAGAAATTTCTAAAAAATGTCCCTACAGAGTTGCTAAAGAAAAGGGAAATTAAAATGATTAAATAAAATAAGTAGAGGTAATTAACAGAAATTCTAAATTTTAAAAATAATATCCCTGACTATTTATAGAAATCAAAATTAATAAGTATACTAAACCAAATGTGACTACTGAAAAAAACCAAGCAAAGCCAGCTTTTATATCCATTTTATTTATTTCTTCAGCTTCACGCAGTATCCCGCAAATGTCAGGGTAGGCAGAGAGAACTTGGGGACTTAGTGTCAAAACACTCCATTCTACATCCGTTTCCCACTTTCTGCCAAATTTAAAGTAATGTGTTTTGAAGGTGTGGATTGGTCAGCTAAAGTAGCAATGGGCCAGACACATAGCAAGAAAATCTGATAGATCTGGTTGAAGAACTACGATGAGATCAGGCTTCATGAGTAATCCTACCAGTTTGACCAACGATCTAGTCAAGTTCATCGGAAGTTGTTGGGTGCGATGGTCAGTATAATTACGTATAAAATTTAAAATTTTATTAAAAAATATATATGAAAGTTACTGAAGTATAGAAGCGATAAAGATAAAATAAAATAATAGTATAGAAATTTCGTTGTTGCAGGAAGTGAACGTATAGTTTAATTATACGGCATTTGGACAGTATCCAAGAGGCACAAGTTGAAATCTATAGTTCAATATTTCCTAAGTGTCAAATTAATATTTTGAAATACTTTGCTCGCTGGTTACTTCGCTTGCCAAGCCCTATAGCTTCGTCTTTTTCACTATACTTTCAAGTGAAAATCTTTATAAGGCTACTATATAAAAAAAATATAACAATGTATCCTACATTATTTGTAGTTAAATGAAAAATCAAATCAAGTCTCAATCTATTTTAGAGCCCTGCTGTACTTCCTTTTTTTTACGGAGAAGACACCGCAAACGAGCGTACGGGTCACCGTCGCCCACGGCCCCGTGTAGCATCAGAGGAGCTACAGAAGGGTTGCCGGTCCTTAAGATATATGGGCACCGGGGCCCGGTATTACCCAATGCGAAACGCAGTGGCCGAAGCCACTAGTTAACGCCGGTTTTTGATGCCGGGGGTGGTAACAATCCGGTCGAGTCTGCCCATGCGTGTTGTCATTGCTGACAACGTGACTCTACCAAAAGTACAAACAACTTTTAAATTTTGTTACAATTTCTTTAACTCCAAATTAGCCTAGTAGCCTCAGAACAACCACAGGCTCTGTCCGTCACTAAACATTAAACCATATATTAATGTAGCTTTTTTTAGAACATTACTAAATGCATTGTGAAAAATGGAGAAACCAGTTACTAATTATACACAAGTTATTTTGTTATTGATATCGCAAATGCTAGTGCAATTTAGGTATTTCAGACAATCAATTATAGTCAAAGTCTAGTCCCAAGCGTCTCGGATGATTCATATGTTCTAAACCTATTAGGTATTGATCGATCAGCTTCTCCATTTAGCTGCACTGAAAATGTAAACCTGAAATTAGATATCCTTAATTGAAGAAAAAAGTTTATTGTGGAACAGCCACTGATTAGAAACAGTAGTTTCTGATTAAAATTATATTTTAAGGATTAAATTATTTTAATCTCCTTTCTCTGTTAGACCAAAGAGCGGCGTTGAGTTACCCTATATAACAGAATTAAGGTGAAAAGTGAAGGAGAATGTGAATTGTTGCTAGGTATCCACCCTAAAGTGAAAACAAGTGAAAATAACTGACTTATTTTCTTGTGTTCCTATTGGCAGCTTCACGCTGTATCCCGCACACGGCAGTGTAGGCAGAGGGAGCTTGTGAATTTAGTGTTAAGACACAAAGAGCGAAAAATTGATAATATAAAATATTTAAATAGAAAACATTTAATATTTCACTTCTTCGAGTGTGAATCGAATTCACAACCTGTCGGTTTAAAATTTAACTTTGTATGACATAATATAAGTTTAATCCCCAGAACAGAAGAATAATAATTAAAAATATATATAATTCAAACATTTTATACTGAAAAGTAAGGTAAGGTAATGTATTTGAAAAAAACCCATTTTTTGTTTTTACAGCTTCATGCTTTACATAGGATAGACTGGGGGAATTTGGGAACCTAGTGTTAAGACATTCCGTTCCCCACTTTCTGCCATTTTAAGTGGCAAAACTCAACGCTGTGTTTTGTTTCGTTACCAGAAATGGCACTTTGTCATGTTCCCAGAAAGAAATGAAATCATTAAGTATTTAATTTGAAAATATTAAATATTTAATTTCTTTGAGCAGAAATCGAATTCACTAGCTGTCGCGCTTATAGTCACACGCTTATGCACTGCGCCGCGAACGGCCAGGTCTTTCCTTTTTACCATGAAGACAAAAAGACATAATACTCAGCTTCACGCTGTATCCCGCACATGGCAGGGTAGGCAGAGGGAACTTGGAAACCTAGTGTTAAGACACTCCGTTCCACTTTAGTTCCCCACTTGACATGAAAAAGACATGATGATTATTCTATAGATAATTCACTCATGTCATGTTCAACCATTATTACGTTATTATTCTATTAAAGGATACTTGCAAGATTATTACGGAGGCAATTTACAAGGTTGTCTTTGTTCGATTGTAGTAGCAATATGTACATATTGTTACAATTAAGTAATATATTGTCTTATTATAGCAAATTACTTTGAAATTATGTTTAAATACATAACAATGCATTTAATTTCTTTGTATATTGTCACAAGTAAGTGGGGGCCTGTCGTGGCGAAGGGGACGAAGCGTACGATTATAAACGTGACTGGTTGTGGATTCGGTCTCCACTGAAGAAAATGAAATATTTAGATACTAATTTCATTTTCTAGCTTTGGTAATGAGGCCAAATTTGTCCTTGACTTTCGCCACTCAAACAGCATGCCTCCAGAATAACGTGGAAGGTGGGAAACGAGTGTTTTAATTAGAATGGAGTGTCTTAACACTAGGTTCTCAGATTTTTTCTACTTTTTTAAGCTTTAAAAAAAATCTCACGACAGTACCTTGCCTTCGGTTTAAGTTTGTAGCTTGTCCGTTTAGGAGAATGATTAATTATTTTTATTTCTCTGTTTTAGTATTTAAAGCGATGAATTCCGCACAATGTCTTAAAATAGATAAGAAATTGGAAATTAAAGTACACAAAAAATAATTAATTTTCCCATGCGGAAATGAAACCTCCAGGACGTCACGCAGCTGCCTGGAAGACTATATATTTACCATATCCAAATCTAGAATGGTATGATTAAAGGCAAATAACAGCGTCGTCAATTAGAATTGTACAAATAATGTTCGAAGGTTGATTCAAGTAATTTGTCAGTACAGTGTGTTATGATAGGTTAGGTTTTATTAAATAATATGGGGTTCAAATCCCGATACATTAAAATATTTATACATTTTCTAAATAATATGTAAATATCTATAGAAGTAATAAGGCAAAAGCGCGGCGTTGAGTTCGCCACTCAACACGCAATGCCTCAAATTCGGCGGAAAGTGACGAATGGAAGTCGAACGGAGTGTCTTAACACTAGGTTCTCGGGTTTCTTCTGCCTACTCTGCCTCGTGCGGGATACAGCGTGAAGCTAAGTAAGTAGTAAATTAACCCTACAGATATGCCAACAACATAAATATGTTGTAACGTGGATATAAGGATTTTGACGTAGTTTGAAGAGAACATATGTCTTAGTGGGCAGGTCTGGATTTATCTTTTGCTATTGAATAAGTGCGTATTAACACATTTTTTTTGTGGGTTCCATCACGATTCATAAAACATTTTTTTTTTGTTTAACTAAGGCGTTGGATCCCAATCAATATATTCACAAAATCACAGGACGGCGTGGTGCTGAAATAGATAAATTAAAAAATTAATCCTTTTCAGTTTTGCTCTATCTATATAGAGTTATACATTTTTATTCGATTTTAACAAAGTTTAAGCAAGTTGAAGCAAATTACTATTGGTTCTTGTTCTTTAAAAAAAAAATGCTGCTAAAACAAAGTTATTAGATATACAAACAGCTCAAAATAAACTTATAAAATTAATATTCAATTATCCGCGCTTAGCGTCAACCAAGAATATCTACAAAGACACAAAAATAATGACAATTCGCCAACTGTATGTTTACAACATTTGTATTTATATACGAAAAACGCTTAATAAACACGTACAAACCAATATATCCTTTATTGCAATGCAAGATGTTAGTAGACGTAGTGTACGTAAATGCCGAGCGAGCTTATTAGTACTACCAAAAACAAGAACCAACTACGGTAGAAAAATGATTACTTTTGAAGGAGCACAATTCTATAATAAAATTCCCTTACATATAAAAAATGTAAACTCATTTAAGACATTTAGATGTCAATTGGCCAAACACATTTATGATAATTATTAACAACGTGTTAAGTGAGTATCTATGTTTACTGTTTTGTCACACTATTAAATTTAATTTACGTAAAGTATAATTGTAACTCTAAGCTAATCTCATATTGTCTGTTTTGTATAAATCGACGACAACCTTATTATAGTATCTAAAATATTGTTCTCAAGTTAGTGGCTAAGGTCTTATTGAGAATAAATGTCTTTGAACTGAAGTAAACAAGACATTACGCGTACAGTAACTCAATTCCTTCTATTGTCTCGTTACCTAAATGTAAAAATGGAAATATTACATTCCCCCAGGATGGAATCCAACTTACAATCGTCAGGCTTACAATCAGATTCTATGTCACTGCGCTACGACGGCCTAAACAAATTTTTTTTAGCTTCAAGCTGTATACCACGTACCACGCATATGGCAATGTAGGCAAAGGTAACTTGGGAATCTCACTTTAAGATACAAATTTCCGTTTCCCACTGTCCAACGAACGTAACAACGTATGTTGAGTGTCAGTACTCAACGTTGTGGTTGATCTTCTTACTAAAATTAAGAAATTACAATATTTAATATTTTATTTCCTATAGTAAGAATCGAACCCACTACCTACATTCTAAGTCGCACGTATGTGCCCCTGCGCACCGATAGGCCTCAAAATATTACAATGTTATATAATGGTAATATATAAGAGTGGAATCTCTATAGCACTTACAACCCCATGTCCCAAGGGCTGTATTTAAATAGGCAAATTCAAAAGGTTCTCTTGTAACATTAGCAAAAAAAATAGAAGATATTTTTATGTAACAAAAATATTTCAGTAATATTATTTTGTTTAGGTATGGAAATTATTTTTTTTCTATTTGGCGTTGCATTTCACTCATGATAAGTTAGGCAGAGGGAACTTTAGATCCTAGTGTAAGGACACTCGCGATCCCATTACGAACTTTTGTTACCCACTTTTCGCCAAATTTGAGGCATTGCTTGTTGAGTGACGGAACTTATCGCGCTTTGTCTCGTTACCAGAACGAACCACCTGTGGAGTTTATAGCCCCTACACGACATAATTTACTTATTGAAATTAAATATTATTTAAAATACATTTAAAAAAGAAAAGAAATTATAGTATTTTCCATGCTCTGGTAACAAGGCAATGCGCGACGTTTAGTGCCGCCATTCAACGCGCCATATCTTAAAAATAGGGCGGAGTGTAGGGGGCGCAGTGACACAATGATATGTTTCCTCTGGCTTCCGCTTGACGCTGTATCCCATTGTATCTACTATATCCCATATAGCAAGGTGGCAGAGAGAATCGGGGAACCTAATGCTAAGCTCTCCGTTCCCTTTACAACATTACCGTTCCCGTTTTCCCCAATTGAAGTATTGTGTGTTAAGTGGTAGAACTCAACACAACTTAACACGTAATGCCTCCAAAATATTTAATTTTCTCGAATAGGTATCGAACCGACAACCTACCGCGCTCACATTCGCATTTATCATCTAGACGCAAAACAGTGCTGTAATATTCTTTGAATAATATACACAATAATTACAAGCAAATTGATGCATATTTCACTCCCACGAAATTCGTACCCATTTGGTAAATTGGATTACATGTAAACAAAAATGTATGAGCCATACAAAAATATGCTTTATATAGTGGTAATACCATACATTATACATTTGTTATACAAATTCGTTTTTAAATTCTTCTAAAATGTTACTTGCTAATGCTAGCATTATTTAAATACTTATAAGCGTACTCTGTGATACATGTGGCGCAATTGACTATTTGAAAACAATGGTGGCGAGTTCTAATCTAAGGATAAACACAAAAAATAAACTGATATTAAGTAGCTCCGTGACTATTCATATTTAAAAAAAAACTGAGCTGATTTTGATGAAACTTGGGAGTTTCCTGAAGTTATAATATATACACTTTCAGTAAAAAAATAGAAACCTCAATATAATTTGTGATTTCTGAGAAATTGGTAGATAAAAATAATTTCAATTCTGATGGTAAGTCTTAATTAATTAATTAATAAATCATTATAATAATCAACTATTAATCAACTTCAATGAAATCAATTATATACAATCTAAACACATAACCTTCTATTTTCAAGTCAGTTAAATAGAAAGAAAACTTCAATTTAAAGTAGAAACAAATGGAAGCCTTCTATTTTGAAATCAGTTAAATATAAAAAATCAATAGAGCTTCTTATTAATAATAATATAAGAAATTAACTTTCAACAAACTTAGTTCAGTTGAAGCTGTAATTGATGCCTTCTACAATCGTTACTGCCTTTCAAAACCACTCGTTCAGTTATTGTTCGTACTAACTTCTAACTTCTATTGGAACTCTGTTGTTTATTAATGCATAGCTTAGTGCTATAGCTGTTTATGTTAGTAGTTAGCGTAAGCAAAAGGAACATGGGAACCTGGTATTAGGACAGAGTATCTTAACACTAGGTTGCCAAGTTTTAATTAAGGCATTGTTAAGTGGCTGACACCACAATCATTTCCTCATTATCAGCGAGCGAGTTTATGGAAATATTTAATATATCATTTACTCAAATAGGATTCGAAATCACGACCGTAGCATTACCGGTTCCAAACGTATTCCTCTGTCTTTTTATATTGAGCCATCGACGCAAAAACAGACGTGTTCTACCTGTGACCTGTGTTCCTTTCGCACTGTAGACCCTTATTTACTAATAACAGTCCTTATTTACTAGTAACAGTCTTGTTTATTGTTGTGGTTTCTAACTGTGGTTTTCGCAAATTAAATAACTAGATTAAGAGTTACGAGCACTTTAAAAAGAAGAAGTGTATTTTTTGGTCGAAGTTTTTTTTAAATTTAGATATATATATATATATATATATATATATATATATATATATATATATATATATATATATATATATATATATATATATATATATATATATATATATATATATATATATATATATATATATATATATATATATATATATATATATATATATATATATATATATATATATATATATATATGTATATTCTTGCGAAGTATCATTACACTTTGTAAAAATATACATGGAATGGACTCATAAGAAATATTAGTACAGTATTATTTCTTATAAATATTGGATTTAATAACAAAACGACAAAAAATAATCACGGTTTTGTTCTCTTTTTAAAACTTCAAATAAACAAAAAAAATATATTGCTTTCTTTTATTTATTTTTTTATTCTTACTAATATAAATATTCTAACATTAAAACTGGCTAGGGATGGCCAAATCCGGAACAATTACTTACATCCCTTGTGCGTGCAAAGGTTTAATCCTAATATGAATGATACATATTTTTTAGCTTTACGCTGTTTAACGTAAATAGCAAGGTAGCCTGAGGGAACCTGGAAACGTAGTGTTAAGACACTCCGTTCCTCACTTTTTGAAAATTCTCGAGTAATTGCGTGTTAAGTCGCGGAACTCAACCCCGCGTTTTGTCCTGTTATTAGAGTGAAGAAAGGAAAATATTAAATATATAATTTCCTCGAGTGGGGATCGAACCCACAACCAGTCCCATTTGCAGTCGCTCACATGTACACCTACGCCAGTAATGAACCTAATTGAAACATAGTATATTGCCACTACGTTCCCAAGTTGCCTCTGCCCACCCAGTCATGTTCAGGAAATAGCGTGAAGCTAACAAAAATATATATAGCGTACATATAAATATTCTCGGGTGTTTCAAAACATTTCGTGGCGAAGAGTGCAAAAGTCCACGGAAAGCCTATTATTCATTGTTATCTGAAAAACACGTGTTAGTTTTGATTTGTTGCGGCGTTTCAGTTTCAGGTAGCTTAGTTACTGTGTTGTTCATAGAATTTGATTGTTTATGGATATGGCATTTAAGTTATATTTTTTCTGAGCAAAAGGTCGTGGAGTAAATAATATTTATTAACATATTTAATTCTCTGACTGGAGATCAAATGTCCAACTCAAGTGTGCTTTTTATGTCTATTTAGCCTCACGCTGCTTCCTGCTCGTGGCAGAGCAGGCAGGGGTGATGGGACCCTAGTGTTAAGGCACTCTGTTCTCATTTAGACATTTTCTTTCCCCACTATTCACCGAATTTCAGGCATTTCGCAGATTACGAGATTCCATTACACTACCCGTCATAGTTTATAGTTCCACGTTTATGCCTTTGTCACAAACCGGGCTTAAATATTTTTTTTATTTTAACTTGATAATTACTCTAGCACATTGTAAATAAATAAATGAACGATACTTGCTTTTACCGTTCAGTCCTCTACTTCTATATATATATATATATATATATATATATATATATATATATATATATATATATATATATATATATATATATATATATATATATATATATATATATATATATATATATATATATATACATATATGTATATATATATATATATATATATATATATATATATATATATATATATATATATATATATATATTCGCCCGCGCCTGTGCCCGTACATCATAAGTAATCATCATCATATTTGATCAGTTTGTGTCAGGTAGGTATTAAAGTTATTAAAAAATATATCTAACTGAAAGTCAACCATTAATAAGGCAACTTGTATCACAATAAAATTATATAAAACAAGATAAGTATAAAGTGTTCGCTAGTAATTAATGAACAGAAACCAAACAAACAGCCACAATCAGTCAGTAGTTATTAAAAAGATTATTAAAACCTCGCTACGTTGAAACAAGCGCTACAATACCGCAGCTATATGAGGATTCTGCGTAGATACTTTTTTGCTGGAAAAGAATTGTTTAGCCTTTTTTATGTTTTTGTATATTAACACTATGTTGTTTCTCACTTTTCGCCGAACATGACTTATTCCACGCTGTATCCTGCACAGGGTTGGCACTTGAGGTAACTTGGGAAACTAGTGTTAAGACACTTCGTTCTGTTTTCCACTTTCCACCAAATTTTTGAAGTATTGCGTATTGAGTGGTGGAACCCAATGCTGCGCTTTGCGTTGTTACCACAGCGAAGAAGTGAAAATATTAAATATTTAATTTGAAAATATTCAATATTTCATTTTTCTCGAGTGAGAATCGAACCTACAACCTGTCGTACAGCGCGCTCGTGCCGATGCCCCAGGACTGGACACGATTTCTTTTCGGACAAACAAAAGGAAAATATTGCATACACATACATATCAGCATTTTTAGACACAATCGTTATTAGTATACAACTTTTTTAATATACAGTAAATAACAACATTATGGCAGTCTCTTTATTTATTTATTTTCACAGTGTAACAGTTCTTTTTCGGTTTCGGATTTTGAGATTATAAATTATGAAAAACGAAGTAATACTATATAGTATGATTACTATTTTTCTGTATATCACGTCAACTGGCGGGACTAAACTCCGCACTTTGTCCACCATAACAGCTTTATGCTCTCTCTCAAGCATGGCATGGTAGGCAGAAAAAACTGCAGAACTTAGTGTGTAGACACTTTCTATTCCTACCTTGCGTGGTAATCGAACAGACAACCCACTGCCCATATATAACTTTTCTAGAAAAAATAAAAGTTACTTCTAGCGCAATAATTCTTAGTAATGTTTACATTGAGCATTTTATCAGAGTTGTTTCAAACCTTATTTTTCAGTGGCAGTTGTTAGTTTTGAACTCGAGAGCTTTTAATGGCTGCATATGTACTAAGATAAAAACAATTATTAGAAAAGATATCGTGTTGGTTTTTTTTTTATTTTATTTTTAATTAAACCTTATGAATTCTTTTCAAATTAACAGCATATTAAAGAGTTTTAAAGAGTAACTGCTAAGTTTCTAGCCGGCTTTTCTAAGCAGAACTGCCTTCCGCGCCGTTGATAGCGACATGTTCATTCAATAAATAAAAAATAGATACAATAGTTTATTTGAACAAAAAATATATTGAGTTTGAGTGTGGTGCATTTCTTTTGGTTTACCCTGTATCCCGTTAATACCGGAATTCGGAACAATAGGATCAGTAGTAAACCCAATACTCCCTATGTTTCACGTAATTTTTGAGATATTATATATTGAGTGACGAAACTTAAATTCGAAAAACTCAATGTTGAGTGACGAAACTCAAAAAGAAAACATATTTTTCCCCCCGAATGGGAATTGAATTTACAACTGTACCATTCACAGTCATGTTCTGTTCTGCTGAAGCAATTTTCGTAATTCAATGCAAACTTTGATTACGATTTCTTCGATGTGGTTATAAGACAAAGCGGGGAGTATGATGTATGGCCGATATAAATCCGCCACACATGATACAATGTTAAAAAAACTTTTTGAAACTTTCTCAAAACAAAACTCCAACTTAGCAAAGAGGTGATAATTGTCACACGACTAAAAATATATATTTTTAATCATAGATCAGAACACTTGCTTCAAACGCAATCGCGAGGCAACTTTTAAGCACAGAAACTTTTAAATTGAAATTGGTTCATTGATTTCAGAGCAATCAAATCAATAGATAAACATACAAAAGCAACAAATATGGTAATAAGGCAAAGCGCGGCGTTGAGTTCCGCCACTCAACACGCAATGCCTCAAATTCGGTGGAAAGTGGGGAACGAAAGTGTAACGGAGTGTCATTACACTAGGTTTCACTTCCGTTCCCTCTGCCTACCCTGCCTAGTGCGGGATACAGCGTGAAGCTGAAAAAAAAAAACAAATGCAACAAAGAAATAGGTAAAATTTTAAATAGTCGCTGTTGTCACTGGGGGTTGAAAATTTATTGAAAAAAAAAATATATTTTATACCACTTCTATCATAAATAACAATCTAAGTCCACTCAGCTCTGTATTAACTCTTATTGCTGTGATCTAGGAATATTTTTTATTCGTTATTGGTTATGTACGTGAGATTTTACGGCTTATTTTTGTTTTATATGTTACATTCAATATTGAGTATGTGTTATACAAGGTGGTTTGGGCACGTCGAGCGAATAAGAAAGAATGGTAAAAAAGATTTATGAAGGAAAAGTGAGTGGTAAGAGAGGGAGGGGGAGACCTCGGTTGACCTTCGAAAACACAGTATCGACGATACTGGAGGAAGGTCACGTAAAAAGCATGAGGACCCCCCGGAGGGCATGTATGAAGAGGTTGATGACAGTGGACGAGGCGAAAGAGGTATGCCGAGACCGTAGCGTTTGGCGCTCCGTTCTCTCTGCCTACCCCGCTAGGGATATAGCGTGAAGCTAAGTTAAGTTAAGTGTTATACAAGGGTTGAAACAAATAATTTTGTAGCTTACGCTGTATCCCGCATATAGCAGAGTAAGCAGAGGGAACTTGGGAACCTAGTTCTTAGTTAATTTAGTTTCCATAAAGATACTTCCGTAGTTAGATATATAATTTTATATTGAGCTTAACGACGTACGTAAGAGCTCATAAGCCAAGCTTCTATATATTAGCATAATGCTATTATGGCAGATGTAAATTCATTTTGGAACTGAATCTCAGTATGTAGAATACGTTAGAAGCAAATTATTGCTGAAATACAGAATTTCAAAGGACCATTTTGAATAATTAATATTTAATATGGGCGCAGTTGCTTAAAACAGCTGTGCGTAAATACTTAAGGTGACTTAGAGTTGTCCGTCTATGTATGTTTAATTTTATATGCTTATTTATATAAATTGAGTTAGTGAGGCCAGTGCAAACGCTACGAGTTGTGGGTTCGATCACGACTCGAGGAAATGAAATAATTAATATTTTAAAATGTAATATCTAATGATTTCATTTTTCTCTGGTAACAAGGTAAAGCCTGGCATTTGAATTTACTTTAGGTTTCCAATTTACCCTGGCATGTGCGGAATACATGAACATGAAAAAAAAGTAAATTGTTTTAAAGTGTTATTCCACACTTAGGACAGAAAATGTTAAACATAAATTTTTAAAAAGCGTATAAAAATTTTGAACGAAGCAGGATTTGAACCTGCGCCTCTGGAACGGTTTTCCAGATTTTTTTGAACTTTTTTGAACGGTTTTTTCAACGGCTGGATGCGGGAGGCGCAAGACCGATTGTCGTGGAAATCCTTGGGGGAGGCCTATGTCCAGCAGTGGGCGTCGAACGGCTGAAATGATGATGATGATGATAATGATGTTTAATAGTGTATATTTTTATTTTATATAATATGTTATATTTCATTGTTGGTAACTATGTTTTATAAATAAATAAATAATGTCTTAACACTAGGTTCCCAAGTTAACTCTGCCATGTGCGGGATACAGCGTGAAGCTGACAGTCTTGCCACTAGTATCCCAGATTCCTTCTACCCACCCAGCTATGTGGTGGACACAGCGTGAAACTGAAAAGAAATTTTCACTACAGCTAAAAACCTAGTTCGATAGCGAAAAAGCCGAATAACTTCGATTTCCAAGTGTAAAGGCGAAAAGGGAAAATAGATCACAGCACCAGAGCTCTGATTTGACTGACGTTTTGTGAATGTAAAGCAGAATTCCGAGCATAAAAGTTTCGCAGAAAAGTTTTAAATAGACCAGAATTTGAAGCCGTGGCGTTTCAAATTATTTTAATATTTACAATAGTTTTTTTTTCTTCTACATCTCTACGCTTTATTTTGTATGGCAGAGGATGGAGAGTAATACTCTGTTGTCCATTTATTGCTCCAATTTGAGAACCTATTAAATAGCGTTGTTTAAGATCCTGCTTCGTCTTAATAATTAAAAATAAATATAAGCAATCGTCTATTGAAACATCGATAATGAAATGTATCGACATCCTCAGATACTCATGTTATATGAGTGTATGAGGTTACAGCGTGAAATTAAAAAAAAAGTCATATAAATCTTAGCGGACTTTCAATTTGCTAAGTTCAATTTCTATTTGAGAAAATGAAATTGTTAAATATTTTAATGTAAATATTTATTAGAGGCCTGTCTTGGCGCAGTGGCACAAGCATGTGTTTTTAACGCGACAGGTTGACGTGAGGGTTCGATCCCTACTCGAGGAAAAGAAATATTTATATATTCAATTTAAATATTGAATATTTTCATTTATTCGCTCTAGTAGCAGAGAAAAACGCGGCGTTGAGTTCCGTCACTCAACATGCAATGCTTCGAAGAGTGGAGAATGGAACGAAGAGTCTTAAGACTAGGTTCCCACGTACTCTTTGCCTACCCTGCCAAGCACAGCGTGAAGCTGAGTAGAGTAGAGTAGTGTAAATGTTTATATTCTCGCTCTGGTAACGAGGCTAAAGCTCACCGTTGACTTCAACGAAACCTGGGGTAGAGAAGTGTCTTACTGGTAACAGAGTGACTTATCACTACGTTCTCAAGTTCCCTCTGCCTAAGTAGGAGACACAGCGTCAAGCAAAAAAAAATAACGATTTGTATTGTTATATACAACTTGACTTTAATATTATTTGAATTGTTTCAAAAGTTTATAAAAGTTTCGCAAAGCGTCTCAAGATTGCTCCGGAACTTAGTTATATCTTTATAACTCTTTCAAAGGACGTTTTTCATTCAAATGTATATTTCCTTATGATCATATCTTTGAGATATATTTATTAAATAACATTTAATAAAATAGAAGTTCTGATATTTGAAAGAAATGAAGAAAAGACGAAATGCAAGATTAGCGTTCGTGATTAGATATTAGAACATGTAAACGAGAAACGACGTAAAGATAGAAGATATTAAACGGATGTATGAAAAAGCGTATTGCTGCGGGTAACAGGGTTACGGTGCTTAGCCGTATTGATGAGACGGCGAAACGTTAGAACAGTTGCATGTTGCGTACACAATGCAGTATAGGTACCAACCTTATTATAAGGCAACAAAACGTTGGAATTACAGAAGAAGAATGTAAGAAAAGTGAATATTATGGAGATACGATCTTTTCGTAGGACATGCGGAGTCAATTTAGCTGACCGCATACCCAATGAACAGATACACAGAATGGTAGGTAGTAGCGTTGATGTTACATGATAATGAAGAAGAAAATGGTCAGGTGGTTTGGGCACGTCGAGCGAATGAGTAATGAAAGAATAGCAAAACAGAAAAGTAAGTGGTAAGAGAGGGAGGATTGGACCTCAGTTTTGTCTTGTACCAAAAGCAGAAATGAAAACTTTAAATAACAGCTTCACGCTGTATCCCGCACATAGCAGGGTAAGCAGAGGGGGAACTTGGGAACCTAGTGTTAAGACACTCCGTTCTACTTCCATTCCCCACTTTTCGCCGAATTTGATGCATTGCGTGTTGAGTGACGGAATTCAACGCCGCGCTTTGCCTTTTACCAGAGCGAAGAAATAAAAACATTAAATATTTAAATTGAAAATATGAGGATATGGGATCAAACCCACAACCTGTCGGTTACAGTCACACAGCGCCACGACAGGCCTTACGAAACCACAAATATCAACTAAAAAACCAGATAAACATATAGACTATATAGACATATAGACTATATAGACTATATATAAAATATATAGACTATATAGACTATATATAAAATATATAGACTACAATTTGTACAAAAATTCCCTATAGTTTGGTGGGTGAGTATCAACTTTAAGCAGGCGAAGTCTTAAATAGGCAGCTGGTATTGTACAAAACATACAGTATGTAAATTTTAACTATCGCTTTCAGTTTGTCTTTGTACCACAGTAGAGCTTGTTTAATTTATGACTCCGTGAATGGCTCCTATTATCTCTTTGTTAACTGAAGCGACTGAAACTTAGTCGTGCACTCGTGCTAGATGCATCTCAAGATGAATGGAGTTTATGCGATGAATTTCATAGGCAAATTAAATATTAAATATTATTTTTATGTTTCATTTCAGCTTAACCTTGTATCATTCATATGGCAGGATAGGTACAGGGAATTTGGAATACTGGTGTTAAGATACTCAGTTTCCCGCTCTCCACTGTATTTTAGGGATTACGTGTTAAACAGCGAAACTAAATGCCGAGCATTGTCTTGATTTCAGAGTGAGGAAAAACAGCTCAGGCTCATATCATTTATATAAAGTACGTTCTATAGCACTTGTATCGCTAGTTTACCGTAAACATGTTAAGTTTTTTAAGTAATATATCTACTTTTAGCTTCACGTTGTATAATTGACATATGTAGTAGGGTAGGACAAGGAATTATATAGTGCTGAGACACTCGGAGTGTCAGCAGCACTATATAATTCCTCCATTAAAACACTTCCGTTTCACCCTATCCCCCGAATTTTAGAGGCATCGAGTGTTGAGGCGCGCTTTGCCGTGCTATAAGAGTAAATCATATTTTTTATTTATAAAAACAAACAGAATAGATACCACATCATAAATATAATTATTTTTTCTATTAAAATTTCTACACTTCAACATAGCTTGCAATTATAATGTGTTTTTTCCGTTACGTTTTTTATTGCTTTTGTCATAATTAAAAATAAATATTACAAAAATAACTGTTATCGCTTCTGACTGTAAACGCGGCGGTAGGGTGCTTTATTCCCACATGGGTATATAGAATGAGTTATTTTCATAAATTCACTTCAACAAAGCAAGACGCGTTTAATTCCGCAACTGACAACGTATTATTTCGAAATTAGGACAGAAAAAGTGAACCAGAGTGTCTAAACACTCTTCATTCTCTGCTTATTTTGATAATTACGGAATACAGCGTGAAGCATAGAAAAAATATATGTGTTGTTCCCAAGTCTGATAACAATATTACGACTCGAACTTACAACAAAGCACGTACTAGAAATCTCAATTTGACAATTAGCGTTCAGTACAACAAACGTATTTCAGAGTTCCCTCATACTTTACATAGAGACAGAACACAGAAGTTTTAAGAAGTTTATAGTCTTTATTAGAACAAAGTTTGGTATCTCACATATACGTACAGTGGGACAAAGTTCATCTACAGACACTATCTATTACAACTTTTGAGAACTTTTTGTTACAGGGTTGAAGGATATATGTATGTATTTTTTTGAATAACGCTAACCAGGTAAGTATCAGAAGCTTCGTTCCCCTTTTTTTCATCCATTCTGGAGGCGTTACGTGTTGAGTAGCGGAACTTAGCACCGCGCGTTGCCTTATTACCAGAGCGAGTAAATGAAAATATTAATAAGTTCACTTAGTCGATTGGCGATCGAACCTACACACAGACAGATCACAAGAGTATTTTTTTGTTATTTTTATTCATATTTAAATTTTGTTAGTAGAGTAAATTATTTCCTCGCTCTAGTACTAACTTTCCTCGGTGGTAACATTGTTTTTATTACTTTTGTGTAACTCAAAAAAATCCTATATATACCGTCATTTCAAGATCTAATGGTGGTATCACTATTGATATTGAAATAAAATAAAATATACGTTAAAAGATCACAATATTTTTTTTTATAGCTTCACGCTGTATCCCGCACTAGGCAGGGTAGGCAGAGGGAACTCGGGAACCTAGTGTAAAGACACTCCGTTCCACTTCTGTTCCCCACTTTCCGCCGAATTTGAGGCATTGCGTGTTGAGTGGCGGAATTCAACGCCGCGCTTTGCCTTATTACCAGAGCGAAGAAATGAAACATTAAATATTTAAATTGAAAATATTAAATATTTCATTTCCTCGACTGGGGATCGAACCCAGAACCTGTCGGTTACAGTCACACTCTTGTGCCGCTGCGCCACGACAGGCCTTACAATATTTTTTTTTGGCTTAAAACAATTTTCAAATTATAAAATTATTATCTGGATGATAACTTTGAAAATATGTACTGCTACACTCGGCTATGGTTATAGAAAAGTTGGTTGAGCTATTTCAATCTGCAGCACTATCCGCATACCTCTTGGTTCATTTTGAACCTGAAATTAGAAATTTTATTACAGCCATTCCTTAAAAGATTTATTTTTTATTTTAGTTACGGTAACCTCTATATGTAATTTTAATAAATCTATAATCGATCATTGTAGTGGACGTTTATTAATGTAATATATAAGTGCCAAAGTAGTGGTTTTTAGTATGTTGGTCTGTCGGTCTGTTAGTCTGTTCGTAAAATAACTAAACTGATCGAGGGTTAGTGTCTAACTTCTATTATTATTTATTATCAACATATATTTTTCCAGCAAAATACGGCAGATGAAAATACATTTTAATTTTTTTTAGTTACTATTATACTGTATTGTGCATATAGCAAAGTACTCTAGTGTAAATATATCGAAACTCAACTTCGCGATTCATTTTTACACCATAGCGAAGAAATATATATATATATATATATATATAGATATATATATATATATATATATATATATATATATATATATATATATATATATATATATATATATATATATATATATATATATATATATATATATATATATATATATATATATATATATATATATATATATATATATATATATATATATATATATATATATATATATATATATATATATATATATATATATATATATATATATATATATATATATATATATATATATATATATATATATATATATATATATATATATATATATATATAATATATATATATATATATATATATATATATATATATATATTCAACAGAGCGGGAATGGCACCGCAACCACTATGTTTACAGACACTGTATATATGCAGAGACGTTTATAAAGTGTATGTAAATGTAGAATTTTCTTGCTTTTGCAGCAGATGTTTTTTGCTTTTTATCTTTAAATAAAAAAAGATAAGACGTAGGGACGTCATCACATTAATCATTACAATATAATTTAAACTACAAACTCATATTTATTTAAAGATAAAAAGCAATAAATTTCTACTTGCTGCTTAAGGAACGATAAGCGGTTTACGTTATACTTCGACTCTTTATTAATTCCTTTCAGATCAAGTATTTTATATCAACTTCAAGCTGTATTCCGCACATGGCAGGGTAGGCAGGGGGAACTTGGGAACCTACTGTTAAGACACTCTGTTCCACTTTTTCTCCCCACTTTCCGCCGAATTTGAGGCATTACGTGTTGAGTTGCAAAACTCAACGCAGCGCTTTGCCTTGTAACCAGAGTGAAGAAATGATAACATTAAACATTCAATTTGAAAATATTAAATATTTCATTTCCTCGAGTGGGGATCGAACCCACAACCTGTCGTTTACAGTCCTTAAAAAAAAATTGTTTAATTTGAAGTTATTCAAATGAATAAATAACTTCAAATTAAATACAGCACCACAATGATACTAATATGCATCTAAACTACTATGCAAAATATATTGAGTTTGTAGTTTAAATTAATTCCTATTGTACGTCGTCCAGCGGAGCTCGTTGTTGGACGAATTAGCTGTAAAACTTGACTGTGATTTAAACCTACATCTTTGGAAGAGAAATTAGAGAAATACTATGATATGTTGTGGGTTCTATCTCACTCGAAGTAAAGAAATATTTTATTTTCTTCTGGCAATAAGGCATAAAAATGGCGTTGAGTTTCGCCACATAACGATCAATGCCTCAAATTCGGAAAGTAGGGTACAAAATCATTTCGCTAATGTCCCGTTGTATGGACACTCGGTTGCACGGTATATATAAATTTGTATGTACATATACAATAAGTTTCATTACGATGATATATACAATATATATCATCATAATGAAACTTAGCAATTAAACGTCGCTAAGGTGACAACAATGATAGATGGCCTATTAATTGAATTGGTAGTAAATGCCTGATAATGAAACTGGAAGCTGGCCAAATTTCGAAAACTAATCATTTATTAACCAAACTCATTTATATGTGATGTTCCTGGAATATAATTATATTTAAGGTTAACCTCCAACCATCCTGCGGTGTCAGAGCTCAATGCCTGACGTTAAATTTAGTCAGAAAGCTGTTACGCGAGCTCTGTCTTCCTAGGACATCTACAAGTCTAGTGGGCCGGATGGCATTTCTCCTCTTGTGCTCCGTTCATGTGCTCCCGAGCTGACCCGGTGCTAACGCATCTATTTCGGCACTCTTACTTAGTCGGCGTAGTCCCAGATTTGTGGAAGAGCGCTCTTATCCACCCGAATCCGAAAAAGTCGATGGTGCTGATGCTTCACGCTTGCATACGAAGGTAGTGGGAACCTTATTTTAATGACATTAGATTGCCACTGCCTACCACTCAGTGAGTACGTACGCTCCATACCACTGAGTGAGTGCATACGATCCATACCACTGAGTGAGTACGTACGATCCTACGTACGCTCTGTTCACATTTTCCATTTTCGTTCACTTGCAGTTTCCATTTTTTACATAGTCTTATTAGAAAGAAGCCAGCAAAAAAAATGACTCTTTCCTCCTGAGTGCACAACAAACCCACATACATACATAAACTTGCAAATCCAAATACATTAACAATCAAACAACATATTTGTATATCTAAATAATATGAGATATCTGAATTACTATTTACCAAGTAAATAGAAAACGTATGGACATAGTACGTAGAAGTGTTTACACAAAGTCGAAGACAATTTATTGGACACAAAGCGTTGAATGAAATGAAAATATGATATTTATAATGTATGATGTTCTATAATGCTTATGATAGTAATTGTTGTAATTTCCACTCGACAAGATATTAATGTCTTAGGTAAATGAGACATAGAGCGGCGTTGGGAGCTTCCATTTGCAATGTCTTTAAATTTGGTAGAAAATTTATAATAGAGTGTTTTTTTAACTAGATCGGATCTCCCTACTGTGCTGTAGTTGAGGAGTCATCATTATTTTTATTATTAGTTTATTAATTGGAATTTAGTTTGATTAGAAGCCCAATAGGTATGTTATTCATAAAATTTGTCGTGACACAGTGGCACAAACGACTGCGACTGTAAAATAATTTCACCATTGACAGGTCAAAGCGCGGCGTTAAGCTCCGCAGTATTAGACAAAATGCCTCTAAAATTTGGCCGTTATATATTTGTTTATTTTTTTTAATTTTTATAATAAATATATACTGTTCTACTATACTCAACTTTACGCTGTATTCCGCACATAGCAAGGTAGTCAGAGGGGACTTGGGAACTTAGTGTTAAGACACTCCGTTTCACTTCCGTTCCTCACTGTCCGCCGATTTTGAGGCATTGCGTGTTGATTAACAGAACTCAATGCCGCGTTTTACCTTGTACTAGAGCGAAGAAATGAAAACATAATTTATTTAAATTTAATATACTAAATTTTTCATTTCCTCAAGTGGGGATTGAACCCACGACCTGTCGATTACAGTCACACGCTTGTACCACTGCGTCACGACAGATCTCGTTGAATAAATATATATAAAAAGGTAAAATCTTTCCATACCTCACTTTTATATGAAGTGTGTACACACCATGTATAGAGGATACGAGACAAATTCGATAGGCATTGTACTTCACACCGGCCGTCCCTTACGAATCCTGAGCAACAACAAAAGCTAATTTTCTATAGAAATACGCTTGAACGTTTTAGAATATTTACTTCGCACTAGCATTGTTATATTTTGCGTAATATCTTTTATATTTGATAAATAATAAGCAGACCGTCGTAGCGCAGTGGAATTGTTGTAACGCGAAGACTATAAGTTCAGTTCTCGTTCGGTGCAATTTATGTATGCACTGTGTATCTTAGTAACCGACATGGTGGGCCAAAGGCACCTGGGAACCTGGAGTTAAGGTACTCTTTTAGTCACTTTCCGCCGAAATCTCTAGGCATAACTTGTTCAGTGGTGCAACTTCGTGTTATAATATTACCAGAAAAAGGAAATGAAAATAATTCATTTCCCAGAAAGAAAATCGAATATGCAACCATTGTGTTTACAGTTAGATCATAATGACTTCTCAATTTTCTTAGACATCCTCAAATATAATTTTCAATATCAAAACTAATATATCGCATAGAAGAAACGATCTACATATATATTATCGTATTAAAATGTTTAGCTCGTGTTAGATCAAAAGTCAGTATGCATGAAATAGGCTTTGATAAATAAATCTTTATGCTTTTACTCTATTAAATGATTTTTTGATGAGGTCTGTCATGGCGCAGCGGCACAAGTGTCTGACTGACTGTAAACAACAGGTTATGGGTTCGATCCCCACTCGAGCTTTTTTAGCTTCACGCTGTATTCCGCACGAGGCAGAGTAGGCAGAGGGAACCCGGGAACCTAGTGTTGATACACTCCGTTCTACTTCCATTCCTCACTTTCTGCCGAATTTGAATCATTGCGTGTTGAGTGGCGGAACTCAACGCCGCGCTTTGCCTTATTACTAGAGCAAAGAAATGAAACATTAAATATTTAAATAGAAAATTTTAAATATTTCATTTTCTCGACTGGGGATCGAGCTCAGAACCTGTCAGTGCGCCACGACAGGCCTCAATTAATAATTAATTTAATATTTTCAAAATAAATATTTTTAATGTTTTTCATTTCTTCACTCTGGAAACAAGCCAAAGCGCGGCGTTCTGATATAAGTGCTTCTTACCAAATGTACTGACCAGATTATAAAATTAATATACATAAAGACTGTACATCAAAATCATTGTTTACTTAAAATATTGAATGATATTGTTCTGAATTTTACTGACATCTGAAGATTTTTACGTTCACTCTGTTGCATTCAGCCAGATATTTCAGCCGCGCTAAAATGTTTCATAAAAAAAAATGATAGGAACCGAAACGATATTTGATTTTTGACAAGTTTTGTTTAGAATTTTAGTTTTTTTTTATATAGTATAGTATTAAGGCCTTTTTATTTTTTTCTTTTTTTTTTACCGTACATTCTCCTTCGTGTGTTCTCCATTCAACGTGAAATTGGCGAAGTTATTCTGTGCTCAACTGGCACGCTCGGAACGCCATAAGGAAAGAACTGAACTGAACTCTATTAAGGCCTGTCGTGGAGCAGTGGCACAAGCGTGTGACTGTAACCGACAGGTTCTGCGTTCGATCCCCACCCGAGGAAATTAAATATTTAATATTTTCAATTGAAATATTTAATGTTTTCATTTCTTCGTTCTGGCACAAGGCAAAACACGGGGTTGGGTTCCGCCACTTAACACGCAATGCCTCAAAATTCGACGGAAAGTGGGGAACGGAAGTGGAACGAAGTGTCTTAACACTAGGTTCCCAAGTTCTCTCTGCCTACCTTGCCATTTGCGGGATACAACGTGAAGCTGATAAAAAGAGATAGATAGACAGGTAAATTAATACTTGCAAACGTTTTGTATTCTAAAGATTATTTTACATATAATATTTTGTATATTAGTTTCTTACCTTTTTATATTTCATTGGAGTAAACCGTCATAGTTCCTGTAACAATATGTTTGTAAGATAAGTCATTTCTCTAATATAATTTCACATACAATTCTGTTACATAGTATATATTCAGTGGCTAAATATGTATGATCGTGTTAGGGCCTATCATGGCACACGAGAAGTTATGGGTTTAATCCCGAGTCGTGGAGATGAAAAATTTAATACTTTTTGGAAATTAAATCTTAAATGTTTTCATTTCTTTGCTCTGGTGACGAGGCACAACGCGGCGTTGATTTCCGTCACTCGATACGCAATGTCATAAATTGGAAATCTATAGGTATAAGGCAACTTGTATACGTAAGACGTAACGAGAATTTTCTATTTGTATCTGTTAAAAGAACAATAAAAAAAACAAAATCAATATTTTTAATTTTTCAAGTAGGGAATGATAGTAGAACGGAGTGTCTTAACACTAGGTTTCAAGTTCCCTTTGCCAACCCTGCCATATGCGGGATACTATATAGATATATAGATTTTTTAAAATTAAGAACATATGGCTTAATAGGTTAGTAAACTTGGACGGTTTCCAGTTGACTCGTGTTCAAATCTTGGTATCGTTAAAATATTTGATATCATTCTAAATATTTTTGTTTTCTTAATGCGGTTGTAAATTTTAAAAATCTTTCTTTTATAATAAGCTTTGTATTTTTATTTCAAAAGAATTCTTACAAATAAGCGCCTGTAAATGCTTAACATTTATTATTTAATATATATTTAATATTTTCAGTGCTTCGCGATAATAAGGCAAAACGAGGCGTTGAGTTCTGTCACTCAACATACAAATCTATCTACGATTTCAAATTTCCTCTGCCTACGATGCTATATTTGGGGTACAGCTAAAATATTTAAACAAAAATCTTATTTATTATTTTATAAAGTTTCTATATTTCCATTTCGCCGTGTTTAATAAACATCCCCTGACGGACCGCAACTCTGGCAAATAAATGTCGGCTTGTTTGGAGACAAATTGGACGCTATAGCCACCAATTAATCGTTTCGTTTATATTTTGTGGTCACAAAAAATGACTAATTACCTGAGTTATATGAAAAAATAATTAAATTTTGCAAATTATGAAATGTATTTATTGAAATTTGAAAAATGTCGTAGCGCTGGAGCATTTCACTTTAAACACGATAGATTTCTCGGCTCGGGCTCAACATTCATACCCCACTTATTCACGAATATGAAGCATTGTGTGTTGAGTAGCGGAACTCAACGCCGCGCTTTACCTTGCCACCAGAGCGAAGAAGGGGAAGTATTAAATATCTCATTTTCTCGAGTGGAGATTAAACCCACGTCACGCCACAACAGGCTTTTTGTTTCTTTTTTGTATTCGATACGAATTAGTGCAAACTATATACAAAAAAATTGTAAGTTATTTCAATTGGACCAAGCAGGCGAAGCCGCGGGCGAAAGCAAGTACTTTCACGGGTACTAAACTAATAAATTTCTTGTGAAAGCATTAGATATAGTTAGTTGGAAGCATCAATTTTGATCTATATTGTAAGACCACTTTTCAATTTAATATGAACTGTCATAGGGCAGTGTATGATATATGAGGGACAGAGGCTTGAAATATGTATGTATCATACATACAATTTGTAAAGGTTTGTTATAGTAGCTTCTACAGATAAAATATTGCATCTTCACACAGTATTCCGCGCAACCCCCACTTTCTGACAAATTTGAGTGGCGGAACTCAACGCCGCGTTTTGCCTTATTACAAAAGCGAAAAAATTAAAACATTCAATATTTTATCGAGTGGAAATCGTATAGTAGTAATCGAAAAAAAAAAAATAACTTCAACCTGAGTAACGTAAAATAGCGTTGCAAGTTATCTGGCGCAACTCAACTCCGTGCTTTATCTACCAATGTGAGATTATGAACATTTTTTTCTTAAACTGCTGCGCCTGCACAATGATGCTGTTTCGTACGCTGATTATTAAATAAGCCTATATGTATTATTGTAACCTTTTCTTTTTTTTTTTGCTTCAAACTATATCCCATCCATGACAGAATAAACGGAGGGAACTTGGGAACCTAGTGTTAAGAAATCTCGTTACGTTCCCTACTTTCCACTGATCTTAAAGCATTTCGTGTTTTAAACTTAACGCCGTGCTTTGCCTTGTGAAGAATTGAAAATATTAAACATTTAACTTCTTCGAGTGGGCATCTCAAACCACAACCTGTCGTTTACAGTCACAAACTTGTGCCCTGTGCCACGAACATTATTAAGTTACTAATTTTTTAATTACTTTTTACTTTACACATAGTCTTAAATTATTCAAAATGCCAATTAAAAAAATACAACTTTTTTAGATATAATAACAAGTAATTACACAACTCCACGATCAATTAACTGTGAATAAATAATTTCAACTAATTTTCAGGCTAATTTGAGAACAAGCGCAAGAGCACAAGCGTGAAACGGTAAAACTGGTTATGGGTTCTTTTCAAATTCGACGAAAAAAATATATTAAAAATGTTTTTAAAACAAAATTTAGACACGTATAGTTAATAGAATTGTTTTCAATTTGAAATCTTATTAGGAGATTACACATTCAATTTTCATTTTTACAATAAAATATCCAATTAACACACAACAAAGAGTTTCATGATTACGTCCGAAAGGCAATTTACTTTGTGTTAGCTACAAATAAATCTTGTATGCCCCCAAAGTGCACTTCGGGGCGTCCGCTCTCATATTCGTATGTAGATATTGTTACAGTTATTTTTCATATTGAATAAGTAATAATTGACATTAAAAATGTACATCGAGGTCGTAGCGCAGATTTACAAGTGTGGGTGAGAGAGTTGTGGGTGTCCCCATTTGAGGAAATGAAATGTTTAATATCTTTATTTCTTCGTCCTGATAAAAAGGCAGTGTTGAAGTCTGTCACTCAACACGCAATACCGAAAATTCAGCAGAAAATTGGGAACATGGTGTACTAATTTGAACTGAGTGTTTCCTTATTAGGTTCCCAAGTTCCCTCTGCAATTAGCATTTTGTTAAAAAATACTACTGTATATTAAATAGAAAGTTGGCTAAATCTAAATTACAGAGATATTAATTAGATTAAATATTTTCAGGTCTGTATTGTTTCTCGCATGTGGCAGGGTAGGCAAAGTAAAATTAGTGTTTAAAGAGAATAGGACAGATTGTAGGGTAATGAGTCTCTCCATACCCTACTTTCTGCCTTATTTTCAGGTTTGAGGATTGCCTACAGCGTTTTAGAACGTAACACTTTGTTCTATTAACAGAGGTAGAAATTAAACATCCCCGATTGAAACCGACGAGTTTACAGTAAGACTGTACCTGTTATGTGCCTTTCTAATAATCATATACATAATTTTATTTTATCAAAGAATTTTTAATATTTTCGCGCTTGTTCCTTACCAGCATACTCATTCGCCTAGACAATGTTTAACAACCTTCTTATATTCCCTCCAGAGATCTCCATGATTTTCACGTGACCTTCCTCCAGTATCATCAATATTGTGTTCTTGAACGTAAATCAAAGACCCCCGACGAGGTATAAGTCACTATGTTCTCATTAAGATATATTTCCCACTTTTCGCCGATGTCGGGATTCTTAACCCGTGCTTTTAGTTACCAGTATGTAAATATTTTATTTTCTCAAATAAGAATCGAACCCACAACCGATCATGGTTTTAGGCACAAATTAGTATCCCAGCATCACGATTGGCCTCATAAATAGTTTTTGCCATTTTTTCCTCACTCATTCAACAAAAAAAAATTTAACAGGTTTTAAATTCAATTATAATATTTAACAATCAAACTACAAAACAATTAATTGAAAAGCTCCGCTAAGATTAAGATCTTAATAGCAAAAGCTATATACATAGTTAGACTCTGTGATCGCAAAGTAATTGTTCAATTATCGGTTCGTTATACGTTAGAAAGAAATTAACGGGGACGTGACTTAATAGGCACTTTATATCAGACAATGCGGCTTAAGTAAGGTAGCTTTAGGGAGCTAATCTAGATAACACTTGATATTTGTTAAAGCCTTTTAGGGTTCCTTAAAGGATAAAATGGTATCCTTATAGGATCATTTTGTTGTCCGTCTATTCGTGTGTCAAGATAATTTTTTAGGAGAACTTGAAATTGAACCTACTGAACCTTTAGTGGCCGAGTCCGAATTTCATTTTATTTTTTCAAATGAAAACTTCTTTAGGCGCGTTGAGCGTTTTGGTAGAGGGTAAAATCCTCGGTACGAGTCACCGACATGCTAATGATAATAGTATATCTATCGCTATGGAGACCCAGACTAGCGCACGCGCAGTAGCCTGTGTACACGTATACACTAATACATCGACTATTTCTGACTGTATTATGTGCGCGTTGGACGATTTTTGGATAAGTATAATTTTGTGAGTCACGACAATGATGTAAATAATGAAAATAATGTTCAAACTTGAATTCATTGAAATTCGTGTAAATATAAATACTATGTATAATTAAGATAATTGTATATTAATTATTTTTTCAACCACTTTGTATTTATATTTTGTTCATGCTTTGTTTAACCCATCATATGTAACTAATAAATAAAACATAAAAAAAATCATATATTTTTTGCATATAGTTTTAATTACTCTCAACTTATTAGTTCCGTTTTCACTTCTATCGGCAGTCCCACGACTGCTATTTTTTTTTTTCAGCTTCACACTGTATCCCTCACTAGGCAGGGTAGGCAGAGGGAACGAAAGTGAAACCTAGTGTAAAGACACTCCGTTCCACTTCCGTTCGATTTTGAGGCATTGCGTATTGAGTGGCGGAACTCAACGCCGCGCTTTTGCCTTATTACCAGAGCAAAGAAATGAAACATTAAATATTTAAATTGAAAATATTAAATATTTCATTTCCTCGACTGGGGATCGAACCCAGAACCTGTCGGTTACAGTCACACTCTTGTGCCGCTGCGCCACGACAGGCCTCCGAATTTCGCTTAAACATTTATTTAGATGATATAATATTATTATTTGTGTTTTAACTGTTCTTTTCAGTTTTCGATATATTTCTTTCAGCTATACAGATTAGGCAGAGGGAACTTGTGATGTATATATGAGACTTGTGTGTGTGTGTGTGTGTGTGTGTGTGTGTGTGTGTGTAAATACTCTGTATTAATACTCTCTGTGTCTCATTTCTAACACAATTGCGTCATGCGTGTATGTGTATGGCGAAATTGAACGCTCATGGAGAAATAAAAATAATACTTTCGGCTATATTGAAACTGAGCCGTCTACAGGTTTACAGTTAGACGGTACATCTCATTTTCTCACAATCTTCATTCTAGATAGTATCAAATTTATATGTGAATAATTTATCTATTGTTCCCAAACTGAACGTTACGAACACGTTGCAGTTCTCTAGAATAGTCATGAATATGTTCGTTAGTGGCAGAAACTAATGACATACTTTGTTTAGAGATCTAAAAGGAACAATTTAATTATATTACAATTCTCTCTTAAACAACGCACTGCGTTAAGTTCCGCCACTGAACACGCAGTCTCAAAAATTTAGTTTTGTTTTCCTAATCCTAGAAAATTAAGAATAGTTATGTAATTATTTTTAGGTTAATTTATTTTCTGTATAAAGTAAACATAAACAGTGTTAGGACACTCCGATATCCTTACGCTTATATTGATATGAATAATGGAATCTGCAGACATCGACAAGTACTGTAAACGTAACAGGTTGTGGTTTCGATACCCATTTGAAGGGATTAAATATTTCATATTTTTAGTTCCTTGCTCTCAAAACGTGGTAAAACGCGTCATGGAGTTCCATCAATTAACATATAAACGCCTCATTCATTTAATTACAATTCGTTGGAAAGTAGAGAAATGAAGTGTCTTCATGGGAACAGGGTGCCATAACACTAAGTTCCCAAGTTCCCTTTGTGTACCCGTGCTATATGCGTGATACAGCGTAAGGCTAAAAAAAACTTTAACATAGCTTTGCGTTGAGTTCCAGCACTAAAACGCAATTGGAGAGTTTAAACACTAACTTTTCTTTGTCTACTCTACTATTTGGTAAAAATAATAATAACTCATACTCGTAGTATTACCGAATTGAGGTTTTAGAGCTTGAATGCATCAGTTAATCAAAATACACATTTGAAGTTCCATATTGACTCATATTGACAATTGCCAAAATTGTCCAGCTTTCGGAAATTTGAATACTGTCAGAGTTGCTTTGTATGATGTCATTGTTAGATTCTTATGTTGATTAAGGTAAACAATTTTATTTCTTGCCAAATGTAATCTACTATGGCAAACTTGTGTATAAAAGAATTACTTTATATGTCCCATTATAAAATTTGTAGAAATTAAAGGCGTAATTCAACGCTGAACTCACTGAAATCAATTATTTTCACAAATGAAGATCAGATGGCATTTTTTTCGTTGATACAAATTAAATCCTAAAGTATGTCGTAAACAGATTAACCACAGAAATTTCTGTATGCCGTAAATAAAACAACGTTGAACATGTACGCATTGAAACGTGAACATGAATACGATAACAAAAAATATTAAAAAAAAATCCATTTGAAGTTCAGTACTGTAATTCGACGGTAATGGGTTCGAATCACACTCCGAAGAAAAAAAAATCATAAACATTGATACGAAACAAGTGATCATTATTTTTTATTTAAAAAAAATCACAAATTTTATGTTTTTTTTTTTTAATTCTGATACCATCAGTGTGTAGCGCCAAAGCGTCTTATTTAAATTATGTTTATGTTTCCGTAGGGTTAAACTCCGTAAACACAAAATTTAGGAATTTGGCGAATAGTAGCAATTTCGTTGTAAACTACCCTATGTACCTCTTGCATACCCTACGGGAACCCTAGGCACAAGCGTGAAGCGATTTTTTTTAATTTCAAACACGTCATACACAGATTTCCCACATTTTTCGTCCGCCATAACACGTACGCGTTGAAATGTGAACAACTGAGAACGTCAAGAGAAAAAAAGTTATAAATCATGCCTTTCTACGTGTGAAGGGCGAGTACTCGTGTTTCTACTTAGCGTCTCCTTTTTGTTTTAGCCGGCATCAATATTATATTCTAGCGGCCTGGTCGCGGCTTCGCCTGCTTAACAACACAATTATTTAACTAGAGATCATTTATTTACTAATGTAGCGATTTTGTTAAATAAAATGTTTTACATTGACATATTCTTTTACTTAAAATTAATCCAAATAGAACAAACTCTAAATCGCAAGAGAAGGTCACTAAACTAAAATAGTAAACTTATTTTTTTTTATTAGCTTCACGCTGTATCCCGCACGAGGCAGGGTAGGCAGAGGGAACCCGGGAACCTAGTGTTAAGACACTCCGTTCCACTTCCGTTCCCCACTTTCCGCCGAATTTGAGGCATTGCGTATTGAGTGGCGGAACTCAACGCCGCGCGTTGCCTGAACCAAATAAAATAGTAAACTGAGACCCAGATTGCCCAACAAAGCGACACAGCCTATCTTCAACACTCTAGCTATAAAATAGCTCATGTTCATGGTGTCAATAGATTATTTATTTTGAGATCTAGCTAGTATAGATTTGTATTTTTTTTCAGCTTCACGCTCCATCCCGCACATGGCATGGAGTAGGCAGAGTGAGCTTGAGAGCCTAGTGTCGAGACACTCCGTTCCATTTACCACTTAATTAATATCATTACACAAATTTGCAGTTCACAACTAAAGAAACAACCATGATTGATGAAGTTCAACAACTTAAATATACCAAGAAACAATATTTTACTTACGAACTACAGTATAATTATTACTTTCGTTACAGTTCATTCCTATGGAATCGAGGTCGAGTGAAGTTCTTAAATTGTTTTTGTTTTAAGTTATTTTTAGTTCTATTAGTATATTAGTAATTTTATTATAAGTATAGTAGAGAATCTAGTTTTAAGGCATTCCGTTTCCTTCGAATCGAGCAAGCTTTGGGACACTGCGAGTTGAGTGGCGGAACTCAACGCCGTGCTTGTTTCGTACCAGAGCGAGGAGGAGGAAACGCCATGACGCTGCACCACGGCAGCCTCTATTAACGCTTTAACGATTATAATAGTATTTCTATATAAATAGATGTTTTCTTTTTCTGTTTCTACATTACATTATGTACATATGTACATAGCAAGCAGGTCAAACAGAAGGAACATAATTGATCATTACTCATAATAGTGACACTACTAACTTAATCTAGTGTTAAGACACTCCGTTCTACACTTTCTGCTCGATTACGAGCCAATCGAACACCGCGTGTTATATTATGACAACGTGATAACAAAAAAAAAATTCAAACATCACATTATCTTGAACTGGAATCGAACCCGTAACCACGTAAACTCCGATTTTCTACCAAAGTCTGCATTCACTTTTCAATGCAAAAATAATAAAAGTAAGCGGAATCTCGTTCCTTATTAAAACTTTGTGTAAACAATATGTTAAATCTTGGCTTCCCTGTAACTTCTTTAATATTCAATGAACTTAAATGTTCCTTAAACAGTATCTCTACAATAGAATGTAGAAATTAACAATAGCTGGAGCAAGCAGAACTCGGTAAGTTTAACCACAGTGTACAGTCGGTATAAAAAAATTCTTATTATATTATCACGTCACGTTTATCCGATGAATATAGAGAAAAGATCATTTTCTCGCTTAGTCAGTCAAAATAAGTTGCTAGGCTTCGCCACTCAACATATAATATCTGAAATATGTATAAATCAAGACTAAGTGGTGTAACTCAACGCCGTATTTCATTAGCTATAGCTGGGAAATAAATATAATAAATTCGCTGAGATCCATAATCGTTATGTTTGTAATTAAACGCTGTTCCACATTGCCACAACGACGACCTAAAATTATAAAATAGAGCACAATGACTTATTGATGGGAACAAAGTGCCTTAACGTTAAGTTCCTATGTTACCTACTCTGCTAAGTGAGAGATACAAATATGCACGTGAAGCTATAATATGTTTTATTTTATTTTTTCTGCCGACAGTACTGCAGTAATAGGCGAGCCGTACTAGCGTGGAAAAGAGGAAATAGGTATTTTTACCTCGCTATGGACGATTGTACGTAATTGACTTGGAACAATGTACCAAGTCGATAAAGGGCGTAATTTGAGTTTTCATTTAACCATTACGTACCTACGTTTCAATATTTGAACAGTGTTAACTATAGCCTGACGAAGTCCATTTTATGCTATATGCTGATATATTTCTTTCTGTCGTAAAATGTTGTTTAATTCTTAAATGAGAATCGAAGTGTTTTAATATTATGTTCCTCTGCCTTCCCCGAAATGCAAGAAAATAGCTTTGCAAGGTTAATGGATAAATTGGGAACCTTTATTTTTTATATATAAGCCTAGGTATGCCGATTTTTCCTAATTAATATTGTGAAGCTGGACAATTTCTATGGCTAACCGCACTTATCTGTTTAACCCTTTGTAATTTTATTGTAACTATCTATTTTCGATCAGATTACTTAGATAATCATGTGTCTGGTCCATTTGAACACGTGGGCGTAAAGGTAAAAGTAACAGCCAGTTCAATATAAAATAACGCTATACCTCGTCAGCATCTCCATAGCAAAATCTATTTTTTCTATATTCGTTTCAAACAAGGTATGCAGCAACCACCAATGAAAGTCAAACGCAGTACCACTACACCGCGATTACATTTATTCTATGTTTTTTCAGCTTCAATCTGAATCCCGAACATGGCAGTGTAAGCAGAGGGAGCTTGGAAACCTAGTGTTAACACACTCCGTTCCGTTTATCACTTTCCACCGAATTTCATCGGAATGTAATGTTGGGCTTTGCCTTATAACTGGAGCGAAGAAATAAAAACATTGAACATTTAAATTTAATATATTAATATGCACGTGAAGCTTTAATATGTTTTCAATTTTTTAAATTTCCTCGAGTAAAATATTAAATTTCCCCGAGTGGGGATCGAACCCGCAATCTGTCACGGCTATGATCACATGCTTGAGTCGCAGCGCCACGACAGGCCTATTTCATTATCAATAGATATATAATATTAACTAATTTCGGTTTTCGGTAATCATTCTAAAGTATATAAATTATACGCAAAAGCACACACAAACGAACAACCAAAGTAATATAACGGCGAGATAAACGAACGCCTAATGCGAAATCGAATTTTGATCCTACGAACCGGATTTCTTTCCAAGCCATTAAATTGAGCTAATGATCCGTTTCAATACTTCAAAAATGATTATCATACATATGTTTACTGAAACAGTACGTATTGTCCATTAGAAAAATAGGGTCAATTTCATTATTTTAGTAATGTATATATGAAATTTAAAAACAGTTTAAACAAAAACATTATTCACTTGTATCATTTTGATGGCGGCTCAGGAATGTATGACAAATGATGTATGTACATATGATTGTACATCTTACAAAAGCTGCCAAACTTAATATTGCTGCCGTTGGCACTTAGTTTGTATAAAATTAAACACACATAATTATAAGCTTGTAATAATTTTTATTTATAATAAAAATATAAAATTACATTTTTCATATAATTTCATTTATTTGCACTCAATTTGTATTAAAGGTAAGTTCTTGCCAAGTCACATAATTGTATGTCTACGGCACATATTGTAAATGTTTTAATTACGTTTTAACACAGTCGACCAACAAAAATTTGCGTGATTGATTGTGAAATACCTACAAATGTTCACTTTTCGGACTTTTGCTATATCTGTATTGTCAGACTCCACTTTCTGCTAGTAACGGCTTTAAAATATTTAAATTTAGCTGAGGCGAAATTAAAATGTATTTACTGATTTATTTTTCAGACATGGGTAGACAAAAGGAACCTGGGAGCCTCGTGCTAAGATTTTTTTTTTGCTGTTATCTATTTTTCACCAAATTTAATGCATTATATGTTTTATTTTGATAGCCGAAAACATTAAATATTTATTTGAAAAAAGGTAAAATATTTCATTATTTTCATTCATCGAGTGCAAATTAAATCCACAACCTGTCGTTTACAGTCACACGCCTGTGACCCTGTGCTGTGACAGGCCTCAATGATTATTATTGTACTCTAATTCTCTTTTTGTTTTTATTCCCTCTGCATCCTCTATACAGCAGAGTAGATACGCGGGGCCCGATGTTATGGCGTTCCATTTCTTATATAAGGTGTTCAAAACTGCTGTGGTACACCCAATATTTAAAAAAGGGTGTAAAGAAACAGTTAGTAATTATAGACCCATATCAGTTCTTACTACTATTTCCAAGATTCTTGAGAAATTATTGAATAAACGACTGGTCTCTTATTTGAATAAATTTAACTTACTTGCATCAAACCAATACGGCTTTAGATCTGGAAAATCTACAGAGGATGCTCTTATTAGATTGATTGACGATGCAGTACAAAATATTGACAAGAAAAAGAAGACTCTAGGTATATTCCTAGATATTTCTAAAGCATTTGATACTGTGTCTCTACCACTTCTGTATAAAAAACTGGAAAATATTGGCATATGGGGAACTACCTTGGATATATTTAAAAGCTATTTATCTGGAAGAACTCAAATCGTTAAAATTAATAATTATTTGAGTGATGAGACACATCTCTCATACGGAGTACCTCAAGGCAGTGTATTGGGACCTACACTATTTTTATTTTTATATGAATGAACTCTGCAATCTCAAAATACCAAACTGCAAAATTACTTTATATGCAGATGACACTGCCTTGGTGGAACATGGTAATGACTGGAATGATACACGTAAAACCAGTGAACAAGCTCTTTCAATAATAATGAATTGGTTGTCTTGTAACATCTTGACCTTAAATGTTGAAAAGACTCTGTTTATAACGTTTGGCCACAGACGTTCTTTACCACCTGAGAGTTTTTCATTAGTTGCACACAAATGTTTTCCTAACTTTGGTAAGGATTGTAATAGCTGTAACAGAATAACTCGATCTTCAACTGTAAAATATTTAGGAATCACTATTGATGAAAACTTCACCTCGAAGAATCATATTCTTATTATGACTTCACGTATACGAAAACTCGCATATATATCTAAACAGCTAAGGTGTGGCGCTAACGACCAAATTCTAAAGATGGTCTATTACGCTCTCGTACAATCGATACTCACCTATTGTATACCAGCTTGGGGTGGTGTGACTAGATCAGTCTTGCTTCCACTGGAAAGAGCACAGATATGTATTCTCAAGATTATGACTTTCAAACCTATTTATTTCCCAACAGCAGATTTATTTGCAATTTGTAAAGTGTTAACTGTCCGTCAGCTGTTCATTCTATACTCAATTTTGCGAAAGCATAAGTTTACCCCCTTTGACGTCAAAATATTATCCAATAAACTTAGATTTGATAAAATCTGCCAAAACAAAGCACACCGCACAGCTTCTTTGAACCGACAAGAATACTATTTGAGTCCTATTTTGTATAATGCAATCAACAAACAATTAAAAATATATCCTTTAACCCATTATCAATGTAAAACCGAATTAACTAATTGGCTGTCAGAGTTAAATTACAATCAGATAGAAAATCTCTTAGATACCTAATAATATTTTAGACTTTCTGACCCATAAGCACATATTTGCATTCCAAATATAACAAAACTCATACACACGCACACACACACACACACACACACACAAAAACACATTCATGCTTACACTTACACCCACATTTACTAAAAAATATAAAAAAAAAATGTCATTTTAGTTCTCACGTTTTTTGTTTTTGTTATTTTTGTATTATTATTTATTTATTTAATTTCAACAATTACTTTTTATTAATTATTTTATCTTTTTTAAAATTTATGGTAAATATTTTATAGCTCATTACTAGATATGTGAAATTATTTTATTGTACAAAAATTTATGAGCGACGCCTGGGGAATGTTAATAACTGCGACACAGTTTTATACTAATGCAGTTATTACCGACTTCAGTTTTTTATAGTTATGTAACAAATTTTTTGAAAATAAAGATTATTATTATTATTATTATTATATATTACGCAGTATTCTTGAATATTACTTGTAGAGCAGCGGTACTCAACGCCGCACTTTTGTTACCAGAACGAGAATATCAAAATATTAAATAATTCTTTTTCCGAGTATGAATCGAAACACAACCGTCGTATTTCTCGATATTTTTATATATTTTTAAAGATCAGCTTAGTAATCTTTAAAATTTATAAGTTTGTTAAAGATTACCTAACAGGCGAGACCTATTATGGCGCAGCGGCACAAGCGTATGACAGTAACCGACAGGTTCGAGGAAATTATTTTTTTTTAATTAGAATATTTAATGTTTTCATTTTTCGCTCTGGTACAAGGCAAAACGCAGAGTTGAGTTCCGTCACTCTACACGCAATGCCTCAAATTCGGGATATAGCGTAGTAGCTATACGCTGAGAGCGAGAATAATTCTTTAAATAAATAATTTGATATTTAAATAAATGTTACCTACATTTATTCCAAAAAGTTCATCTAAAAAATATATAGAATTAAATTGTTAACTTTTTTTTTATTTTCTTTCTCTAATAATAAGGCAAGGCGCGGTGTTTAGTTGTGTCATTGCGTGATAGGCTCGAAAGTCCGCTGGAAAGTGGAGTACGGACTATTAATGTTACGTTCTTTCTACTTACTTTCTGATACCTTTTACCTTTTTATTTTTCTTAATTGTTGTAGAGTAAATGAATTTTAGAGCATTAAGAAAAAAATACTTAAATAATAAAGATAAATTAAATAACTAATTAAAATTTTAATTGAGTTTTGAATAAGTCTTTAATTAAATTACATACAAGAAAACAATTCAGAAAAATATATGAAGCAAGTAAAAATATAACATTAATAACATTTTAAAATAATAACAGTTAATACGAGTACAATTTCAAAACAATTAAAAAACATAACACTCAATATAATTTCAAAACAATTACGAAAAATAACGCTTATTAAAATTTTAAACTATTCAGTATAATAACGCTTACTTAAATATTCAGCAATTCAGAAATATAACGTTTAATGATATTTCTAAATAGTTTAGAATAATAACATAAGATCTATTGAAATGAATATAGCCTTGTAGAAACGAAACTTATGACTAAGATGAACAATTGGAACACAATTGTTTCGTTCTTCACTCTAATTCCTCCGGAACAGTTAAGTTTAAGTAGCTGGAACTGTTCCGGATCTGTCATCTAACATATTACGTTCCCGGAATAATATGTTGCGACCAGGACAAAATATCACTACCTACATCCTGCTAAATTTCATAACTGTAAATCCACGGAAATACACCCTATAAGTTTCGATCACGGCAAATTTTACAGAAATTAAAAGAAAAATACGATACGAATCTGAATAATAGATAAAAATAACAAACACTGTCTCGAAATTTGGGCGATGGAATAGTGTGTTTTAACACCTGGTTTCCTGTGCCTTCCCTGCTATATGTGGGTGCCGCTAGCCTAAAACATTCTATTATCATTTAAAAGAACTAACTAATACAATATTATAGTTCCCCATTAAAGTCTCTTCAAAATAGTTAAATTTATATATATATATATATATATATATATATATATATATATATATATATATATATATATATATATATATATATATATATATATATATATATATATATATATATATATATATATATATATATATATATATATATATATATATATATATATATATATATATATACATATATATATATATATATATATATATATATATATATATATATATATATATATATATATATATATATATATATATATATATATATATATATATATATATATATATATATATATATATATATATATATATATATATATATATATATATATATATATATATATATATATATATATATATATATTATATGTATATATATATATATATATATATATATATATATATATATATATATATATATATATATATATATATATATATATATATATATATATATATATATATATATATATATATATATATATATGTATATATATATATATATATATGTGTACATAGATTACTTAAGATTGAACAAGACGATGTAAACAGCTACAACCGACCGCAACAGATTGCGTTGAACAAGCTTTAAGACCTCAGATGCTAGTTCCTTTGTTTACGTATATATATATATATATATATATATATATATATATATATATATATATATATATATATATATATATATGTATATGTATATATATATATATATATATATATATATATATATATATATATATATATATATATATATATATATATATATATATATATATATATATATATATATATATATATGTATATATATATATATATATATATATATATATATATGTGTACATAGATTACTTAAGATTGAACAAGACGATGTAAACAGCTACAACCGACCGCAACAGATTGCGTTGAACAAGCTTTAAGACCTCAGATGCTAGTTCCTTTGTTTACGGAACAATAGTAATTGTATACTATTAAGATATTTACTCTATACGCATTGGTATTTGAGAAAATTTTGTGAATTGAAATGACAATTAGTGTTTGAATAAGCAGTTTACCCTTTTTTGAAGTATGAGAACATAATACTGTATTTTCTGTATTCATTTTCCGAATTTGTTGTTATGCGTGAATGTAGAAATTTATCCAGAGTGGAGGAATTCAAAAATTATTTTCAGTTTGACTCTATATTTCGCATACCGCATGGTAAGGTAGACTAATGGAACTGAAAAAGCTCATGTTCACCTATGAAGATTCCTTGATCTGATTATTCTGTGTCTCAGCCCATGTCAACAGTAACAGCAGCCGAACCGGCTTCTAATAATGATTTAACTTTCAATATCGAGAATAAAACAATTTTAATAGTTGTAACAGGAGTAGAAGAGATCACTGATGCTGAGAAATGGGCGGAAGCAGATGATGACCACAAGTTGAGGAACCTTAAGTGGTTGAACTGAACGTTGATCTAGAAAGACAAAGTCGTATATTAGTACATATAATTTGTCTGAATTATTTATATTTCTTTATAAATAAATATTTTGAAACAATGATGAAGAAATATAATATATCTGTGCAACGGAAACGGCTACGTTACGTCCTTATTAATAAACTAGCTGCCGAAGAAGGCGTACCTTTCATTACTTTCTGCTTATCTCCTAATATACACCAATTAGTCTTAAGACTCCGTTCCTACTAAGATATTTCCGTTTCCCACTTTGTGATGGCGGAACTTTTTGATGAAAAACGGAGATTTTTGGTGGCGGAACTCAACTCCGCGCTCTTGCTTTATTACTTGAGCGGAGCAATGAAAATGTTAAATATTTCATTTCCTCGAGTAGAATTCAAAGGGAACCCATAACCTGTTGAAATTACATTCGCACACTGAGCGATAGCAGGCCTCTAAGAAAAAATCTAAGTAATTGAAATATTGTAAATGGAGATAGAGCCTACAGCCATTATAGTAAAACATTGTTCACTGTGCCACGCTGGTCTTAGAATGGTTGTATTTAATATACCTATCTGCAATACAGAATTAAGATTATAAAATGGGTACTACAGTTAAGCAAAGTTTACTTTGGCTCTGCCACATATCATTAAAAGCAATAATGAATGATAATATGCAAATTAAATATAACTTTACTTAGCTGGTTATTATCTAAAACTTATTCTAAAATCTAGAAATAAAAAACTATTTTTCTAAAAATCTCCTTAACCTCCAACGAACAATCTTTTAATGAAAACAGAAATAAATTTATAAACTTTAAGTTAAAACAAATGCTGTCTTTGATCGCAACTAGCATTAACTAACAGTATTATAATTAACCACACTCGAATAATTTACTAACAATTTAACGTATACATTTAAATAAAAGCGAGTGATCTTCAAGGAACCTCACGAATTACATGTAACAGAAATGGTTTGTGACACACAGACGGACAGAATGAGACTTCTATTTTATTTATCTTATGACTTTCCATAAAGTACGATAATTTTGGGGAACATAATATCTTAATTTCTTCGTTCAAGACACAAGACATAGCGCAGCGTTTAATTCCGCTACTCTATAAGCATGAGAAACGCAGTAAACATCAGACTCTATTCAATTAAAATAGACATTACACAGTTTAATTTCGACAAATGAAATTACATAGAAGATTAGGGCGGACTAATTTCTTTAATTATTCATGTCCCCTTCGGAAACTACGACTGTATGCTATTAATAAACTAATTTTAGTATGTTTTAATGTGAAAATGTCCCTGAAGAATAGTAACGTTACTCGATTGGACATAGAGATATCTTTTTACGTATCTTTTTTTTTATGGGTTAGACTGGGCAAACGAGCGTACGGGTCATCTGATGGTAAGTGATCACCGCCGCTCACGGCCCCGTGTAGCACCAGAAGAGCTACAGGAGCGTTGCCCGTCTTTAAGGTAGATGGGCACCGGGGCCCGGCACTACCCAATGCGAAACGCAGTGCCCGAAGCCACTACTTAACGCCAGTTTTAAATGCCGGGGGTAATAGTCCGGTTGAGTCTGCCCATGCGTGTTGTCATTTCTGACAACGTGACTCTCCCACATGTACTTTAGTCGCCTCGTACGACACCATCAGTACCAGGGTGATCCTATTCTAAACCGGAATCACACGGCGTAAATCTATTTATTAGTTTTTACTGCGCCCGTATGGTTTAAAAAGAATAACTAAGAATTTTATGTGTCAAGTAATGTATCGTAAAAAGATTTTTTTTAAATTATAACCAGTAGTTCTTAAGATTATCGCTTTCAGTAAAGCTTATTAATAGACTATTTTAGAAAAATATTTCAAATATATATTATTTTATTTTATTAAAGTATTTCAAAAAAATAATAATAACTTTTTCAGTTCCTTTTTTTAGTTTTGTAGTTTATCTTTAGAAGTCGTATAAACGTAATTAATGTATAAAATTTTCGGTTCGGTTCGATTCTCGTTCTGAGGTAAAAATAAAAATCCAAAAAGCTTGGGTATTGGTGCCTTCAAAATAGGACACGTGAGGGTAAGTCAAGAATGCTGCGTGGATCTCAGGTTCTCATATCTCTACCCACGATATGCGTGATACAACGTGAAGCTAAACGAAAAAATATATTTTTTTAAATTACTAAGCAGATATCTTCGTAAATAAAACTGCTTATGTACCAAAACAGAGAAAAACACACAGACATGTTGTGTTCTCCATTTTGTATTTAATTATCAAAACTCTGAGAGTTTAGTGACGAAACGAAACACCTCAATTGGAACATGGAAAAAATTCTAAGGCGCCAAGACGTCTTACTTTACTTTATGATATTCGTTAATTTTTAATAATTATGTTGCTGGAAACAAAACTTATTTCAACAAATTTCAATTACTGTAAACGCGAAAGGTTACTTTGTTAACCAGGCAATTGTGTCAAATTCAGTGGAAAGTTAGTAACAGAAGTGTGGTTATAGGAACGGAGGGTCGCTTCACCCCTACCTACCTTGCCACATGCGGGATAGAGCGTGAAAGCGTGAAAGCGTGTACGCGTGAAACAGAAAAATAAAATAAATCACATTTTCTATAGAGCAGTATGTATTTTCATTTCGCAAACGTCCTTTCACACCAATGAGCCCCTCTCCTTTGATTTCCTTCATTAGTCGCATCTTAATATAATTTGATTGTGTTTGTTTACATGATTTATTGTGTTTATTTACTTGCTTCAAATGTTCTTGAATATGATATTTTTTTTATTTATTTTAATTTTAAAACCGACTTTGATACAAAATGGAAATGACTTTGCATTTATATGTGTTATTATTGAAATTGGATAATATTTAATAGTATTTATATTTTTATGTCAAATGTGATGTTATTGAAATTTAATAATGTTTAGGTGTGAGTTTAATAATGTTTAGGATAGAGTAAAAAATTACTATCTTAGCATGTAGTGTATTTTATGTAGTTTACTGTATAGTATTTGTGCAAGTTTATAAATATATTAATATTATTTTATTACTTATATATTTTAATCATTAATATTTATATCGTTGTATATTAATTCTTTTGTTGCTTGTAAATTGTTTTATATAAATAGGTTGCATGGTAGAGATCACTCTTAGTGATAAGGCCGCCTTTTCACATTTTGTTTTCGTATTTTGTATTAAATGAAATAAAGAATTTTTATGTTTATGTTATGTGATTGTGATTATCTTTTTAGGTCAAATCACGTATACTAAATTTGTTTAGACTATGCATGTATTGATGTTTGTGTATAAGTTCTTTAGAACGTTAAAATCATTTCAAAATTAACATTTTTGCCGTATAGTTATTAGTTATAAAACAGCTTCAGTTTTATCAAAATTGATCGAGTAATTTTACATATAACAAGTTACGTATATTCGTAATAAAGTAAATCAATTTTCAAATACCACTCAATTACCTAAATTGGTAGTTCAGGTAATTAATTGACTGGTATTTAAAATTTTAATTCAACGTATTTTTGTCTCTTTTTAATGAACTGCGACATTATTTGGCGGAACTCAACGCCGCTCTTTTCCCTGTTACCAGAACGTTACCACACTTGTGCCGTCAAAACTTTTGTTTCCTACTTGTCTTAATGAGAACGGAGTGATTTAACACTAGCTTCAGTTCCGCTACCATGTGCGGGATACAGCGTGAAGCTGAAAATAATTTAAAAAAAAAGAAACCAAAGCTATAGAACTGTGAGTATTTTCATTTTGTAAACGTCTAAAACTGCCGTCATTTCTGAATTCCTTCTCATTTTTCGCGCCAACGACTCTATCCCCTTTGATTTTCTTCATTATGCCTAACATAATTTAACTAGCTGCTGAACGGCTTTATGGAGTGTGTACTGAAGTAAGTAGCCAAATTCAAGGGTAGATTATTATAATTTTTATTATTCACCCGATTAGGTATATGAAGCCTGTTGTGGCGCAGCGGCACAAACGTGTGACTGTAATCGACGGTTGTGGGTTCGATCCTCACCACAGAAAAGTTCCTCAATATCGGCGGAAAGTAGGGAAGGGAAGTGGAACGGAGTGTCTTAATACTGGGTTCCCAAGTTCCCTCTGCCTACCCTGCCATTTGCTGGATACAGTGTGAAGCAATTTACATCAGTATATTATTAACATTAATAATAGTAGCAGTAACACCGTAAGGCTAAAAACTTTTTTATTATGAATAATAATTAAACTATTTCGAGTTAAAATGGAACTAATATTTTTTCCTTAGGCAATTATATACAGTGAAGTATGTAATTTAACGGTTGATTATCGCTTTACTTTGGCCCTGGAAACTAATATTTAAATATATATACAAAAATACTAAGTATAGAAAAGCAAATTGCAATCAGATGCCTCGTACGTATTATGTATTTTTTTAGATTAAGTGGTATCCCTTATATAATAAAAGGAACCTATTGTTAAGTCACTTTGTTCCCCACGATATGTCCATTTATCGAGATATTACACGTGGACTGGTGTGATGTTGCACGCCGCTCTTAGTCTTATTACCAGAGTGGGCATTGGATTTATTACAATATAAATCGAAATTGAGACTGATCGTGGCGCATGAACAGAAATTGTGGGTTTGAGCCTCACTTAAGGAAATAAAATCTTCATTTCTTCACTCTAGCAACAAGGTAGGCAGTTGGTTCCCAAGTTCCTCAGCTGGAGGAAGTAAAGAAATTGAATATATTGAAAAAAAAAAGGTTAGTATAAATTCAAATTCAAATTCAAAATATTCTTTATTCAAATAGGCTTTAGCAAGCACTTTTGAATCGTCACAACATAAAATGACCACCGGCTCGGAATGTGGTTCTGCTGAGAAGAGCCGGCAAGAAACTCAACAGTTGCTCTTTTCAATATCGAATAAAGTCACAATTTCATTGTTTAATACAATATTGATTATCCTGCATGAAATTCAAATGACCTTAATTAAATACATTTTTATCATTCAAATATTCTTCGACAGTGTAGTACGCTTTCTTAATTAACATTACTTTAACATTTACTTTAAACTTCTCTAGTGGCATTAGTAGATACGTATACTCAGACCCATAAATGACTATATAGGACCTGGTAGTAGGATACTACGTTCGTTGTTACATTCTAAGTGGTGGAACTCAACGCTGACATTTATCTTATCCAATTTAAAATCTCCAAATGAGAACCGAATCCATAATGACAATAGCATTGAGAAAAATAGATTTTTTTATTTTAAAGTACATTTATTTGCTTTGGTTGTGTGAATGCGGTACAACATTTAGGATTTCAAATAAAATGAAATTCTTATATAATGTCATCACGTCGCTACGTGACTGGTGCTGTCTTGTATACTCTGTATTTATAGATTAAAATCTAGAATATGACGAAAGAAGTTAATATTATTGAGGCCTGTCGTGGGGCAGCGGTACAAGAGTGTGACTGTAACCGACAGGTTGTGGGTTCGATTCCCACTCGAGGAGATGAAATATTTAATATTTTCAATTTAAATATTTAATGTTTCATTTCTTCGCTCGGGTAATAAGACAAAGCGCGGCGTTGAGTTCCGCCAATCAACACGCAATGCCTCAAATTCGGAGGAAAGTGGGGAAAGGAAGTGGAACGGAGTGTCTTAACACTAGGTTCCCGGGTTCCCTCTGCCTACCATGTCTCGTGCGGGATACAGCGTGAAGCTGAAAAAAAGTTAATATTATGTAATGTATTATGATGAAATATTATTATTTGTCATATTTTTGTCACATGTATGTTGTTTTCCCATGTTATCTTTATAAATCTTATCAAAGTACCTGAAGATAGAAGAAATATTTTTTTATATATCAAAAAATATTTCGTATCAGCAGGTTTTGGTTTTTATATGAAAATAAGTACAAGTTGTGACATTTGATAAAAATTCTAAGTATTTAAGGAAGAATATTATTAAAAACAATTGACGTCATGAAATACAATCTTTTAGACTTTCGTGGCAAATGTATTTTTTTTTTTCTTTTTTATGGAAGAGACGGCAAACGAGCGTACGGGTCACCTGATGGTAAGTGACCACCATCGCCCACGGCCCCGTGTAACTCCAGAAGAGCTACAGGAGCGTTGCCGTCTTTTAAGGTGGATGGGCACCGGGGCCCGGCATTACCTAATGCGAAACGCAGTGGAGAAAGCCACTACTTAACGCTGGTCTTAAATGCCGGGGGTGGTAACAATCCGGCCGAGTCTGCCCATGCGTGTTGTCATTGCTGACAACGTGAGTCTACCACACGCACTTTAGTCGCCTCTTACGACACCATCAGTACCAGGGTGATCCTATTCTAAGCCGGGATCACACGGCATTATTGAAATAAAAAAAACAACTTTTATAGTAAAATTATCGTTCAAACGAAACGATCTTTGTTGTTAATTTCACGCTGTATATCATCAATTTCACATAGCAATGATTAGGAAACCCGGATTCCTGAGGCATTGATTGTTTAGGTGGGTGTGCCGGGGCTTGTAATCAAGTCTATTGTTGAGCGATAGTGGTAGGCTCTTATCCATCTAGAATATCGAATTACTTCTATTTTTTCAGCATATCATTAGAACAGCGTTAAGCTCCGCTACTCCACACGCAGTCTCAAAAATATATGGTTAAACAGTGTTCGCGTGCTCGTCAAGTTTTTTCAAGTCTTTTTTTAACAAAGTAGTTATTACTTGAAACACTAAATAATTCAATCCCCATGATTGTTAGCGGAATACACGAGTCCATCAATATTTTATTGATTTTATAAAAGGCGAAAACGGAAGTCCATTACTGTAGGTGTCGGTCAATTTTCGATGTATATACATACGTACGAACGTTAAAATCGACTTTTCAGTTTCAGCCTTCACAGCGTGGCGTAGTGTCCTAAATTTTTTTCAATCAAAAACTTTTTGTACATGGATGGTATTTTTCGAGAATATTTTTAAAAATACCGATCAGTCATCGTGGAAATTCAATACTGAAAACGTGATGGGTGGAAGGAAATTCGGTTCCTATACAGAGTTTTTAGTAAAATCTTAGAAAAAGATAAATACTAAATCACATATTAATGAAATTTAATTTAGTATTTAAATAAATAAATTAATGATATTAATCGCTCTACTACGCCGACGCCGGTATAGGTCTCTTAAAGAGCATTTAAGAGGCGTGGGAAGGATCGCATGATGCTCATGACATGTTCTGTGACTTGTCCAAGGCATTTGATTGCGTGTAGCACTCGACATTGGTCATGAAGCTACATCATTACGTGACGCACACCAGGACCTCTTATTTAACTAATAGGGTTCAGAGAATTGATGTGAATGGTAATACATCTCCTGGGTCATCAGTATGGGGGTCCCACAGAGGTCTATTCTTGGTCCTTTTCTCTTTTTAATGATTTACCTTATATAGTTAAAGGAGCAATGAGACATGATTTTTTGTAACTTCGTTTGATAATTCTTCTTTGATTTTTAAAATGCAAAGGAGACAAAAATATTTGATGATGTAAACAATGCTCTCTCTAAGTTAGGACATTGAAAAATCCGATGTACTTTTAAATAGTGATGCCGTGGAGCCTGTTGATTCTACGTTATTTCTCAATATTAACGTTGACTCCAAATTACAGTGGGGTCCTCATATTAATAGATTGGCAAATAGACTGAGCTCTGCAGCTTAAAAAATACAGATTATTAACTGACGAGGAAACGGCTCGCCTTGTTTATTTTAGCTACTTTCATAGTATTATGTCTTACGGCATTTTACTTTGAGATAATGTAGCCGGTAATATGCCAATCTTTGTCTTGGTATTCATACAATCTATAACCCAGGTCCTAACGGTTCTTTAAGGAAAACGTTTAAAAAAAAATAACATATAGACCGTTACATCTCAATACTTTTTTAAAATGTTATATATGTTACGAAAAATATTAATAAAGTTACTAAAATCTGTGATGTACATAACATGAGTACTAGAAATAGGCTTAAAGTTAGTGCGCCTGTAATTCGATTGCATCGAGTCCGTATTTCTTTTATGGGTCAGGGTGTTCGCTTTTACAATACGATCCCAGATGATATCCGAGAATTTTCTATCTCATAATTTAAGAAAGTTGTGAAAAGACGCTTGTGTTTTAAGGTTGTTACCAAATTAACGAATTTATAAATTATAACACGCTTTAGGAATGAAATGCTCGCTTCAGGCTTTTCAAACATATCATTGTCACTTATAATAATATTACGAAAGCTCTATAAAAAATCTTGTCCCGCTGAGTTTCTTCCGCCGGTTCTTCTCAGGTTGAGGAACTTCAGAGAACCGGTGGTAAACTGTTGGACGTTCAAAATACGAAGCTTGTGACTTCTTATTTTCAATAAAGATATTTGAATTTAAATTATATACTTTTATTTTATTACTCCGGAAACAAGATGAGGAGAGAATTAGATAAAAATGTGTCATGACACTGCATCTGAGTGTCTTAACACTAGGTTCGAATGGAACCCTTCCAACAGCAGCAGAACCAGCTATATGCATGCTACAATATAAAACTAAAAATAAATAAACAATAAATAAACAATCTAATAGTATCAACATTTCTATAGCCAAATATAGATAAATATAAATATAATTTTGAATAAGCTTTGACAAATAATATTTTGCATTTATATCTATTTAAAAACACATTTTCAATAATTTACAACGTTCCTTTCACCTCACATTTTACATTTTGTAAAAAAGTGTGTTAATTGAACAGCAAACTTTAAAAATATTTGTACATATAAAATTAATCACTAGAAGCACTAAAGTAAAATAAATGATGTGATTTTTACTACATTGCTAATATAATGTATATTAGCTCCACGATATGTGTATAATTCGATTGTAAATTACCCCAAAAACTTGTATAATTCCACGCTTTATCCCACACATGGTTGGGCAGGTTAAGGTAACTAAAGAATACCGAATGTTAAGAAGAAACATTCCGTTTCTATGAAGATACTTCCGTTCCCCACTTTGTGCCGAATTTGAGGCATTGCATGTTAAGTAGCGGAACTCAACGCCGCGCATTACCCTGTTACCAGGGCAAAGAAAAGGAAATAATAAATATTTAATTTCCAAACACACATACGTCGAATCTACTATATATACCCAATACATAAAAGCAACAAAAACACATTTTATTGCAGTATTCAGCTGTTATTTTATACATTTTCCTGATATAGCCGAGTACGTGCTCACATTAAAAGGCACTCCACTCCGCTTGACTAGCTCTAATGTCATGAAACATTTTAACTGTACTATATTGTAGAGGCCCTTGTGGCGCAGTGGGGCAAAGGTCTGGTCGTAAACGAGATAGTCATGGGTTCGATGCTCATTAAAAAAAAACGATTCAATTTAGATCAATAACAGCACTGAGTTCCGCCATTCAACACGTAATATCTTAAAAATTAGGGGAACCATGGGATAGTGTTAAACATTAGGTTCCCAATGCCTATCCTAGTATACGCGGGATACACAGTGAAGCAAAAATTATATTCACGAAAGAATTATTCCAAGAACTAAAGCGAACTAATGCATAAATATAACCAAAGTTAGAAACGGACCGCATTATCATTTAGAGCAGCTGTCGAGAGTGATCGGTGTAATTAAATTAAATGAAAGAACTTGAACTCTACTTTTGTAGAGTCAAGTTGAAAAGTTTTTTTTATATATATATGTGACTGTTACCATTTGAATTTAAGCTTTTATTCAAATATTTTTTTTAAGTTTTGTATTAAATCGTTCTCATTTCATTTCCGCATACTTTTAGTATACTCTGGAGTAGAATTTGATTTTTTTTATAATATATATTTAAATATACATGGAGGCCTGTCATGGCGCAGTGACATAAGCGTGTGACTGTAACCTATATGTTATGGATTCATTCCTCATTCGAGGAAATGAAACATTTAATGTTTTCATTTCTTCACTCTGGTACAAGTCAAACCGCGGCGTTGAGTTCCGCCTCTCAATACGCAATGCCTCAAATTGGGCGGAAATTGTGAAACGGAAGTGGAATGGAGTGTCTTAACACTAGGCTCCCAAGTTCCCTCTGCCTACCATGCCATATGCAGGATACAGCGTGAAGCCGAGTAAAATATAGACTATCGAATCAAAATGGTAAGATAGCTAGCTAATTGTAAACTATGATAGTAAGTTTGGTCCCCATTCGAGTTCTTTCTCATATCTCTTCTTCACTTTAATGTTTCATTTCTTCGCACTGGTAATAAGGCAAAGCGCGGCGTTGAGTTCCGCCACTCAACACGCAATGCCTCAAATTCGGCGGAAAGTGGGGAACGGAAGTGGAACGGAGTGTCTTAACACTAGGCTCCCGGGTTTCCTCTGCCTACCCCGCCTCGTGTGGGATACAGCGTGAAGCTAAAAAAAATAATTAACGCATTGTATCGAAGATTGGATTGAAAATGAAGAATGTTATGTTTACATTAGATCCACTCTTAGCCTTTTCTTTGAAAATAACTAATGATCGCTTTAATAATTCACATGGTAGTGACCGTGCAAATAAAAATATTTGGATAATTTCTTTTAATACTTAGTCCTTTATTTTCTATTTAAGATATTGAACACTCTCTGTGCCGCAAGGGTCGTTTACGTTAAACAATTCCAATAATTCCATTAACAAGTGAAAGTTTCCTAAATAATTCCTGAGAATTACAACACTGATTTTACTTTTGCTTGTAATTTGGCGTAAACAATTCAAAATGGGCGACTAATTTTAATTTTAGTTAGAGAAACAAAAGTTGTGTTTGTTGATATTGTTTTTACTGTAATAGGTACAACACACAGCTAGATTATATATATATATATATATATATATATATATATATATATATATATATATATATATATATATATATATATATATATATATATATATATATATATATATATATATATATATATATATATAAACTTCTGTTTACCATCATTTTCCTCAAAAAACGGTTGAATTGATTACGTGATTATTCTCACAGTTCAATCAGCCCCCAAAAATATATAATAAAACTAAAAAAAAACCCGAGGAAAAAGCAGACAGATCTCGACGCGTTTTGCCTTGTAGTCAGTGGGAAGAAATGTAAATAAAAAATATTTAATTTCACACACTGTGCTCATACTCGACGACAGGCCTGTCATAAAATTGTCATATAATTGTGTCATAAAGTACATTTATCGAGGTAGATTAATAGTTTTGATATAATTTACCTATTTATATATGACCAAAGGCTATGTAATATATGTATGAACACACCTAAATATAACTTTTTTATTTTAATGTATTTTTCTTTTGCAAAAATTATAATGTGGAAAAACATTTTGTTTTACATTCTTTTCAATAAAAAGAAGTAATATATGCACTTAGTTATTACATATATATATATATATATATATATATATATATATATATATATATATATATATATATATATATATATATATATATATATATATATATATATATATATACTTAGTTATTACATATATATATATAGAAGTAATATATGCACTTAGTTATTACATATATATATATATATATATATATATATATATATATATATATATATATATATATATATATATATATATATATATATATATATATATATATATATATATATATATATATATATATATATATATATATATATATATATATATAAATTCTTATTACTTATATATAAAGTTTAAGATAACTTTATATACCATATGGCTTAGCACCAACCAGTCCTCTAACAAGTCAACCCACCTAATCCTGCCTTTGGCCACACGCAAATCTGTTCAGACATCTTCACTTAAGATTATAGGCTTATACGAAATTACTATTAAATTGTAAATTCATAATAGCCTCGTATAATATATGGATTTGAAACTTTATCACTTAAACGGTGTTGTGTGTAAACTGTTTTATTACATTTAATATAATAGGTTGAGGCCTGTCGTGGTGCAGCGGCACAAGCGTGTGACTGTAACCGACAGGTTCTGGGTTCGATCCACAGTCGAGGAAATGAAATATTTAATATTTGCAACTTAAATGTTTAATGTTTCATTTCTTCGCTCTGGTAATAAGGCAAAAGCGCGGCGTTGGGTTCCGCCACTCAACACGTAATGCCTCAAATGCGGCGGAAAGTGGGAAACGGAAGTGGAACGGAGTGTCTTAACACTAGGTTCCCGGGTTCCCTCTGCCTATCCTGCCACGTGCGGCATGCAGCGTGAAGCTGGAAAAAAAATGAAGCGCATAGGTTCGATCCCCACTTGAGGAAACAAAATATTATTTTTCTCATTTGTTCGCTCTAGTCTCGACATATCCAGCGTCCAGTTCAGCTGCTTAACACACAAAACCTGCAGAATTCAGTGAAAAATGGAGACCGGAAGTAATTGAATGGGAATGCATTGCCTTAATCGTTAATATTAACACTAGGTTCCCAGGTTCCCTCTGCCTACCCTGCCATATGCAGGAAGCGTGAAATTTTAAAAAAAATATAGTTCTACCGAAATCAAAATTCCTTTACGTTCACAAAGTCTTTATGACAATGTTTTCGTAAAATTTATACTAACTAATTTTAAACTAATTTTACATTCAACTTGATATGTAAATGATGAATATCTCACCAAGTTATCACATTATAGTCATATAAATGGAATATATTTGGTTATGCTATTACAGAAACTAGAAGTAGAATTAGAATTTAGAACTAATATAAAAGACAATCATGTTGCAGTGGAACTGCGTCCATCTGTAACGCACGGTGATATGGTTTTTATTCGGGGGCTAAGTTATTTTAATTTAGTTAGACAAAATGAGGTACTTGCCACTCAAGAAACATTCATACTACAATATATGACTGTAAAAGCGACAAATTTTGAGTTTGATCCCCACTCGAGGAAATGAAACATTCAATACTTCAATAATTCTTCAATGTAAAGTGCGGCGTTTAGTTTTGCCACTCAAAAAAAGCCCTAAAAGGGCTCACGAAAAGGCCCTAAAAGGCTCACGAAAAGGCCTCCAATTTGGCAGAGAGTGGAGAGCAGCATGGAGAGTCTTAACACAAGGCTTCATAGATGCCTGTGCACTGGGGACAATAGATTTGATAATCGCTTTGAGACTAAACTAACACTAGATACTCACTGCCTACTAATTGTTACTGTGCAAATGTGATAATATAAATAGGACAACAAAAATATAAAAAATATTTTTCATTCCAAAAGTTACGTATTTTGGCAAATTTCAAATTTCAGTACATTTCACGTGACGTGTAAACCTCATTAGGGGTGAACGGTAATCCCGTAAGGGATGATCTCGCCTTCTGTGCATTCATTACTTAATTTTACCACTTTGTTTGTTTTCATACAAATTTGTATAATTTATTAATATAAGGCACAAACTGAAATTATTTATATATATATATATATATATATATATATATATATATATATATATATATATATATATATATATATATATATATATATATATATATATATATATATATATATATTACATAATTCTTTATGGGTTTTGTACATTTATCATGAAACAAAGATCTCGTTTGCGTGTGTATACCTAGTATGTAATATGTATCTAGATAGTTAACTAGTGAAAAAATATATATATTCTATAAAATAAGAAAGCACCCCGTGAAACAACGGAAGGGGTATTATATATTGTATAAAGTGGCAAAGTACCTCATTTTATTTTATGTATTGTATAATAATATTTAAAGTACTTTAAAATTATACTAAATACATCATAAAATGTTAAATAAATAATAAATAAATTCCTATGAATGGGAGTTAACCCGTTACTTTCATTCATAGTCCCACATTTGTGGCACTACGAAATTTCGACCTTAAATTTACGTATTTCTGCAATAAGAGAGAAACTAGACGTTAAATTAAACAATGTGTCACTCATAATGTTTTCTTCACTTTCCAAACTTTCCAAAATATAAATAAAAATACCTACTACTAAAGTTAAGTTTCGTCTAACGATGCTAGTATAGCTCTCTTAAAGAGTATTTATGAGGCATGGGAAGGATCGCAGGAGCATGGCATGTTTTGTGACTTGTCGAAGGCATTTGATTGCGTGCAGCATAAGAGAACGTGCACTCGATCTTCTGACTTCTTATTTAACTAATAGGATTCAGAAGGTTGATGAGAATGGTAAGAAATCTCCTGGTTCTACAATCGGTATGGGGGTCCCACAGGGGTCTATTCTTGGTCCTTTTCTCTTTTTAATATATATAAATGACCTACCATATTTAGTTGAAAGGAGCCATGAGATAGTATTGTTTGCAGATGATACATCGCTAATTTTTAAAATGAAAAGAAGACAAAAAGTATATGACGATGTAAACAATGCTCTTTCAAAATTAGTACATTGGTTTAGTACAAATAATTTACTTTTGAATAGTAAAAAAACCAAATGTGTTATATTCCGAACACCCAACACGAAAATTGTGAAAGCCAATGTACTTTTGAATGGTGAAGCCGTGGATCCTGTTGATTCTACGGTATTTCTCGGGATGACCATTGACTCTAAATTACAGTGGGGACCTCATATCGATGGATTGGCGAATAGACTTAGCTCAGCAGTCTTTGCGGTTACAAAAATCAGAACATTAACAGACGTGAAAACGGCTCGCCTCGTTTATTTTAGCTGTTTTAACAGTATTATGTCCTACGGCATCTCACTTTGGGGTAATGCAGCCGGTATTCAATCAATTTTTGTCTTACAGAAGAGAGCTATTCGTGCAATCTATAAATTAGGCCCTAAAGATTCTTTAAGGGAAAAAATTAAAGAAATCAATATCATAACCGTTGCATCGCAATACATTTTTGAAAATATTGTGTATGTTAAGAAAAATATTAATGAATTTACCAAGATAAGGGATATACGTAATATTAGTACTAGAAATAAGTTTAATCTTAGTGCACCTGTAACTCGATTGAATCGAGTCCGTAATTCTTTTATGGGTCAGGGTGTACGCTTTTACAATAGGATCCCAGAAAACGTCCGAGAATTTTCTATTTCACAATTTAAAAAAGTTGTGAAAAGACGTTTGTGTGTTATAGGTTATTACCAAATTAACGATTACATAAATAATAACACGCCTTGGGAATAAAATGTTCGCTCCTGGCTATTGTCACATAATTGATTATATGATGTAAAACTTGATTAAAAAAAAAGACATGTCCCGCTGAGTTTCTTTCGCCGGTTCTTCTCAGGTCTGAGGCCGTAACTTTAGTGAACTGGTGGTAAATTGTTTAACGTTCAAAAAACGAAGCTTGTAACTTCTTATTTTGAATAAAAATATTTGAATTTGAATTCTTCGTAGCATAGTGGCTTGCCTGTATAGGCGTAGGTTCAATATTAACTTGGGGAATTTAATGGTTTTTATTTTCTCGTTCTAGCAGAAAGCGTGGCGATACGTTCTGTTTCTTGAAATTTAGCGTTAAAGCAGACAACGAAGTGTCCTAACACTCACTTTTCTCTGATTGATATACGGAAAAGTTGCCTTTCACTCCTAATATAAACTAAGTCAAATTGATACTTTAACTACACGTGTAAGCAAATAGCTGCTTTCGCCAAATATACCGTCCAGTTCATTTCACATTCAGTCTAACCAAACCACACCTCTATTAAGTTGAAACTGGCTGAATAAGGGAAATTTGACCTATTTAAAGTATAAATATGCTAGAATAGGCACTGTGGTGGAGAAAATGGATTGTTTACCTAAGAGGGCAATAGCAGATTCATATCTAGCTCAAGGGAATGTAAAAAATTAAATATTTCACATAATTTTGTCAATCACGATCTGCTTGACGGGTAAATATGTAGAAATTTATGAATATTTTAATGAAGTAAGATTTTTTTTATTTTTGAAAAATATTTTTTTATTTACGAAGAAAAAAAAAACCAATATTGACATTTTTGACATTAGACAGGGGTAAAGGTAAACAAAAAAACCAGGTAAAGTAAAAATTACAAGAAAATCGCTTAAAAGTCGTGAACTTATGGTTCTTGAGAAATTATCTAAACGGTCTAATTAATTAAGTTCTATATATATATGTTCTTAACGATTAAGTGCGGCGTTGAGATCCGCCACTTAACCCGCAATTATTCATATTCGGCGAAAAGTGATGAACGGAAAGAAGTGTTTTCATGGGAACGGAGTGTCTTAACTCACCGTTACCGTAATAATGACAGTGACTCACACGGTTACAATGTATGATTACAATTCAAATATATAATTAGGATTGATACGCTTCACCTTCATGTTCCGTTCCTCATTTTCCGCCGAATTTAAGGCATTGTGTGTTGAGTGGCGGAGCTCAACACCGCGCTTTGCCTTCTTGTTGTTTATATATATATTATTATATTATTTTAATCAATGATATATTGTTATGTAACCATATCATTTATTAACCTAATATAACATTAATTTATAAAACTTAAACTAAAACTCCTAAGATTAAGTTCCCTGGTTCCCTATACCGACGCCACTCCATGATCTAGAAAGATTATTTACTTAATAATCGCCCCTTTCAATACGATAATACTCTAACGTTTTTCATGTAATGCCATGTTTTTTTCTGTCTCCGAATCATCTCGGTTGAGTTTTATAAATCCGCTTAGAGAAATAAGTGCTCCGTGGCTTATACATTCATCTAAATGAATAATATTTCGTAATTTTTTTCTCTTTTAAATATCAAATCTTTTTAAATGATGTTTTTATTATAAAATATATTTGATCAACTGTCTTTTTTTATACGATTTTTGCAGTTTCATTCATTTTTTCATCTCAAATGGTGAACGTACAGTATATAAGTAGAAAGTAGGGATTGGAATGGCTTCATTAGAATCTAATGTCATAATACTAGGGATACTCAAGCTTCAAAACAGAAAAAAATATATATGTCATGTCTTGTCGTACACAATTCTGTTCCAATTCCTTTACTGTCTTTTTTTTAGCTTCACGCTGTATCCCGCACGAGGCAGGGTAGGCAGAGGGAACCCGGGAACCTAGTGTTAAGAAACTCCGTTCCACTTCCGTTCTCTAGTAGCAGTAAGACCACCCTTGCATACTTCTTGTACATATATTTTATTTTTTGTATTTGTTATTTTGTGTGCAATAAAATATAAATAAATAAATAAATAAAAATAAATGTGACTTGTGATGTCTATACATTGGTAAATCTACACATAACTAGATTATTAAATACCGGAGTTGTCTGATTGTAACCGACGGTTGTAAGTTCAATTCCCATTTAAAGGAAATTATTTTTATCATTTTGTGCGTGGGAAACAGAATGCCTTAACATTAGGTTCCCTTTGCCTACCTTGCTAAATGTGAGATACAGCGTCAATCTAAGTAAAATTTATATAGTAATTGTATATGTCGATATACCTCTTGTATTCAGTGTTTGACGTATTTGGCATTCAGAAAGCTTAACAAGCGTAGCACTTGGAGTAGTTCAAGGCCTATATATTATTAATATTACTTATATGTAAATATATTAAAAGTTATATGTATATAATGGGTACTTTAAAATAGGTCATGGTGCAGCACTAGCGTGCCACTGTACGTGACAGATTGTACGCATGAGGCAGGGTGGGCAGAGGGAACCCGGGAACCTAGAGTTACGACACTATATTACACTTCCGTTTCCCATTTTCTGTCGAATTTGAGGCATGGCGTGTCGAGAGGCGGAACTCAACGCCGCCGGTTCGATCTCCACTCGAGGAAATGAAATAATGAATATTTTTATTTTTTCGCCCTAGTAACAAGCTTCTTTTTGAGGAAATCATTTTAATCATTTTCGTTACTTTTGCGAAAGAGCAAACCGCGGCGTTAAGTTACAATCCTCAACAAATAAAAGGAGAACAAAGTTTCTTAACACTAGAGTCCCGTTGGGTAAAGTAAATTATTTCGCACTTAACTATTCTAGTTATATTTATATCTTAGTTTCGGACTACTTAATAATAAATATTACATTTATTACTACGACTTTGTCCTTCAAACAAACTAACTATTGTTTTCAAGCTAATGACCAAGTACAATTTTCCCTAATAAACGAACGGCGTTGAGTTGCGTTACTCAACACGTCATGCCACGAATACGTTTGAGTGATGTACAGAACGGACTCTCTTGGTAGCAGGTTCCCAGGTTCAATCAGCCTACCCTGCCATTTGCAGCATACAGCGTGAAGCTGAGTGAGTGAGGGTGAGTTAATTCACCCCGGAACTCAACACCGCGTTTTCACTTATATCAAGATCGAAATAATAACAAAATCACTCACTCACGTGGAAATTGAAGACACAACCATCTTGTTTAGTACCAAACGCTGCGCCGTTGTCTATATAGATATATATTTAAATAAGACCAGCCTAAGGCTGTATTCATATTATATATTTACAAGGCTCAGACATTTTCTACAGAAGGCGCAAATTGGGTATACGATGTACATTTTACATACATTCGTTTATTTCTTCCAGTCCAGACGGAAACTAGAAAAAAATATCAAAGTAACCTATTTTAGCTAAATTAAACTTACATAGAGGACAAAACTTACTGACTTTGTTTTTTTTTTCATACTAATGTTGTTTAACGCTTTTTCACGTATATTAGGGTAAAATGAACGTGAAGCCTGTCCCAGTCGAGGTAGGTACACATAAAATATTTATTTATTTTTTCTTATATTAGTAACGAGGCAAAACGCAGTATTGAGTACTTTCTCTCAACACGCAATGCCTCGGCTATGCGGAAAGTGGACGGAAGTGTCTGAATGAGGAGAACCTTTCCCATATCCCCAGGTAACTTCTGCTTACTCTCTCTTAAGTGTGGAACATAGCATGAGTAAGTCAAAAAAAAAAAAATAAACAAATAAAACCTGAAATCAATACATTCTGTTTCCCACAGTCTAACCTATTTTTGAGATTGTTTTTTTCAAGGTAGCAGAACATTACGTCACGCATCGTCTAGCAGCAAGAAGACATGCAAATTAATTATACTTCAACTTCTCCACAAACAAGTCCAGTCCAACAGTTCCGATCTCAGACAACCGCTTCCACACTGCGCTACGATGAACTATCCTTCGAATCACAAATACAAGTATTCCTCAAAGTTAGAAAAAAAGCCATGACCAACAGCTACACTACACATAAGTTAATTAAAATATTTTTACTGAACAACAGTACTAAAGTTATATCTTAACTATTTTTTAAAGTGTTATTCCACACTTAGGAAAGAAAATACAAAATTTAAAAACGTATAAAAATTTTCGAACCTAGCAGGATTTGAACCCGCGCCTCTTGAAACCCTTCAAGCGCTCTGACCAACTAAGCATACGTTCTGTCGAACTTAACAGGATATTATTAGTTGGTCAGAGCACTTGGACGGTTTCCAAGAGCCGAAGGTTCAAATCCTACTACGTTCAAAAAATTTTTTATACGAATTTAAATTAAGTATTAACAGTACTGTTATATTCAATAGAGGTTTGTCGTTGCGCAGCGGCACAAACGTGTGACTGTAATCGATAGGTTGTGGGTTTGATCCCCAGTCGAGGAAATGAAATATTTAATATTTTTATTTCTTCGCTCTGGTATCAAGGCAAAGCGCGGCGTTGAGTTCCACCACTCAACACGCAATGCCTCAAATTCGGCGGAAAGTGCGGAAAGGAAGTGGAACGGAGTGTCTTAACACTAAGTTCCTAAGTTCACTCTACCTACCCTGACATGTACACATACTGTTACATACACAGTACTGTTATATTCAATAAAATCTTAAAAGAAAAAACAGTTACGATAGAAGGCCTTCAATTACAGCCAATATATGACAATAATATATATAATAATATAGTGTTTTCGTTCACATAACGTTTTTTAGGTGCGTGTGTCCTGACATTAACATCGCATTTTATGGCGCGTGTCTACTTTCCTTGGATTTATGATAAAAAAGTCAGCTAAAGTCACGAATATATTATGGTTTTTAGAAATATTTCTTTGTTATTTATTACTGAATTCATTGATGGTGTCACTGATGCATATGGCAAAGTATGTGGATGTTATCCCTTCGAATCCGCTTCATTTTAGAATTTTCGTAAGGTTACACGACGATCTCCGAAAAGAAAATGAAGCAGCTTCTTTTTTTATAAATTGAAAGTATATTGACGGCTTTAATATATAAAGAAAGACATCACATTATATTGTAATTTATACTAATACTATAAAGCCGATTACATGAAACTTCTGCATCGTATTAAAATATTAATTTTTGAATTCAAATGTGAGACCTGTCAAGGCGCAGAGGCAGAATCACGTGGTATGAAATATTTCATATTTTTATTTCTTAGGGTAACAAGAGAAGGGTTAGGAACGCAAAGGAGATGCACAACAGAACGAAATCTCTATAGAAACGTAGTCATATTGTAGAAAATATTTACGAAATAAATGCAATAGAATTTGTCGAACTGCCTAACACAATTATATTTAATGATAAAGCTTGGAAGTTCTTAAATGCTATGGATATAAGTTGCGATCGTCAAACTACGATTGCTAGTGATGTTGCTTTAAATGCACATGTTAGTACAATCTCGTTATTAGATTACGACGCCAAATCAAACGCTATTAATTTCCTTACATTTACCTAGATTTGCAATCTAGAAATGTTCAATTTCACACACGTGTCTTATAAGGAAATTAGAAAACATATATCTGCTGTAACTTCTGAATCGATCGGTCTTCACCGATTTTGTAAGCCGAAATGTGATTTGCATTACACTTGGTAGAACTCTAACAATATTTTATCATCTCATTAGTTATTTTTTTTCTTCTGATTCCTTTCCAAACAGCTGGTGAATTACTCATTCTATACTCACACATCGTTATTTCTATTCTTAGAATTAAAAAAAATTGCTTAAAGACTTTCTTAAATGACAAATAAATTTAAATTACAACTCATTCTGCTGGTAGGTATCTGAGGTAAGTAAAAAATCGTTACAATATCGTTTTAGACGTGCCTCCTTCCATTAACCTCCAAACTTCCAAAACCTTCCATTGAAACTTAAATGTCCTTTTTTCATACTCCTCTTATGCCCTTTCTTGATTACCTCGATGCGTGCTACTCTACCCACAAATCTCTCCGCAAACCTGCAAAGTATGGGCAATCTGTTCATATTTGAGCTAAGAAATAGGACCATGTTACAAATATAGATCCAACTCAAATGACTTACGATCAAGCAGCAATGTAATCTTTATATCATAGAACTCTCCTTTATACCGTACTTTTCCTTCCTTACTTACCTACTCGTAAATACCTTAGCTTTACTTTCCTTAGGTGCAAATTACACTTCCTCGCGAACTTCCTCAAGCCTTCACATTCAAGGATCGAGTTAAAAGCTATTGACTGTCACAATAAAACAAGTATGTATTAAATTGAAGTTTATATATGTAGAGATATGTTAAATAATGTAATTTGTAGTATTTTTGAGAAAGTTTATCATATATACTGAAATTATTTGTATATCAATCGATATTAACATATTCTCTGATCGTCTTATGGTAAAAGTTGCCTGGAAGATATCACCTGTGATGATAAGGCCGCTTTTATACCACCATTTCCTTAATTTTTTTTTTTGTATGTATTAAATGTGATTATTTATATTTTGATGAGAGTCAGTTATTAAAAATTAAACTACGCAATATACGTCAAGTTACTTACAGAGAATATATCTTTTTGCACTAACTAAGAACAGGTCTTTTCCTTTTTTTATTTTAGCTTTACGCTGTAGCCCACTACTAACTTGAGAACGTAGTGTAAAGACACTCCGTTCGCAGGAAGATTTCCTCTGTCATGTATCATACAAGGTGGTTGGTTCTACTTCTATCTGACTTCACGGGCGAAACTGTGAAGAAAAGCTAGTCTTCTATATATGAATATATATCTAACTAATGTGCTTGGATTTTTTTTTCATGTACGTATGTTTCTTGGTAAGGTTATATATAGTTGCAATAAAGACAAAAGAAATTGCAAAAACTAACTTATACGATACAGTACTTATACTGTTGAACAAACACACAGTCTAGGCCATATTAAGATTATGCATACAATTGAAATAAATAGAATAAAGATGTGAGTCGTTAAGAAGATTTTAAATTAAAAATACCACCGAAATAATAAATCACTACTTTGTCTTAGCAAAGTGCTTAGAGCGTTTTAGCTGCAGGCCCGATTTTCATTAAACATAATTATGAACTGCCATATGTACAAGGATTTAACAACGCTACGGTGATATAGACAGACATACCGATAAATAAATAGACAGGCAGACAGGTCAAACTTATAATTATACTTTATACATTTTTTACGTAGCGCCTAAATAATGTCATAAAAAATTTTTTTTTCAGCTTCACGATGTATCCCGCACGAGGCAGGGTAGGCAGAGGGTACCCGGGAACCTAGTGTTAAGACACTCCGTTCCATTTCCGTTCCCCACTTTCCGCCGAATTTGAGGCATTCTGAGTGGCGGAACTCAACGCCGCGCTTTGCCTTATCACCAGAGCGAAGAAATGAAACATTAAATTTTAATATTGAAAATATTAAATATTTCATTTCCTCGACTGGGGATCGAACCCAGAACCTGTCGGTTGCAGTCACAACAAGCCTCAAAAAAAAATCATAAAAATTTCAATATATAAATTTCAAATTTACAACTATAAATTGAAATCTTCTTTGTCCAAACTTAGTATAAATAATAGTTTTCGTAGATAAAAGATCATTAAACAAATAAGAATATCGTAAAACGAAAACGTCGAGATAATAAGAAACGATATCATTATGGTACTGTATCTATGTAGCTTAAATATTGTATGTTTCTTTCTACACTTGTAACAGGGAACAGATTTATAAAAGATAATGTTAGGACACTCCGTTCTTCACTTTCTACTCAATTTTTCAGTCATTGCGTGTTGATCTCAACGCCGCGCCTTGTGATTCCGGCTTGGAATAGGATGGGTGATGGTACTGATGGTATTGTAAGAGGCGACTAAAGTACCTGTGGGAGAGTCACGTTGTCAGTAATGGCAACAACAATGGGCAGACTCGAACGGATTATTACTACCCACCCCCGGCATATATAACCGGCGACAAGTAGAGGCTTTGGCCACTGCGTTTCGCATTGGGTAATGCCGGGCCCCGGTGCCCATTCTCGTTAAAGGCTGGCAACGCTTCTGTAGCTCCTCTAGAGTTACACCGAGCTGTGGGCAACGGTAATCACTTACCATCAGATGACCCGTCTTTTTCCGCAAAAAAAATATCACCAGAGAAAATAAAATTAGCTAGATTGCCATTTCAGAATAGAACACACATTTAATTTTTTATAATCTAAATTGTTTTCAATTTCATCTAAAGCGTAATATAAAGGAAACATGTTCCCGGCGGCAATGCTGTTGTAATATTTTCAGTTAGACTACGGTACATTCATGAATAATTCAAGAAACATTCAATAACACATCATAACGACCAACCCATTGAAATGCTATTTCATAGTTGTTTTGGTCGAAATACGTTTTCAAGTTTTTATTCATAGTGGGTTCGATTATTGTTAGTGCAAAAACTTTTATAGAAAACATAGGTAATTAACAAATAGTTATAAGTTATAAATCTTCATCTTTCCGCTGTGTGCCGCACAGAGATTTTGGGAACCTTGGGATAAGATATCCCGTTCCGTTCCCCACTTTCCATAGAATATGAGGCATTGCGTGTTGAGTGACGGAATTCAGCGCCGCACTCTGTCTTGTCACCAGAGCGAAGAAATGAAAACATTAAATATTTAAATTGAAAATGTTAAATATTTATTTTTTTTCGAATTGGGATAGAACCAACTACTTTTCATGTTTACAGTCACATGTTTGTGCCGCTGAGCCACGAAAAGCTTCAAATTTGATATGAACAATATTCATTTAATATCAGCATGTGTACTTGAAATAATGTGCAACAATAAATGTGCACAAGAGTTTGACTGTAACCGACAGGTTCTGGGTTCGATCCCAGTCGAGGAAATGAAATATTTAATATTTTCAATTTAAATATTTAAGGTTTCATTTCTTCGCTCTGTTATAAGGCAAAACGCGGCATTGAGTCCTGCCGCTTAACACGCCATGCCTCAAATTCGGCGGAAAGTGGAGAACGGAGGTGGAACGGAGTGTCTTAACACTAGGTTCCCAAGTTCCCTCTGCCTACCCTGCCACGTGCAGGATACAGCGTGAAGCTGTAGTAGAGTAGAGTAGTTAAAATTATATACTTGAAGTAGGTTATATACACATTGATGTTGCGTTTTAACAAACAACAACCTTAGGTTATTAACTTGAGATGAAATTTAAGCAATGTAGTAAATTTACGCCGCCAGCGCAAAGTGGTTAGATAACTTGTTATAGACGTCACGGTTGTAGGTTCAATCCCGATTGTTGAATGTTGATTATTACATGATTCTCATTTCTTTGTAAGGACGTAAGCGTAATTTAGGGACTTTTTTTAGCTTCACGCTGTAACCCGCACGAGGCAGGGTAGGCAGAGGGAACCTAGTGTTAGAACACTCCGTTCCACTTCTGTTCACAACTTTCCGCTGAATTTCAGGCATTGCGTGTTGTGTGGCAGAACTCAACGCCGCGCTTTGCCTTATTACCAGAGCGAAGAAATGAAATATAAAATATTTAAATTGAAAATATTAAATATTTCATTTCCTCGACACGCGCCACGATAGGGACTTACTTTTAATTTTCTCTGTTTAAATCGACACACTGCTACTTAAAAAGATATACAACAAATACAAGTAAATACTTAACAAATATCGTGAACTATCAGAGGCAATAATGCAAAGCGCGGCGTTGAGTTCCGCCACTCAACACGCAATGCCTCAAATTCGGCGGAAAGTGGAGAACGGAAGTGGAACAGAGTGTCTTAACACTAGGTTCCCGGGTTCCCTCTGCCTATCCTGCCTCGTGCGGGATACAGCGTGAAGCTGAGTTGAGACTTGAGTTGTGAACTATCAGAGACAGATTTGTTGAAACATAGTTTTTCTTTAATCTAATATTCGTAGCCGAAATTATGTGAAACCCACGAATATGCCGAATTAATTTTATACTTCCAAACTAAACCAGAACCAATATAGTGGTCTTTTTATATATTTGTCTCTGCATCCAAAGACATAATGTTACAACCGCCATATGTCTAATTTTAATTTTTCGTTTTCGTTTTTCTTTCAGCTTCTGGATATGGTAGAGTAGGCAGATGGTACTTGGGAACCTGGTGCAAAGATACACTATTTTCGGCCAAATTTGAGGCATTGTGTGTTGAGTGCCGGAACTCAACGCCGTGCTTTTTCTTGTTACCTGAGCGAATATATTAAATATTTCATTTGTACAAGCGAGCATCGAACCTTTAGCGTTTATTGTCATTACAATACAATTATTATGTTTTTTTTTTTCATGTTTTATACATAACTACATTATACAAAAATAAATAATCAGAATAATTTTACTTTATATTTTTTAAAATTTCAGGATTCGAACCCGATATTATTCATATAACAGAACGACAATATGTATTTAATTCAACCTTTTTTACATGCAGAATTTCATCAGTATTCTTCTAATTAGTTTAAGTTTAATTATAAATTTCACTCACTCACTTAGCTTCACGCTGTATCCCGCACATGGCAGGGTAGACAGAGGGAACTTGGGAACCTAGTGTTAAGACACGCTGTTCCACTTCCGTTACCCACTTTCTGGCGAATTTGAGGCATTGTGTGTATAAATTTCGAACATAATATTTTAATTTTCCATCTATTCTAATTTTCTTTGAAATTAAATTTTACTACAAAGAGGCTAACAAGATTAATATTATAAATAAAATTAATCTTTACATAGTTTGTGTAATATACATACTAATTTTTGACAGTTAGCGCTATGGTTGTACGTTCGATTCCGGTGTTGGGGAATAAACCATTTTTATTTTCTAGCTTATGGCAAGTGAAAATTAGCGTTTATCACCGCGTTGATTCTACCTTCAAATTATATTGAGACCGAGAAAATTTTTCTAAAAAGAACGTTTTAGAAATAAATTGAGTAATTTCCCCCATCTAGTGGCAAGACAAAGTGCAGCGTTGAGTTATGCCAACTTAGCAGAATAGATTTTCTATGAAGTTATAAGAACATTAAAAAATAATGCTAAAATTACCACTTTTAATGATTTCCAACTATAGCTCACCTTGTACGGTTCAACTGAAACGCCTAGACCTAAATAACAACATTCTACACATAATTTAACAGCCATTACAAGTAAAATGTTTTCGTAGCGATATGCGATCTGTATGTTATTACCGAGTAATTACCAAAATGTATGGTAAAATAAAAATATCGTAGGTGGTGCTTGTGTAAATAAAAAAAATTGTTTGTTAAGTTCTTTTGCCGTTGGTTTTAGTCTATATAAATGTATAGATATAGATATATATTGGTAATAAGGCAAAGCGCGGCTTTGAGTTCCGCCACTCAACTGGCGAGAAATCTTCTGTAAGCGCTCTCGAAGAACGTTGCGTACAAAATATTAGCGTTCTACTCCGCGTAGTTTTTTACTTCACGTATTACAGAATAGGAAGAGGGAACTTGGGAACCTTATATCTTATACTATGTCACGTTATAGGTGCCGACCAATATTAAATAGTTATGTTTCCAAAGAGCAAGTGACCTCTTGTGGGTTGATAAACTGTAAACTCTGTGGTCAGCTGTTGATTGCTTCAAAAAGAACTTTAACATTTTTGTCATAATTTGAATGTCAATCCATTTCGACAAGCGTATATCAACTGAAACATATTCAGTACTAAAATATATTCAGCACTAAATAAATATTGTCTCATAGTTTTTTTTGCATTTACATATATCACGCTATTGAGATATTTTTTTATGTTTATTTTGCAGAATCTATTACAAAGACAAATATATATATATATATATATATATATATATATATATATATATATATATATATATATATATATATATATATATATATATATATATATATATATATATATATATATATATATATATACATATATGTATATATATATATATATATATATATATATATATATATATATATATATATATATAAATATATATACATATATATATATATATATATATATATATATATATATATATATATATATATATATATATAAATATATGGAAACGTAGTTTTCAGCTTAACTTTGCAGCTTTCAGTACTCGCTGTAATAATTTTTCATACAATGAGTTATACCAGCACTAGACAAAGGTAACGCTGCAAACTAGAGATAGCTGAGAGACATATTGTTTTGTACCTACATTTTATATACATTTTGTTAAATAAAATATTGAAGTATTTTGTGATGTGTCTGTAGTCTCCCTAGTGACAATGGCATCTGACTATGAGAGTATTTGTAACACAACGCCGCGTTCTGCTTTTAACTTTAAATAGCTAAATTAAAAATATTAAATGTTTAATTTCTTTTAGTGAAGATTAAACCCAGAACCCTGCCCCTGCGCCAAGAGGTCAGGTCTCAATTTATAAAAGTTAATATGAATAATAAACAAAAGTTTATGTTAGTTCTATCTTAAACAGTTTATGTAACCTTTAGACGAGTCGGAAGTACACACTTTGTGTAAATAATCAACTCGAACTTTACAAGGAAGTAGCCTGTATAAATATTATTATTGTAAACATTGAATTTCGAATATAATATTAAATCATTTCTTTAATTAAAAAAAATTGTAACATTACAAATCTGTGCTGCCTTAGATGTCTGGACAAAGTAAACAATATAGATATTTAATGGGCAAAAGTGGAAAAACATACGTAGTACACAAACATCTAGGAAATTAGTAGAGAACTAAAGATATAAAGTTTTTCCTTAATTGAAGATCGAACTCACAACAAGCTGGTAAAGGAAGGCGTTGAGTTTCGCCATTAACTACGCTATACCTAAAATTAGGCGGAAAGTGAGGAAAGGAAATGTCTTAATTTCATCATAGTGTCTAGATACTAGGTTCCCAGGTTCCCTCTTCTTATTCTTTACTCATCGCAAGAATCAAACTCCAGCCACAATAAAGCTGTGATACATTAAATACACTCCACCACTACAAGAACAATAGTTTCAGTTTTCAAAAGCGACCTTCATAGAGACATTTCTAGTAGAACAATGTGTCTTTTGTATGCGAGTATCATAAAAACTTTTTTACACATCCATACATGTAATACAATATATATTGTATACAATATTTAGATTGAAATATTTATAATTATCATTTGCTTGTTTTGGTAACGAAACAAGGCGCGGTGTTGGGTTCCGCCACTCAACCCACAATGCCTTTAGAATTCCTTGGAAAGAGGACGGAGACGGAAACGGAGTCGTTTTAATAGAAACTGAGTATTTTAACTAGGGTAGGGTAGGCTAGGGCCCGAGGATCTCTTTCCCTAACTTGCTATGTGCAAGATACAACGTAAAGCAAAATAAATGTTGCGTTACATATTACAATTCCTACCAAGAGTAACCCACAACTTTGGTTGATTTTAAATATTAAAATGAAAAATTTCTTTCTTGTAAAAGAATACCAAAAATTCTTTATTATATCACTTTTTAACCTACTAAATGATTTTGATTGATGCCAGATGACTTTTACAGTCATACTCCCATTTCTTCGCTCTGGTGATAAGGCAAACCGCGGCTTAGCTTCCGCCATTTAATATGCACTGCCTCAAACGCATATCTGCGGGACAGTGCGTGCAAATGAAAAACAAAATGATTTTCAAATCTCTAGTACTTGTAGTTTTGGCTGTACGATGTCTAATAAGACAAGTTACCATCGGGTCACTAAAGTTACTGCTTTAGACGTAAGAAAAAGAATCGCAAGACACTCAGCGCCAGAACGCTATTGAGAAATATAACAATATATTTAGGAAGCTAAACAAAGCTCTCATCAGATTTAGTAATAAATACAAAATTATATATATCAGCAAAATTAACCAATGGTAATTTGACAGGGTATAGGATACCAGCGTACGAAAATACGTTTAAGTAATCAGTTATAGTCGTCAATTCATCATCGGTAATCGTTATTGGCAGAAGACTATCTAATACTGACAGTTAGTTTAACCACATTATTTCGGACTCGTTAATTGATTCTTTAAGGTGAGATTCCTGCCTAAAATAGTAATGCTAAAAGCAGTCAAGAAGTCAAGGTTTTCGGCGTTCAGTTTCGTCACTCAACACGCCTCAAATTCGACGGAAAGTTGAGAAAAGAAATGTCTTAGCGGGAACAGAGTGTGTTAACATTAGGTTTCCAAATTTTGCCAGTCCAATGTACGAGATATAATAAGAAGCTGAAAAATTACGTAGATATATTGATTCAGATAAATTATGTTGGAACTACTAACTTTATTTTTACTATTTTTGAAGTGTTGGTGGTGTCGAATATGATATATAATAGATTAGAAAATAAAATACTTAATTAATTTATATTACGTGTAAAAAAAAATCACATTTGATAGCTCAGCTCGCACGCTCGCAGCTCAGCTCAGCTGTATCCCGCGGAACTTGGGAACCTAGTGTTAAGACATTCCGTTCCACTTCCGATACTCATTTCCGCCAAATTTGAGGCATACCTATCGTTTACAGTCACACGCTTGTGACACTGTGCCACGACAGGCCTCTTTGATATTTGATACTTGATCAATATTCAAAATATTGATAAGAACGTATGGCTTAGTTGGTCAAAGCTCTTGGACGGTTTCAAGAAGCGCGGGTTCAGATCCTGCTATGTTTACAATATTTTTAGACGCTTTTAAATGTAGTATAACCATACCTGTATTTATATGTTATATACATAGCACTGTTACAATACCGTTGTCATTTTTATAATTGATAATTATATATTTTCTTTTAAAAGTTGAATTAACCTTATTAATAATGTATCAACGAAACGTATACTCCTACAACATATGAAATTCTACTGAAATGTAACATTAATGAGACGAATATAGCCATTATTATCCCTACGACACTGTTTTTAGTTAAGTAGGTGTATTTTGTTGTAAAATACTTAGGCTGGTATATGTATGACGACATTTATTTTTGCTATATGCTATAATAATATATTTAATTAAGCTTGGTTGAACTGAACATAATAATGAGATAGAAATCTTTTCTTCAATATTATCTTTCTTCGTTCCTTACTGTTCATTTTCTTTTAATAAATCGGACTACAGTCTTTACTAAGCTCCTTAGATATTAACTTATTCAAATATTTGATTATTTTTATTTTTTTTTTTTTAGGGGGTATACGGGAATCTGCTTGCCCTGTGTTGGTTAAGACATTCCGTTTCAGTTAAAAAATTTTAGTACCTTGTTTTCCATTAAGGAATTATGTTTTGAGTGGAGCGAAACTAAACGCAGCGCTTTACCTCATTAAATGAGTGAAGAAATTTAAATATTTAACATTCCCCAAAATAGACATCGAACCCACATCCGCAGTTGACGCGCTTTAAAGTTACACGCATTTACTCCTGATCAATGACGGCCCTTAATATAAAAACATGAATGCCTGATATATCTGAAGCAGCTTTAAGCTTTTCCCTTGATGGAATACTGTACAGTATTAAGACATTCCATTCCCCGATGCCCCAATTTTCGAGATACTGCGTATTATTTAGAACTCAACGTAACACTTTGTCCCTCAGCGCCGAAAGAGAAAAAAATAATTTCCATAAATGAACATCGAACCAACAACTACCGATCTAGAGCCAAACACACAATTGCTACGTTGGTCTGATTTTAATATCACCTTGACCCAAATATACATATCAATTAAAATTACATACAAAGTACAGAACCACACCTGTTCTCCAATTTAATTGGCTAACGCCGCTCTAATTAGAACGTAACGTTACGTGGACATATCGGCCTCACGATAATAGACCATTATTTTTGAGGTCGCTGATTATTTACTAGAACGTCGTGGCACAGTGTTTGAATAATGTGGGTTCTATTCCCAATAATGTAAATATTTAGAGGCCTGTCGTGGCGCAGCGGCACAAACGTGTGACTGTAACCGACAGGTTCTGGATTCGATCCCCAGTCGAGGAAATGAAATATTTAATATTTTCAATTTAAATATTTTATGTTTCATTTCTTCGCTCTGGTTATAAGGCAAAGTGCAGCGTTGAGTTCCGCCACGCAACACGCAATGCCTCAAATTTGGCAGACAGTGGGGAACGGAAGTGGAACGGAGTGTCTTGACACTAGGTTCCCGGGTTCCCTCTGCCTACACTGCCTCGCGCGGGATACAGCGTGAAGCTAAAAAAAAAAGTTCTATTCCCAATAATGTAAATATTTAGGGTCTTTTTTAATTTTTATTTCCTCACTCTTAACAAGACAAAGAGTTTAGTTCCAACAGTTAATATTAAATATCTGGATTCCGGGCGATACTGTGGGTTTATTGGTAAGGTTATTAATGTAAAAATAAAGGAAGTAATTGAGGCCTGTGGTGGTTCAGTAGCCCAAGCGGTAACTGTCAACTATGCGGCAGGTGTATGCTTAGTTTGATCCCTGCTTAAGGAAATTAAATGTTTAATGTACTTCAATTACTTCTCTCTGGCCTGTCGTGGCGCAGCGGCACAAGCGTGTGACTGTAACCGACAGGTTCTGGGTTCGATCCCCACTCGAGGAAATGAAATATTTAATATTTTCAACTTAAATATTTAATGTTTTTCATTTTCGCTTCGCTCTGGTACAAGGCAAAACGCTGCGTTGAGTTCTGGAACTCAACACGCAATGCCTCAAATTTGGCGGAAAGTGGGGAACGGGAGTGAAGCGGAGTGTCTTAACACTAGGTTCCCATGTTCCCTCTGCCTACCCTGCCATGTACCGGATACAGCTTGAAGCTGAGTAGAGTAAAGAGTTTCGTCACTCAACATGCAGTGCTTCAAACTCAGCGGTAAGTTGAGTCACTTTCTCTCATTGAGCCACAAATGCCTATTAAAATATGTATATTTAGTTTTTCTAGACCCTCGTACTCATAGACAAGCCACTAAAGAATTGAATTGAACCTTGTTGTACCTACCACCATGTATCGCCAATTATTTCTGAATATACCCTCAATGAATTTATATGAAGCATTTTCAACACTGTAGACTGAAGCTATGCAAATTATTAACATATAATATATAAGAGGAATTTTCTTAATTGAATTTAGCGTCAAGATACTGTGACATAACCAACGTGCACATGTATTGACTATATTTGTAAGGAATGCTGATTTCTAATAAAAACTGTAGGTTTCCAAGCAAATTTAAATTATAGCGCCACATGGTATACGTAAATGGAATCTAAAGAGGGAAGAAGAAAGAAATCAATGTCAAGATTTTCCGATTCCCAATTTCCTCCAAGTTTTCCACATGTTTCGTGTTCAAGGGCGGAACTCAACGCCGCACGTCCTGTCTTATTGACAATGTAAGGAAAATAAATATTAATTTATTCTTCTCCATGGAAATAAGTCCACAATCATCACTTGTTACTTACTGCCTTTATAAGGTCACTCGTGGCGTATAGCCATAAATGTGCTATACTGAACTGTAAACACGACATAGTGTGGGTTCGATTCCTACTCGCGGATATAATATTTATTTATTTTTTTCTTCGCTTTTGTAACAAGCGATTATGTGGCGTTGAGTTCCGCCACTATACGCAATGCCTCCAAATTTCGGCGAAAAGAAAGAAATGGAATTGCTTTAATGAGAACATGGGAGTGTCTTAACACTAGGTTCCCGGGTTCCATCTATTAACCCGCTATATGCGTGATACAGCGTGAAACAAAAAAAAAGTATATCTACCCAATACTAATTATAGAGTATAAGATGCTTTTCATTCAATTGACCGACATATGAACGAAATGAATCGAAACCAATCGGTATTTGATTTCACTCGCAGCTCTGTATCAATTTGATTGAAGCTTAAATTACACGTTGACTTGTGTGTGTATGAGTGCGACTTTAATGTGATCTAGCGCTAGTTGATTGTGTTAGTTACCAGTTTATATCAAATTAGATTTTTTTTAATTAATTTGAATATTTTGAGGCCTGTCGTGGCGCAGCGGCTCAAGCCTGTGACTGTAACTAACAGGTTCTGGGATCAATCCCCAGTCGAGGAAATGAAATATTTAATATTTTCAATTTAAATATTTAATGTTTCATTTCTTCCGCTCTAGTAATAAGGCAAAAGTGCGGCGTTGAGTTCCGCCACTCAACACGCAATGCCTCAAATTCGGCGGGAAGTGGGGAACGGAAGTGGAACGGAGTGTCTTAACACTAGGTCCCCGGGTACCCTCTGCCTACCCTCATGCGGGATACAGCGCGAAGCTGGTTAAGTAGTGGCTTCAGCCACTGCGTTTTGCATTGAGTAACGCCGGGCCCTGGTACCCATCCACCCACCCTATAGACCGGCAACGCACCCGTAACTCCTCTGGTGATACACGGAGCCGTGGGCGGCGGTAAACACTTACCATCAGGTGACCCGTCCGCTTGTTAACGCCGGTTTTAAAATCCCCACTACTAAATTTCCAAGACTAAAGTACCTGTGGGAGAGACACCAGAAAGTGGTGACTGTACCACACGTAGTTTAGTCGCGTGATCCTATTCTAAGTCGGAATCACACGGCAAAATCTAGTGTGAGGACTCTCGGTTTCCATTAAAACCTTTCCGTTCCCAACTTTGAAAAGTTTCTACGTTATTTTAAAATATTTTGTAACATTAGTATGCCAAACAAAATTTAAAAACGTAAATTATTAATTTTACTGCTCTGACACATACAACGTCTTCAAATTGGGATAAAAATAAAAAAAATATATTAAAATATTTCATTCCCTCGAGTGGGAATCGAACCCACAACCTGTTGTACTTCGCTTTGTGATTCCGGCTTAGAATAGGATCACAAAGTACGTGTGGGAGAGTCACTTTGTCAGCAATGATAACACGCATGGGCTGACTCGACCGGATTGTTACCACCTCCGGCATTTAAAACCGGCGTTAAGTAGTTGCTTCGGCCTCTGCGTTTCGCATTGGGTAGTGCCGGGCCCCGGTGTCCATCCATCTCCAGGACCGGCAACGCTTCTGTAGCTCCTCTGGTGCTACACGGGGCCGTGAGCGACGGTGATCTCTTACCATCAGGTAACCGTACGCTTGTTTGCCGTGTCTTCTCCATAGAAATAAAAAAATACAATCGCAAGCTTGTATTTAAGCTTTTTGCATAAAATTTTCTAACGGTCTACTCTTTTACCTAAATAGAAGAATAAAAAAAAACAGATAAACTCTAATATCTAACACCATACAAAAGTGAAACAGTCATGAATATTCTATCAAAAATGTTCCAATTATGACCGTACGATTTTACGTTGTGAAATTGAAATATTCTATAACATATTCAATATTTTAACAAAAAATATATATATTTTTAATATTTCCGAGTATTCTACAAAATCAACAAAATAATATTTTTATTGCATAGATATGATGTATGTATACTAAAAACACGAGTGTCCATTTAGAAAAACATACTCAAAATTGTTAGCCAATTATAGCTGTGTCACGTACCTACATATATATCAAATTGATATTTTCCATTAATAAACTTAAAAAAGGAGGTTCCTTTTTTAAGTTTATTAATAGAAAATATCTAAAAAATCACTTTTAGCGTTAACTTCCGCCAACACGTAAAGCTTTAAGCTCAACGGGAAGTGGATAACGGACTGTCTTAATACTAGGCTTTTAAGTTCTCTCTGCCTACCCTATGGTCTACGGGTTACAGTGTGAAATTGAAAAATATTTCGATTTTATAACTCTCATGAATTAACCAGACAGAACAAATTCTTATTTAATGTTATTATACCAAAGCGAGAAATTAAGAATCGAACTCACTATTGTTGCTATTACAATACCTCAAGGCCCTTAGTAACTAAATACTCACGCTGTATCCCTCACGTGACAGGGTAGGCAGAGGCAACTTGGGAACCTAGTGTGAAGACACTTCGTTCCACCTCCGTTCCCTACTTTCCGTTGAATTTGAGACATGGCGTGTAGAGTGGCGGAACTCAACGCCGCGTTTTGCCTTGTACCAGAGCGAAGAAATGAAATCATTAAATATTTAAAATTGAAAATATCAATTATTTAATTTCCTCGACCGGGGATCGAACCCAGAACCTGTCGGTTATAGTCACACGCTTGTGCCGCTGCGCCACGAGAGGCCTCCTAGTAAATGAATATGAATAATTATTACAGTTAAGTTATATAAACTCTAGTAAACAGACCTTGCCAATGATACATTATATCTGTATTTATACTAGATTAAGTTACAGTAACCCTAGTTAATTAATATAGAAGTGGTAAACCGCTAATAACCTTGATATCATGTTATCTTTTAATTTAATCACGCTTTAAATTAAATTAAAACACGGATTAAATTAAATTTAAACACGGTTTAAATTAAATTTAAACATAGTTTAACTATGTCTTAAAATGTTATTCCACAGTTAGAACAGAAAAATTTAAAATAAAATTATATACGGTTTAAATTTAATACGGTACAGCAAACTGTTGGTAGCAAGGGCATCGATAATGATATGGATCTCTTATTTTTAGGGTTCCGTACCTCATAAGGAACCCTTATAGGACGACTTATTATTAAATAGGGTTTTCTAGAGCCCAAAAAATGAAGCCTCTAAGTCAATACAAGACATAACGATCAGGGATATAGTTGTAGAGGAATCCCCTTAAGTGAAGTGATTGAAATAGATGAGTAGGTACGGCTCGCACTTGACTGGATTATTTTAAATGAAAAAATTTAACGCTAGAAGAAAAGCAAAGCAAGACTTGATAGTCTTAAAGCTTTGCTGCCATTTTCCCCCGTTATTGGTTGTTCAGTAGTGAAACGCTATTCCACCTTCATAGTGCCTCTACCATAGTGTAAAAAAAGTAAACACTGGTGTATGGGAATGTAGTCGGATACTGTCCCATTGTGTCACAAGAGCCTTGATTTTTCATTTCTATCTATAAAATTTTATAGTATAGCTTTTGATTATAATTAATCTTTGATTGATGGTTGTAGGTTCAATGCTCAATCAGGTTAATGAAATATTTCCAATTACTCACTTTGGAAATAAGATGAAGAGCTGCGTTAAGTTTCGCCCCAATATACAATATCACAAAAATAAGGCGGAGCGTGAGGCTAAAAAAATATAAAAATGTACGTATATATGATCGATAAAATATTAAAATCATGAACGAGTCTGCCACCTTTCATATTAAAGTTAATAAAGAAAATTTAAAATATATGTAAAAAGTTTTGAGTTATAGAGGATGGATATGACGTGTGGAAGTTGGGTAATCTCCTTTTTGTACGAAAAACTGCAAGTTGTTCCGTCCATTTTGGTCATATAAAAAGCTATAGGGGAAAAGCTTACAGATTTTATAAAATATAATAGATAGATATTATAAAAATTGCTGAGAAATGACTTTTCAAGCATATAGTCAAAGTGACATAGACATATTGAAAAGTAGTATCTTTTTTATCTTCACGGTGTTTCCCGCACATGTAGAGAAGACAAGAGAAACCTGAAAACCTATTGTTAATGCACTCTATCCTTATTAAAACACAATTTTGATTCTCTCTTTCTCACAATTTTGATTGCAATACGACAGGCCACAACAAAGTCGAGTCACATACATATATAAATGAAGCTTGGTTTCATTATTTCTATTAGCCTTTTTATCTATTAATATTGACTAGCAGGGAGATCTTCCTAACCTTCCCGCGGCTAGGCTGTCATGTCTAAAAAGGTCATTCAATGTATATTATTTTCACTCACATGTTTTTCAAATATATCAAATACCAGTGCTCTATGTGGAAGCAGATAGCGTCGACCGACTAGTCCTGGTGACCCTAGGTCCTCTATGGCCATAGCAAGGTTTTATACGCTCTTCCAATCCGCACTAGTTGTATATCGCTTCCTTAAAGTATCAGATTAGTATTAGAATTTTCAGGCGATTCCCATATATGTATTAAGATCATTTGACATATACGGGTATCATACCAAAAATCTATCTATATATTACCATAGATTTTATAATAAGCGTGGAATGAATGAAATCAAGCAAAACAAAGAAACAAAATTTCTTGCATAAAAATTCAAATTCATTCCATATTTAAATATTTACATAAAAAAAAAAAACAAGCGACCACTAGCATCCATCTTTACTATTTTTCTTCAAAAGTTTTACCAAAAACAAGGACGATTGACCCAAAAAAAATATTTCAAGTCTTTGGGCTCCGCGGCTCTAACAAAGTGAGGCTTCAGGAAATTTCAACTTTCATGAATTTTCCAAGGGCACTTACGAACTTTAGGGGAGTATTAAAAATACTCATCTTAAATGGTTAAGGAAGCCAGTGTTATTTATGAACTTTGAATTATTTAATATAAAGGTTTCTTTCAGGTATAATTTATGACAAACAATATTGAATGGAAGAAAAAAAATGTTTCATTTAGTATAATTAAAGGAAATGAATTTTTATTCTATTCCTTTATATTATTTCAACATTTTTTTTTATTTGAGTGAAAGATCTGTGATGATCTGATTCGCGTTTTTTACCACATACAAGAGCAAAGTAGATAGAGTTACCTTTAGACACTCTTTTCGCAATTTTTTTTTAAAAAAGATATCGTAGTGCCTAATAAACCAGTAAATAGTAAGTATCAAGTCAACTGTTTGCTACATTCAAATTTTTTTTTAGCTACACCCTGTATCCTAGCACGAGGCAGTGTAGGCAGAGGGAACCCGGGAACCTAGTGTAAAGACACTGCGTTCAACTTCCATTCCCCACTTTCTGCCGAATTTGAGGCATTGCGTGTCGAGTGGCGGAACTCAACGCCGCGCTTTGCCTTATTACCGCATTCAATCCTTATAGATTATAATTATTGTCAACTGATTATGAACACACTACTATTGTAATCGAAATTAATTATCCTGAATTGATATACTCTCTCACTTTAGCTTTCAGTTTATAATCAACACGTAATATAAACATTTTTATTGTACCAATAAAATTGCAACAAAGCACTGTCTCTTCAAATAAAAACGCCAAAAGCGTACTTCGACGTTGACAGGCCGTCGCATCGACACTGACAACTAATTACTGAGCCGCGCCTGTTTTACATTTTTACTGTAGATGCCATACTTGTGTTGTAGAGATAAATTTAAAAAAAAAACATATTTTGATATCAGATTCGTTATTTCGTTATATCATCGCCGAGTACTGATAAATTTTTGTGTTTCATATCACGGGACGTTTGAAACAATCTTTTTTTGTATGGTCCGAAAAAGCTACTAAAAAAGTTGTTTGCTAGCTTTTAGACTTACTATTTCGGTATGTATTTCCATGAATGATCTGTGCGGTCGTAGTATAAGTGTCCACTGTTCTATTGTTTATTAAAAAAAAAACAAATTGCCATTTATTTCAGCTTCACGCAAATGTACCCTACGGTAGGCAAAGGAAACTGGGGTATAATGTTAAGAAACTTCACTTCAGTTCCACGTTTTCCCACCTTGTCACCACCAATTCACCAATTCACTTTTACCTTTACCAATTTGATGCATTGAGTGGCGAAATTCAATGGCGCGCTTTGCCTTGTTACCAGAACAAAGAAATGAAGATATTAAATATTTCATATTCTAGCGAAGATAATTTTCACGAGAACAACCTACAACTCCATCAACGGCATTTTGGTTACTACACGCATGTTTTCATTCTTAGATACAAACGTCATGGCTTTTTAATTAGTATCACCAGATTTATGATACGATATCATATATTAACTGTCTGTTTATTTCATAACGAAGTGGAAAATATGTTTGTTCGTTCTGGTAATAAGACAATATGCAGTGTTGAGTTCCGCAACCCAGCAACGTCTCAGAAATTAGACAGGCTTAACACTAGGTTTTACTCTGCCATTTATGCTACATATGAAATATGGTAAAGAAGAGAAATAGATGTTTTGCACTAAATTTGGAGTTCAAAAATAAAGAATACGTTTATTAGTCAAACACACCTTCGTCTACAAAATTAAAAAAGGCATAGTGCACTGCAAATGTAGAACTGCTCGAAATAAACTACAAATTCATTATTTTCTCGACGCTATACATAAAGTTAGAAAAAACTGTTTTATTGTCTTACAAGTATCTGTATAACATTAAAATAGATTTTCAATTGTTCACTCAACTAACTTCATTATTACAATACAAAAATAATCTTTTTATTTTTTACACGCTGTATCCCGCATACGGCAGGGTAGGCAGGATAGGTAGAGAGAACATGGGAATCTAGTGTTAAGACACTCCGTTCCACTTCTGTTCCTCACCTTCCACCGAATTCGAGGCATTGCGTGTTGAATGGCGGAGCACAACGCCGCGCTTTGCCTTGTAACCAGAGCGAAGAAAGGAAAATTAAATATTTAATTTGAAAATATTAAATATTTCATTTCCTCGAGTGGGGATCGAATCCACAACCTGTCATTTACAGTCCCACGTTTGTGCTGCTGCGCTTCGACGCTTTTTAGAAAAAATTAAAACATGAACGCAGCGGGATTAAAACACACGGCTCTTTCGTCAACTAGACGGTATCTGGAGTGGTGCAGCGTAAATATTCGCTGGATTCGAATTTTAATACGTTATTTAAAGAAAGTAAACTCTAAAACTTAAAAAAATCTCCCTATAGAGATGCTAACAACATAAATACGTAGAAAATACTAAACTTAAATTTAAAAAGCGTGTAAAAAATTGCGACGGAGCTTGGTGAGAACGAATGGCTTAGTTGGTCAGAGCGCTGGAACGGTTTTCCAGAGCCGCGGGTTCAAACCCTGCTTCGTTCAAAATTTTTATACGCTTTTTGAATTTAAGTTTAGTATTTTCTATCCTAAGTGTGGAATAACACTTTAAAACATAGTAAAAAAGACTGCTAAAAGCCTTTTCGTATACAAAATTATCAGGAGCGACGAACAAAAAAATATTCAGAGGCATTACACTTTTAAACGCAAAACTGACATAATTAAAGATAGAAGCTGATTAAAGCGCCATAGCTTTATTAAAGCTAGGATTGAGGAAGCCTACTTTTAAAAGGGAATGACTATAATTGCTCAGCTCCAGCATTACGGAGAACGAACGCAACACGTTGGTAATGCTGTGCATTAAAAAGACCATTTACCTTTTAATTTCTGCTATCTTCAGGGAAAACTCGGAATTTTACAAAAATTACTGAAAAGACAGATTCGTTTGAGATTGCTTGGTTGGACTGGATGTTTCTTTTTACTTCTTGAAACTAATGCTTAGGCCTTTGTGTGTTAATTCAAATTTTTAGATGTCTAATAGATATTTATTTAAATCTGAACGTCGCGTGTGGCCTTGCTACCGGAGCGAAGAAATGAAAATGGTAAATACTTAATTGAAAATATAATGAAACGCAGATTATGAAGTTTTAAATAGAATTGACTTCCTTTATTTCGTTCAGAACCATGCAGTTGAACAGAATGATACAAAACAATCGAATGACTATTCAATTATAACATACTACAATGTTCCAGTAGATGGCATCACTTGTAATTAAAATTAGTAATTATTTGCATATAATTACAACAGAAAATATGAAATATTTCATTACCTAGAGTAGAGATGAAACCCACAACCTGTCGCGTTTACAGGCACACCTGTGACTAAAAAAAACACTATCTTTTTTTTTATGGAAAATATGGCAAACGAGCGTACGGGTCACCTGGTGGTAAGTGATCACCGTCGCCCACGGCCCCGAGTAACTCCAGAGGAGCTACAGGAGCGTTGCCGTCCTTTAAAGTGGATGGGCACCGGGGCCCGGCATTACCTAATGCGAAACGCAGTGGCCAAAGCCACTACTTAACGCCGGTCTTAAATGCCGGGGGTGGTAATAATCCGGTCGAGTCTGCCCATGCGTGCTGCCATTACTGGCAACTTGACTCTACCACACGCACTTTAGTCGCCTCTTACGACACCATCAGTACCAGGGTGATCCTATTCTAAGCCGGAGTCACACGGCTAAAAGATAGTGTTTTTTAGCAAAGAGCAATATATATATATATATATATATATATATATATATATATATATATATATATATATATATATATATATATATATATATATATATATATATACATATATATATATATATATATATATATATATATATATATATATATATATATATATATATATATATATATATATATATATATATATATATATATATATATATATATATATATATATATATATATATATATATATATATATATATATATATATATATATATATATATATATATGTTTTCAATTTTAATATTTTATGCTTCATATCTTCGCTCTGGTAATAAGGCAAAGCGCGGCGTAGAGTTCTGCCTCAAATTCGGCGGAAAGTGGAACGAAGTTTCTTAACACTAGGTTCCCGGGTTCACTCTGCCTACCCTGCCTCGTGTGGGATACAGCGTGAAGCTGAAAAAAAAATAAAGATATTATCATATAATAAATTTATAAAATTATTCTAACATTCTATCTTCCGATTAGTTCATTTAAGGGTAAAAACCGGTATAAACTATAACCTAAGCTTACTTTACCGCACTCACTGTTTACTGATTCCAACACAAGCGGAATGAAAGCATTTTATTCATGTTTCACGCGTAGAAACTCCTTTTACAAAGACAAGGCGTTCCTTCATAGGAATAGGGTGAATGCGGTAGTTTCGTCTGCTCGGTTGCCCTCTTTACATACACAACGTACTGTTGAGATTTACCTTGTTTCCAGTTTTGTAGAATTATTTATGGCATTTTTGTATATTTATTTCATTAAAATGACTATAAAACTGAGGCCTGTTGTGACACATGAAATTAACTCAGCTTCACGCTGTATCCCGCACATGGCAGGGTAGACAGAGGGGAATTGGGAACCTAGTGTTAAGACACTCCGTTTCACTTCCGTTCTCTACTTTCCGCCGAATTTGAGGCATGCGTGCTGAGTGGCGCAACTCAACGCCGCGTTTTGCCTTGTACCAGAGCGAAGAAATGAAATTTTAAATATTTAAAATTGAAAATATTAAATATTTCATTTCTTCGAATGGTGATCGAACCCAGAATCTGTCGGTTACAGTCACACGCTTGTGCCGCTGCGCCACGACAGGCCTCAACAGGTAATTAAATATTTAATGTTTTCATTTTCCTATTGACGATCTGGTAACGAGACAAAACGCGGCGTTGAGTTTCGTCACTCAACACGCAATGTCTTAATTTGAACAGAAAGCGGAAAACGGAACACTGTTAAGGGGAACAGAGGTTCTTGAGATTAAGTTCCCAAGGCTATAAAATATTGGTAATCGAGGTGGAGTGTGGCTGTAAAGTTAGTACAATCTACGCTTGACAGGACGCTATAATTTTCATTTCATTGTTTTGAGACAAAATGTGGCGTTAAGCGCCACTAATCAACAATCTAAATTGAATTTGTGTAAAGAAGAAAAAAAAGTATATTTCAACCAGGTTCTCTTTACACTATATAATGCGACAAAAAAAACAACAGTTGACACTGATATGTATGCTGCTGGTACGTATATGTACATACACAGCTAACAAAAATAATTTATAAAATATAAAGCATTATGATAGGATAGCTAAAATAAACTACAAATTCATTATTTTTACGTGTGTTACCCATATATACATGTTTATTTCTTTTTACTTTAAATTATATTCCGAGTATTTTTCTTTTCATTTTTCCTTTTTGATTATGAACCTAGTATCCACTCCTAAACAGCTTAGATACTTTGTTTTCATTAAAACAGGTCTGTTCTCTTCTTTCGGAGAATTCTGGAGATATTTCTTGTTGAGTGGCGGGCCTTAACGCCGCAGTTACGTTGTTATCAGGACGAAGAAATGAAAACATTAAATATTCCGTTTATTCGATTGGGAATCAAACCTACAAAGTCACGTTTATAGTTACACGTTTGAGCCATTGCACCACCGCTGGCCTCAATTAATAATTTTAATGTCTAAAACAAACAAGAAAATTGCCTAGATTATGCTATTATTACACTTTTTTTTTGCATTGCGTGTTGAGTGGCGGAACTTAACGCCGCGCTTTACCTTATTTCCAGAGCGAAGAAATGAAACATTAAATATTTAAATTGAAAATATTAAATAAATAATTTCATTTCCTCGGCTGGGGATCGAACCCAGAACCTGTCGGTTACAGTCACACGCTTGTGCCGCTGCGCCACGACAGGCCTCGATTATTAGAATTGTACAAAAATTATTACATTAATAAATTATTACACAATCTGAAACTTATTTTCAAAGTACGTTTACGAGCTACAGTGAATATTTTTATCATGTAACAATTTCTATTAAGGTATGTTATACAAAGACTTCATGTGACACAGCCTTAGTGGGTTGTTGAAAGAATATTTTACTAACACTCTTTGATATGCAAATTTAGGATTCAAATACGCTTGATAGCTTGGTTTTCTGGTAGAAACCAATTTGAGCTGGTCGTGGTTTACTAAAAATTTAGCTTTACACTGTCTTCCGCACATGGCAGGGTTGGCAGAGGGAACTTGGGAACCCAGTGTCGGAAATTCCGTTCCACTCCCATTCCTAACTTTTCACCAAATTTGAGACATTGCGTGTTGATTGGCAGAACTTAACGTCGCGTACCAGAGCGAAGAAATGAAAACATTAAATGTTTACATTGATAATATTAAATATTTCATGTCCTTGAGTAGGGATCGAACGAACAACCTGTTGGTTATAGTCACACCCATGTGCCGCTGCGCCACGACAGGGCTCAGTTTACTAAAAATTCTTCGGTAATTACAAAAAAACTTGTTATTTATAAATATATAGATTGATCCAATCCTCACTCGAAGAAATTTAGTAGTTAATATTTTCATTTTAAATAATTAATGTTTTAATTTCCGCCAATCAACATGCAATGCCTCAAATTAGACGGAAAGTGAGTAACGGCGTAAAAGCGTAAATACATATATATATATATATATATATATATATATATATATATATATATATATATATATATATATATATATATATATATATATATATATATATATATATATATATATATATATATATATATATATATATATATATATATATATATATATATATATATATATATATATATATATATATATATTTGTATTTACGCTTTTATTACACACTTTATGTTGCAAATAAGAGTAAATTACGGCCATCTAGCTAACAGTTAAATGCTCAATTGCTACAGCTACACTGTATAGTGTAGTCCTTTTATAGAAGGTACGTCATTAAAAACGTATAATTAATAGATTTTCTTACAGCAACAGTATTTGATAACGTGAGGCTGAACTTTGAAGATGCAGACGCTTAGTTATTCATACGACCTGCCAGTGTACGCCTGAGATGTTCCACAAAGCCTTCTGAAATTGCAATATCATCCGCATTTTGCCATAGCCGTGTGGCGAAAAAAATTAAAATAACATTTAAAATTTTGGGTCTTGGGAAAATTGGGACAATTTTGGCTATTTTCTTTATAATATTAAGCCTTTTCACGCATAAGCAGAAGGAATCTAGTCTCAGGACATAATTCTTGATATATAGCGTATTTTTCGGGTAAATAAATGGAATATTTCGACCTGGAATGAAGATCAAATACAGTAATGCTTATCTCTTTGTGGTTTCCCTCTTCATTTTACAGTAAGAATCCCACTCAAATCAGATCACCAGAAGGACAGACAGACAAACAGAGAGTGAGACTGACATTTTTTTATATTGAAAAAGAAAAAGTTTATATTTGGATATTATGTAAATAATAAAATAAAATTAAAAAGACACTGTTATTTTGAAATTAACGACCGACAGCTCAATTTTATTTGTATGTATAATATAAAGATATAAATCTCCTTTTAAATGTAAACAAATAATATCTACATATTTAGTTAAGAGGCTGTGGGACAAACGTGTGACTGTAAACGACAGGTTGTGGGTTCAATACCCACTCGAGGAAATGAAATATTCAATATCTTAAAATGAAATATTTAATGTTTTTATTCCTTTGCTCTGGCTCAAAGGCAAAGTGTGGCGTTGAGTTCAAATTCAGCGGAAAGTGGGAAACGGTAGTGAAACGGAGTGTCTTTACACTAGGTTCCCAAGTTCCCTCTGCCTACCCTGCCGTTGAGTTTAGTTGAGTTAAATACTACTCATGCCAACTCATGCCAGGTTGTACAGGTATTCCCATTCCATCTAAATGCGTATTAAAAATTTTAATTTCGCTCTGGTAGAGGGACGAAGCGCGGTGTTTACTTCTGCCAAACCTACAGCGAAATATTGATTTCTTTTTTTTTTTTTTTTTTTTTTTTTTCCAGCTTCACGCTGTATCCCGCACTAGGCAGGGTAGGCAGAGGGAACGGAAGTGAAACCTAGTGTTATGACACTCCGTTCCACTTCCGTTCCCCACTTTCCGCCGAATTTGAGGCATTGCGTGTTGAGTGGCGGAACTCAACGCCGCGTTTAGCCTTATTACCGAAATATTGATAATATTAAATATTTCATTTCCTCAAGTGAGAATCGAACTTACAAACTGTCACGTTAATAGTATATTAGATAATTTATATATATTGTATATTAGATAATTTCAATCTACATTAAGTGGTTAGATAAATATCATATTTATATATGAACTGGGATTAATATTGAATCAGAGAAATCAGCTTCGCAAACAATCGTATAGTTTTATTAGGTGGTATTTTATTAATGAAAATAGTTACTGGTAGCCTCGTTGTTTATGTTGATATGAACACAATATGGAGTGGCCTGTCGTGGCGCAGCGGCACAAGCGTGTGACTGTAATCGACAGGTTGTGGGTTCGATTCTCACTCGAGGAAATGAAATGTTTAATATTTCTATTTAAATATTTAATGTTTTATTTCTTCGCTCTGGTACATGGCGAAACGCAGCGTTGAATTCCGCCACTCAGCACGCAATGCCTCAAATTCGGCGCAAAGTGGGGGACGGAAGTGGAACGGACTGTTATAACACTAGGTTCCCAAGTTCCTTCTGCCTATCCTGCCATGTGCAGGATACAGCGTGAAGTTAAGTGAAGTAAGTGACAATATGGAACAACGGCAAAGATGACCGTAAAGACAGCGGTAATAGTTCCGAACACTACTTACAGAAATGAATTATTTTCAATTTCCTCTGGTAATAAATCAAAGCTTGGTGTGAAGTTCTGCCCCTTAACTCGCAAGAACCTGAAAGTTGGTCGTAAAGTAGAGAGCCATATATTTTAACATAAGGTTCCCTATACTTACCCAGCTTTTTTTGAAAATATAGTGTGAAAGTGAACACCGTGCTTGCTTTGGTTGCTAGTGTAAGGAAATTAAAATAATTAATTTCCCGAATGGAAATAAAATCGGAAAAGATTATATACGATATACCTACCTCCTATGGAGACGAAACCACCTCAAAAACCAACGCTAATTGGTTTGACACAACGCTACCAGAATTTTTATCTCCCACTCTTTGATCTCCACATTGTTACGTGGCGTATCGTTTGTAATAACGCGTTCTATTAATTCAATACGAGCTTCTGTTTGTTAACCGACTTTTAAAAAAGTGTATGTAAGACTAGATCATTGAAGAATATGAAAGTAATTTTAAGTCATTTGGCTGTAAACCCGAGATTTATGGATTCGGTTTTCACTTACTGACAATCAGTTTCGTGGTCATGTCTATATTGAGGTAGCATCCATATGTCACTTGAGTAATTCTTATATCAAACTACAATTAACCTTTTCTTAATTGCCTCGCGTACTGTCCTAGAAAATGAGTTGACTTTGCATTGCCCTCTGGTGCGGATCTGAGACTTTTTTATGAGTCTCAGGTGATAAATAATTTCGAACCGTCAAAGATTATTTCCGACCGTCTTTTCTATTGAAATTAGTTTTTTTTTTATGTCTCAATAGCCTCACAAATCATGCCAGGAATATATCGATTCTTGCTAGCTAAGATTTGAGGTTTATCAAACTTGATACATAAATGTGGATTCGATCCCAACAGGAAGAAATGAAATGTTTAATATTTTCAATATCAATATTTAATATTCTCATTTCTTCGTTTTGGTAACAAGGCAAAGCGCGGCGTTGAGTTCTGCCACTCAACACGCAGTGCCACAATTTAGGCAGAAAGTGGGGAACGGAAGTGGAACGGAGTGTCTTAATACTAGGTTCCCAAGTTCCCTCTGCCTAACCTGCCATGTGCGGAATACAGGGTGAAGCTGAATACATAAATACATAAATACCCTTTCTTGATATTAGATATATGTTCCTTCATACTCATTTTATGACCAAAATTATAATTTTAACTTATTTTCTTTTCGATTAGTAGTTACTTACTCTTCCCTTGCCTCGTTACTCATTCTTCACTTAAATGTAAGTTTCTATCTTTTCTAGCTTTGAATTTGTTGGATGATAAATATTTTATCAAGTTGTTCCGCATAGATAGTTAGTTCGCAGAATGCTGTACAAAGTAATAAGCCATTGAGATAGTCTATCGGGAATCTTAGAAGTTAGTTAATTTTATGATTTCCCAAGAATTTTCACGGAACATTATCATTGCTTCTGAGAAATCGTCAACAAAGTGATAATACACACTCATCATGATCAATTTATTGAAACATAAAATATTCAGTGTAAATTTTAACTGTAAAAGTTTGTGAAGATGGATGTTTGTTCAACTTCCACGCAATAATTTCTTAACGAATTTATATGAAATTTTACAGAATTATAGCTCTTACGTCAGAAAAAAATGGGCTATAATTTATGTAAAGATTCTACAATAACAGTAAGCGGGCGAAACAGCGCTTCTGTCGTTAGTTTAAAGTACTATTATTATTGCGACCTGTCGTGGCGCATGGGCACAAGCGTATATGTAACTGTAAATGATAGGATGCGACTTCGATTCCCATTCGAAGAAGTATTTTCATATTTGTAAATAAATCACTCACTCACTTAGCTTCACGCTGTATCCCTCACATGGCAGAGTAGGCAGAGGGAACTTAGTGTTAAGACACTCCGTTCCACCTCCATTCCCCACTTTCCGCCGAATTTGAGGCATTGCAAGTTGAATGACGGAACTCAACGCCGCGCTTTGCCTCGTTACCAGAGCGAAAAAATTAAAACATTTTCATTACTTCCCTCTGGTAACAAGGCAAACTGTTCTATATATATATATATATATATATATATATATATATATATATATATATATATATATATATATATATATATATATATATATATATATATATATATATATATATATATATATATATATATATATATATATATATATATATATATATATATATATGGTACTAAAAACTTTACATACATTTAAAAGTACAATACAGTAAAGCCGAGTATTCGTTTGAGTTTAGCAAAAATGGGAGGATTAGCTTCTGACAGGTTTTTGTGGAATCACGGCGAATTTCACTGACAGTTTGACACGCTAATTTGATTTTCATATTGTATATGTATTTTTAAAAATAAATGTTGCTTCTACTGTTACATTGGACATACGTATGACGTTTTTGTGTAAAAAAATCTTTTTTTAAACTGACGATAAAAATTGTACTTTTTTTTGTTGAAGCTCGATTTTTCTCACTGATAGATCGATTTTGGTAATTTTTGTTCTGTTTTTCTTTAATATATGGGTTAGAAAATATAAAATTTAAAATTCAAGTTCTTTAGGGCGATAACGTTAACATGAACGAGTCCAATCCCCACTTGAGGAAATATATTAATATATTTTTTTACAAAGGGAAGCAAAGTAAAATAACAAAGCAGTGCGTGGCGTTAAGTCCCGCCACTCAACATGCAATGCTTTAAATTCAACGAATAGTTGGAATCGAAAATGTTTGGGATTTCCCTTGCATATCCCGCCATATGCGGCGTACAATGTCCAAATATTGAACATTATAATACTATACAAAAATATGTTTTGTTTATTTTAAATATTAAATTAGTGATGTAGCTTTAGATAGAGTTAATGTTGAATATTATATTCTCTTTGCAAGCGTAATTGTACAAGCACAAGCTAGTCAGCAAAATCCCAAGTCATATAAGATTTACTTTATTAGAGCAAAGTTATATACAGCGTTAACTTATAATAAGCGGAAGTGACGCTTATCGTATTTATAAGTAATAATTATTTCTTGATTAATTAACCTATTTATCGTCGGCTGAGAGTGTTAATTGCAAAATAGCCTTTTAAAAAAAATCTCAGATAGAAATAACACAAAACAGCGTAGACAGAGGGAATTTGGGAATCTAGTAACACGACACTCATGTTCCCATTCGTTCCCATGGAGACACTTCCGTTCCCCATGGAGAAGATTTCGAATGATATTAAATTGTACAAATATATAAAGACAACTAATTAGGTCATTACAACCAGCAAATTTACACTCGAAGCTACCCTTTATAGCTACACTATATATGAAAAGATTTCTTGAAATTTCTACAGAAATTAAATTAAAAAAATATATATTTTATTGTCTACGAAAATTGCCAATGGAAACAAATATAATAATTAAATAGTACAAGAGGCCATTTCAGCGTAGAGGCGGAGAAGAACTGTAAGCCAGACGATTGTAGATTCCCGCTGGGGTTCCCGGTGGTTGTAGATTTCAATTTGGGTTCCCGACTATTGTAGCTTCCATCTCACTCGCGGGAATAAAATATTTATATTTTCATTTCCTCGTCCTGGAAACGACGTAAAGTGAAGCATTCATTTTGTGAAAAATGGACAGCAGTTGTGTCTAAATGGAAACTGAGTGTATTATAAGGTTCCCAGCTATACAAATTTCCTTTGCTGAGTTTAATAAATCTTTATTCTAATAGCCTTGTGACTGTCAACTATGTTTTAAGGTGACATTTGTACTCACCTTCACGCCGTATCCCGCACATGGCAGAATAGGCAGAGGAAACATGGGAACCTAGTGTTAAGACACTCCGTTCCTCTTCTGTTCCCAACTTTGTGCCCAATTTGAGAGTGGCGAAACTCTACGCCGCATTGTCTTGTACTAGAGCGAAAAAATTAAAACATTAAATATTTAAATATTTAATTTGCTGAAGTGGGGATTGAACCTACAACTTGTCGGTTACAGTCACACGATTGCACCGCTGCGCCACAACATTAATAATTTAGGAAATAGGCAAAACGTATATATATATATATATATATATATATATATATATATATATATATATATATATATATATATATATATATATATATATATATATATATATATATATATATATATATATATATATATATATATATATGTATATATATATATATATATATATATATATATATATATATATATATATATATATATATATATATATATGTATATATATATATATATATATATAAATATTTAATGTTTCATTTCTTCGCTCTGGTAATAAGGCAAAACGCGGCGTTTAGTCCCGCCACTCAACATGCAATGCCTCAAATTCGGCAGAAAGTGGGGAACGGAAGTGGAACGGAGTCTTAACACTAGGTTTCCAAGTTCCCTCTGCCTACCCTGCCGTGTGCGGGACACAGCGCGTGAAGCTGAGTGAGTGAGTGAATTTCCTTATTTAAATTCAAACCCATGGCCCATTCTATACAGTTCTATTTTCAAAATAACTATATTGTAATCTAATTTCCCCAAAATAATGACTTTGGACACAGGAAATAGAGACAAACCGATATTTCGCAATTCGGAAACAGATGTCTTGACTGAAACGAAACTGAAACGTTTGTAGCCCTTGTTTAGTTTATATAGCTTATATTATTCTTACTTACTTACTTAGCTTCACGCTATATCCCTTGCGGGGTAGGCAGAGAGAACGGAGCGCCAAACGCTACGGTCTCGGCATACCTCTTTCGCCTCGTCCACTGTCATCAACGTCTTCATACATGCCCTCCGGGGGGTCCTCATGCTATTTACGTGACCTTCCTCCAGTATCGTCGATACTGTGTTTTCGAAGGTCAACCGAGGTCTCCCCCTCCCTCTCTTACCACTCACTTTTCCTTCATAAATCTTTTATTATATTATTCTTATATATCAAATAAAAATATTATGTGATAAATAGTTGAAACTGAAAATTATTAATAAGAAATAAAAATTACTAATTTCCCCGAACGAGAATCGAACCATCAACAAAGAGTTATTTAATTCTTTTTATTCAGCTTCACGTTGTGACATGTGCGAGAACACTCAGCAAGGAGGATAAAGAGAATTTGGGAGTTTAGTGTTAAGACACTCCGTTTCGTTAAGCAGTCTCCGTCGAATTTGTTGCATTTCTTGTTTCATTTCCTTGAGTCGTTCGCTTACACACCTGTGCCCCAGCGCCAGGACACTTTTCATAGAATTTTTTTTTCTATAGCTTCACGCTGTATCCCGCACGAGGCAGGTACGAAGAGGAAACCCAGGAACCTAGTACTAAGATACTCCGTTCCACTTCCGTCCCCCATTTTAGGCCGAATTTTAGGCATTGCGTTTTGAGTGGCGGAACTCAACGCCACGCTTTGTCTTTTTACCATAGATATAGAAAATAATGCTTTTATATATATTTAAATAATCATCATTAATCTTACCCTTCTATGAATCTCGAGATAGCAGCTTGTGGATCGTCAAATCTGAAACAAATTTTACATACTATGAACAACTATACTTTTATTTACACTCTTCTTTTTGTATGGATTTCTGTCTGTCACCAGGGCATAAGTGCTTTTTGCCATGTTTATAGATAAGTAACCAAACCAAACAATACTGGCCAACAAAACTGATCAACTCGCGCTTGGCCGATTTTTTTAAAATTGCATTTCCTTCACATTGCATATAACAGGACAGGCAGAATGAACTTATTGTAGCAAACTTTGTTACATTATACCTGTGTCAAAATGCGGAACTCAGTGTCGCTCTTCATCTTGTTACCAGAAGAAGGAAATGAAAATAATTAATTTCCCGATTGAAATCGAGTGGTACGCTGACGCTAGGACCGCCTCAATTTAAACTTATATATTATACAAACTCAATAGTTCCGCCACTCAACACGCAATGCATCAAATTCGGCGGAAAGTGGGAAGCCGAAGTGGAACGGAGTGTCTTAACACTAGGTTCCCGGGTTCCCTCTGCCTACCCTGCCATGTGCGGGATACAGCGTGAAGCTAAGTAAGTAATACTTGTGAAAATTTAACAAATTTGGAACAAATAATACAGACAAGCAATTTTTCACTACTTATTTTTAAAAGTAACAAAAAAATATTCCTTAGGTACTACAAAAATTTGATTTATAGCTGGATAAGTAGTAAGGAAAACTATGAAGAGCCATAAAATAAAAGTGCCAATATTATAATTTTTATGGGAGATTGTATATTGATTGCTTGTTTATTCTAACTGCCCAATGAATAAAGTTTTATTGAACATATATTCACATTGTATCCTACATCAAGTAGAGTCACAAGGAGATAATGGGTAGGATCCTCACATACCGTCCAGCCTTAGAGATATTTTGTATTGAATACAGCAATTAGCTACTAGCACAGTCAAAACTGTAGAGTTTTAAGGTCTTTGGCCTACCATGCCATGCTCGGAAAATATGCAGAATGAATCTAGATAGAAACAAATTGAACAACGGACATTGCCCTTAAAGGGATTCCTGACTAAACTGTATTCATGTAGTATGTTATTTCAGCTTCACGCTGTATCCCGCACTAGGCAGGGTAGGCAGAGGGAACGGAAGTGAAACCTAGTGTTATGACACTCCGTTCCACTTCCGTTCCCCACTTTCCGCCGAATCTGAGGCATTGCATGTAGAGTGGCGGAACTCAACGCCGCGCTTTGCCTTATTACCAGAGCGAAGAAATGAAACATTAAATATTTAAATTGAAAATATTAAATATTTCATTTCCTCGACTGGAGATCGAACCCAAAATTCGTCGGTTACAGTCACACTCTTGTGCCGCTGCGCCACGACAGGCCTCAAATAAGTAATATATTATTTAGTTTTTTCAATCGTAATTTTAACTCGATTCTATTTTAAAATCGATATTCGATATTTTTTACAAATAAATGGGCATCCCTATTATGGTTAACATAGACACTTACATATATATATGCTATATATATATATATATATATATATATATATATATATATATATATATATATATATATATATATATATATATATATATATATATATATATATATATATATATATATATATATATATATATATACATATATATAGATAAATATATAAGAATAAATTACATTATACTTATATGCAAAAGGGGTTGGTAATGGAGATCGCGTCAAGAATATATCGACGAGAATTTCATTTGGTGTACTTTCTCGTACATAATGAAGCGTGGAATGAACTTGTTGATTAAAACGTAACATTGTCTTACAACGCCTTAATAACATCGTTTATAATTATTAATAATAGGGTATTCGTAGCTCATTGAGATTATTAATATAATGGTTGTAGATTCAATCTTTACTTGAGGCAATTAATTATATTGACTTCACACATTTGGTAAGACTAATCGCGGTATTTTGTTCTAACTTCCAATATGGAATATTTAAAATTAGGGGAGAAAGTGGTGGGCGGTGCATTGAAATTAGTTTCCTTCTACCCATACTAAAATGCTTTTTTTTGTATAAACGCTAAATGCAACGAGGCGAAGCGCTGCGTTAAGTTCCGCCACTTAACACGTAATACTCAAACAATATATATAACACTAAAAAAATATTTCTTGAATTTTCTACAGAAAACAAACATAAATAAATGTTTTACTTTCATTTATTCCAAAGTCACGTTGACAACCAATAGAAAATGATTTTAAGCATTTAACATTTTTTATATACCGCACATAATAATGATACGTGGCAGAACTCAACGCCGCGTTTTCCTTGCTACTAGAGCGAAGAAATGAAAATAATAAGTATTTCATATCATCGAGTGGGGATCGAACCCACAGCCTGTCGCATTTACAGTCCCACCCCGTGTTCTCCTGCGCCACGACAGGTCACAAAATATAGCTCTATACAAGCAATAGCTACCCCACAAATGTGGCCATTCGCATTGCCAGCAGAATTTCCGGTAAAAATAAAACAGTTTTTCAATCCGATACGAAATGAATCCTGTCGGAGTCTGAGACCGACAGCTAACTTTGGATCGCTTCATGTCGGAATGATCAACGTTTAAAAAAGGTTAAAAGGTTTTTCCTATAACATTTGTAATTTTCTATTGAGGATCTGTGGTGAGTTTAAGAGAAAAGCGAAGGTCACTGATTCGACTACTCTCGATTAAAGGTACTCTATGCCTTAGAGGACATCTACTCTCTAAAGTCTTAGAATAAGTGTCTTAGCATTAGGTTCCCTTAGAGTCTAAATGAACCTAATGCTAGGACACTTCTTAACTTAGCTTAGCGTCACGCTGTATCCATAGCGGGGTAGGCACAGTGTACGGAGCCCCAAAAACTCCGTGAAATATTTATTAGTAAAGATAAGGCATTCTGATCATCACTAATCTTGAAGACATTACGAGTTAAATAATGGATGCTAATTTTTCGCGGTCTAAAATTTAATGAATTTACTTATATCTTTTACAATAACACTAATACTCACTCACTCAGCTTCACGCTGCATCCCGCACATGGCAGGGGAGGCAGAGGGAACTTGGGAACCTAGTGTTAAGACACTCCGTTCCATTTCAGTTGCCCACTTTCCGCCGAATCTGGGGTATGGCGTGTTGAGTGGTGGGACTCAACGTCGCGTTTTCCCTTGTACCAGAGCAAAGAAATGAAAACATTAAATATTTAAATTGAAAATATTACATATTTCATTTCCTCGAGTGTAGATTGAAGCTGCAACCTGTCGGTTACAGTCACACGCTTGTGCCGCTGCGCCACGACGGACCTCTAACACTAATAAGAACTAATGAAGATTTTCCTCGTCAATATTTTTTTAAAAGAATTGTTATTACATTTTAGCTACAATAAATACCTACTGCCTTATATTCCTTAAGTCAAGACATACATTGAAAGAACAAACACAATAATCATTTAAATTATATAAGACTTGATTTGTGCAGAATGTTCATAAACGTAAGAAAATCAGTCAGCTTTAAAGATAAAAATTGGAAAAATTTTCATTTTTTTATCAGAAAATTCTGTGAATTTGTATAAAATTCTGTATCGTAATTTTCTTTAATATCTAAAGTGGGGAACTGAAGTAAGTAATGAGAACGAAATGTCCCACACCTACCCCAAAAATCTTTATGCTCAATATAATTATTCCCGAAACAAGATCTGGAAGCCAGAATCATGGCTGGCAGCTTATCACATAAGTATTTACAAAAGTGCCAAATTCTGGCCTTCAGCAGCAAAAATTAAAAATTTCTCAAGTGTGAGCTTGAGAGAGCTACACTTGAGAATGCTTATTCCCTTTCGATTGTTACTTCAAAAATATTGTACAAAAAAAGAATCTATTATTCCGTTCTTCTTTACATTGGTTTTTGTACTACAACGGATTAAATATAAAATTGTATACAGAGTTCTTTTTTTTTTTTTCAAAATATACCAAACGAACGAACTATTAAGAATAAGTTATCTGATTATTTATGCTAAATTTGTTTCGTTTGTATGTCAGTACAAAAATATCAATTATATGATTTTTGTTAACTTTACGCTGTATCTACATTGTAATGTAGACAGAGAAAACTTGAGAACCTGGTGTTAAGATATTCCGTTCTGTTTGTCCACTTTCCGCCATATCAGCAATTCAACAGGACAATTAAAATAAAACTATTCTAATAGTTTTTTTCTTTGTGTATTTTAGTTTTTTAACCAATAATTAGGCGTGTCCTTTTGAGGCCTGTCGTGGCGCAGCGGCACAAGCGTGTGACTGTAACCGACAGGTTCTGGGTTCGATCCCCAGTCGAGGAAATGAAATATTAAATATTTAATGTTTCATTTCTTCGCTCTGGTAATAAGGCAAAGCGCGACGTTGAGTTACTCAACACACAATGCCTCTAAATCGGCGGAAAGTGGGGAACGGAAGTGGAACGGAGTGTAGTGTCTTAACACTAGGTTCCCGGGTTCCCTCTGCCTACCCTGCCTCGTGCGGGATGTAGCGTGAAGCTATGAAAAAAATAATAATTACTATACAACGGTGAATAAATATTACCTACTCATGACTTGCAGTCAGTAGATTGAGATCTCGTAAAGTAATCATTTACATAGATTAAGATTCTCCAATAAGTTCTCCAATAAAAGCAGACGCCGTTTTTAACAATAACTTTTTAATTTTCCTCAAGATTCAGCGTTAAGCTGAAAAAATACATCGATCTCTTGATTAAAGCAAAGCCAATTGCGTTAGAAATGAAATATAAAATAATAATCCCTGATTACATCAAAGGATACAAACAAGTGATCAAAAAATATGCTATGTCTCGAAAATCAAGCGGAAAATGGCTAACGGAGGGTCTTAACACTAGCTTCTTTTTTTGCATAGTTGTAAGTACAATGCAATGTAAAAAAGAAGATAAATCTTCAAAAAACAACAATCGAATCCAATACTATAATAATAATACTTGGGTGGTACAACCACAAATATTACATACAACCATCATCAAAAACCATCGAAAATCGTGATCGAAAAGCTTTACATTGTAGCTGAAATAGTTTCACAAAAGAACTCCGAGAGCTTTTCCGATACAATTGATATTCAGGCCTTTCAAGTGTTTGGGCACAATTTCCATTATTTATGTATGAACACGTCAATTACTAGATTTGTTGCTCCCCGAAATGGTTACTTTTAGGTAAATGAGAAACTTTATCATATTATTATAAGCTTATTATATTGATGGTATGACGAACAGTGTTTTTTTCAGTTTCACGCTGTAGTACAAAGAGAGCCTGAGAATCTAGTGCCTCTATTTCTAGTACGATACTTGCGTATCCCAATTTATTTATGACAGTTAAGGCCGCGTTTTGCCTTGTTACCACAATGAAAAAGTAAAACGGGGAGGGGATGAAACCAATAAACTATCTGCTTCATATCTGCTTAAAATCACACGCTTATGCCTGAACTACGACAGACACACACACACACATATATATATATATATATATATATATATATATATATATATATATATATATATATATATATATATATATATATATATATATATATATATATATATATATATATATATATATATATATATATATATATATATATATATATATATATATATATATATACATATACATATATATATATATATATATATATATATATATATATATATATATATATATATATATATATATATATATATATATATGTATAACGTTATAATACATGTCAATATACATCTTTCATGTTGTTTAATTAAATAAATAACTTATTCCATACTTTACGAACTCGAGTAATTGGAATTTAAAATAAAACATAAAAGCGATCAAATTGGAGTTAAATGCTCATACTTCTTTCGGGAATACAGTTTTAAGCGGGAGACTGATTAAATTTGTAATTGGGTTAATTTTTGTAGGATACTTTTGTTTAAAGTCTGGATGTAACTTTGGATGTTAATGTTTAATTGTTTTTATTTATCTAACATAGATTTATGTTTTTTTTTCCAGCTTCACGCAGTATCCCGCGTATCCTGCATATAGCAGAGTACACAGAGATCCTATCAAAACATAACTTCACGTTGTATCCCGCACGAGGCAGTGTAGGCAGAGGGAACCCGGGATCCTAGTGTTAAGACAATCTGTTCCCTTTCCGTTTCCCACTTTCCCGAATTTGAGGTATTGCGTGTTGAGTGGCGAAACTCAACGCCGCGCTTTGCCTTATTACCAGAGCAAAGAAATGAAACATTAAACATTTAAATTGAAAATATTTAATATTTTATTTCCTCGACTGGGGATCGAACCCAGAACCTGTCGGTTAAAGTCACACGCTTGTGCCGTTGCGCCACGACAGGCCTCAAAACTTAGCGATCTACATTTTCTGCTTTTAATGAGTTCATTTTGAGTTCAGTGTCGTAACTTAACGCCGCACTTTGCCTTGGAAAATGAAAATTATAATTTTCCACGAGTCGTATCAATTTCAAAGACAACGAATGCCGCTGTCTTTCTGTACTGTCTAACACTACAATTTAGCGCGTCATAGGAATCTAGTGGCTAGATCGTCTAAAATATTAAATATTTCATTTCCTCGATTGCTAAGGTGCAATCGGCAATATTGTATAAAATAAACTACTAAATTCTATATATTTATATTTCTCGTTCTTGAGAAAAAATGACTAGACTGACGAATTTGTAGAAAACCAGCTACAATCAGTCATATACAAAAGTACAACAAAATAACACAATACAGTTTTTTTTCTTTTCAAGCACAAAAAACAAGCCTGAAAAAAAAAACTAAAATCAACCCACAAAGCACATACACATCTAAGAATTCATTTTAAAAACCAGCACATTTGTATATCCAAGGATAAAATGTAGGTTTCGTTTTAACTGTACCAGCGAAGTTCTTTTGCGACGCGTCTTAATTCCTCCGTACATTGTTCCTTTCATACTGACATGCTTTCTGAGCGACATGTGTTGGATGGATGTGTGTTATTACATTTTTTTTTGTGTTATTTTCCGCTTTAAGCTATATCCCGCAAATGACAAGGTAAGCAGAAGACACTTGGAAACTTAATGTTAAGACCCGTAGTTCCTATGGAAACACTTCCGTTCCACACTTTCCGCTGAATTTGAGGCATTGTATGTTGAGCAGTGAAGCTCAACGCCGCTTTGCCTAGTGATTAGGGAAATAATTAATGAAAATAATTAATATTTAATTTAATTGAGAGAGGGTCGAACCCACAACCTGTTGAGTTTACAGTTGCACGCTTGTGCGTATTTGTTGAAGTTCTCGACGCTCCTGTAGCTCCCCTGGTGTTACACCGGTGAGTGATCATCACTTACCACCAACACTCACTCACCACCATCACTCACTCACCACCAGGTGACCCGTTCGTAAAGTCTACCTGTAGAATATATTTTTTCTTATACAAAAACTAGGCAAGCAAACCTCAGTTTTAGACACTATGTTCTCCATGTACTATACAATTTTGGAAAGATTATTTGCTGAGTGGTGGTCCTTAACGCCGAGCATTATCTTTTACCAAAGAGGGAAAAAAAATTATGCTCTCGAGTGGAAATCGAACCCACACCCATTGAAGTTAAATTAAGACAATATACCTCTGCGCTAAGACGACCTCAATGTTCAGATTTAATACAAACGGAATAACTAATATTCTTTTTATATTTAAAACGTTTTTCTGATTTAGCTTTTATTATTAATTAGGCTGAAAGAGAATAATTTAATAATCTCTACGTTACAAAATAAATAAAAAAATATTATATAATACGTAATATTTCTAGCCCACGCTGTATCCCGCATATTGTAGGGCTAAGGGAAAATCTAAATGATAAGACACTCTTTTTTTTATGAAAAAGACGGAAAACCAGCGTACAGGTCACCTGATGGTAAGTGATCGCCCACGGCCCCGTGTAACTCCAGAAGAGCTACAGGGGCGTTGCCGTCTTTTAAGGTGGATGGGCACCAGGGCCCGGCATTACCTAATGCGAAACGCAATGGCCAAAGCCACTACTCTCTTTATGTCTCTCTACTCTCATACACTCTATCAACCAAATTTTAAAGCCATTGTGTGTTTAATTGCGGTATTCAACGCTACACTTTCTCTTTCCTACCAGAGCGAAAACATGGTAATACTTCATTCACCCGCGTGGGAATCGAACCCATTGCATTTAAAACAAGCCACTGTTCCACAAGACTACGACAGTCTCAGTACTAGTAAAATAAATTCCAAGCGCAACCATACCTCATATGTAGTATAGGCCAGAAATCCAAGAAACACACATGGAATACTAAATAACTGAAATAGCGTAATAGAAATATGTCCCGCGGAAATGGAATCCGTAACCCTTGTTGAGAACTAGCTTATGTAAATTTAGAAACGTTTGAGGCCGTGACGATTTCGGCACGAATTTTGTGATTTTCTTAGACTATAGGTACCTCTATTCGTTATAACATTTTTCTGATAATATATAACCTTAAAAATTACTTATGATATCTATATTTCCTACTGCCAACAAAAACAGACGGGTTTTATTGATTTCACGGGCCTATATATGCGTGTATGTCTATGTCATTGTAGCTTCCAAACGGATGAACTGATTTTCATTTAGTTTCATTTATTTAAAAGGTAGTATTAGTCATGCTTTAAGAAAATATGCTCAGCACTGTCTAGATCATCATCTTCTTTATAAATCTTTGTTTTCGTTTTATATATATATATTTGTATCTATGTGGAATGATTTTGGAATGCAAGTATTTATTTATGTGGTATGACATATTATGGTAGATATTACTGGGTTGACTAAAGGAGCTGTATGACGCAGAAAATTGTATATCTTGCGGTAGTCTGTGGTCTTGGGTAACAAAAATAAATGTATTATACTAAATATACGTGATTAATCCGATTAAAATATTTTTGTTTGAAATGTGTTGTAATCATAAAAATCAAATATTTTAAGCAAGATTTGAAACTATAACCAAGTATAGCCAAATATTTATCAACTGATCTACGATTTTATTGATAATTCGTTGATTACTAAGCAAAATTTTCACGCCTTATCGCGCATTAAGCGTCAACTTTATTAAGTGATTGATGACAAAATTTCTGCTCAAATTTAATTTACTGTCATCGCATTTACTATTTAGTCAGATCTCATTCAACTATGTCAAAATGGCTTTCTTACCTTATAGAATTGAAATTCTAAACTTTCCCGAACAAAAGCTCGTAGCTAGAAATTCCACCTTTAATATAAAAAAATCTAATATCCCTTATCGTTTTCTTGACAGTGACACTGAAAGGAATATTGAAAAGCGTTATCTCGTGCGGATTCATAAAGGAATTAAATGCCAGAATTTCATTTTTTTTTGTGTTTGTCGTAAAGAAAATTCAGTTTGGATATTTGTGTATTTTCAATGAAATGTGCGTTATATTTTTTTTAATTTCCTCATATTTACAAAAAAAAATGAGGGTTACGTGATTATTTTCAATTTTTTTTTGTAATACGCTATATCCTGCACATTGAAGGGCAAGCAGACTTAACCTGAAAACCTAGTGTTAAGGTTCCTAGTGTTTAGGTTGATTTCAACACACTTCAAATGAAATTATTTTAATCGTATTAATTTTGTACATATATTTAGTATTATACTTTTTTGGTAGCCCAAGAACACGGAAGTTTTTTGCGTCATACAGCTCCTCCAATCAACCCAGTAATATCTACCATAATATATCATACCACATAAAAAAATACTTATATTCTAAAATAATTCCAGATAGACACAAACATGTTCGTTCCTATCAAAACATTTTTCATCATTTTCATCATTCAACTTTCCACTTTCCGCAAAATCCTGAATACATGACCTGCAATTAGTAATTTCAACAGATATTTTGTATTCAAAATGAAAGAAAAGACGCAAATAGACAATAAAAACATGGATCCCTTTGAAAAAATTGTAATCTAAAGTTTTGAAATAAAATTTTATTTGCAACAGCTCCTAGAAGTTTTCCATCCAACAAAAAATGCAAATGAAACAAGATTTAACGTTGTTATAAATAAGGATGTATTGAAAGTATATAATTCAGCCCTTTAAATGGCGGTGTTGAGTTCCGCTATTGACACGCAATGGTATTTAAGTAATATGGACTTTTAATATGATTAATTCTCTCTTTTAGTATTCTCATAACCACCGACAGCTTTAGAAAGGCGTGTCTATGCTATTACAAAAATTTTACTGCAATAAGCACGCAATTGCTATGATTGCAAATTTAAAACGCTAAAATATAATTATAGAATATCGTTATTTGAGGAAATAAAACTACTATATTTATAGAAAACTTATAAATTCTTCGATATATTCTAAGAAGTGCAAGTTGAAAACCCATACAAAGTTGGCATTAAAAATATTATACATTTTCTATTTTTTTTTTCTTTAGTAAAGGTGATTATAATGGATGTTACAAATATTTCATAAATAACATTTTTTTCCAAATGATAATGCTAAGCAATTATCTCTGGGTAGCAGATTTTTCTAAAAACCTCTGCAGAGATGCTAACGACATTAACAAACTGTAACTAGCGTAAAAGTATTCCGACGTGCTGTACGTACTATATGTTAAGGACCTCTAAGCCCCCAAAAAATACTTTATGAGTCCAAATTAATCTATCATTACATTTCGCACGACCATTATAACTAAAAAATCTATTTTTCTTATTCTGTACACAAAACTGACCCGAGCGTTGAAATGTTCGCCATTGCGGTTCATAAAAATAAATAAGATAAAAGACCGCCTACCTCACGTAAGGCTGTGATAAGAATAGGCGCGATGAGAGATAAGAACTGCTAAAGTATGGGCATGACTTGGTAAAGACGTTTTGGAAAATGTTTTTAGAAAGTGCTTAAAAATTGGAATACGTAATAATAACGTAGTCTTTGGCCATCACGGGTTGAAATCCTGCTAAGTAATATACTTACTTACTTACTTAGCTTCACGCTATATCCCTAGCGGGGTAGGCAGAGAGAACGGAGCGCCAAACGCTACGGTCTCGGCATACCTCTTTCGCCTCGTCCATTGTCATCAACCTCTTCAAACATGCCCTCAAGGGGGTCCTCATGCTTTTTACGTGACCTTCCTACAGTATCGTCGATACTGTGTTGTCGAAGGTCAACCGAGGTCTGCCCCTCCCTCTCTTACCACTCACTTTTCCTTCATAAATCTTTTTTACCATTCTTTCTTCACTCATTCGCTCGACGTGCCCGAACCACCTGAGCACGTTCTTCTTCATTCTCACTGTGACATCCACGCTAGTACCTGCCATTCTGTGTATTTCTTCATTGGACATGCGATCAGATAAACTGACTCCGCATATCCGACGAAGAGATCGCATCTCTACAGCAATCATCTTTCTTACATTCTTCTTCTGTAATACCCACGTTTCGCTGCCGTATAACAGTGTCGATACCAACACTGCATTGTGTACGGCCAAACGCGCCGTTAACTCTGTTACCGGCAGCAATACGCCTTTCCACATCCATTTCGTATCTACCGTCTCTGCTAAACATACTTCCCAGATATACTACCTCATTCACTTGTTCTAATATCTTATCATTTACACTGACCTTGCAAACTGTTCTTTCTTCATTTCTTTCAAATACCAGAACCTTCGTCTTATTCGCATTCAGGCTTAGACCATTATTCGCGCACCCTTCTTTCAGAGGGTAACCAATGCCTGCAACTCGCTTTCTGATGATGCAATAAGCACTGCATCATCTGCGTACAGCAGGCAATTTATATTCGAGGTACCTACTTTCAACACTAAGTAATATTTTTGTTCTAAATTAGTACTTTTTTGTGTTTAAATAGTATTTGACTTGTTTTAAACGAATGTCTTCTCTTCGCTGTCTTTCCTTTAGTCCAATTCGATCTGATAACATTTTCTTGAGTAATTTAGATCATATTGTTAATCGAATTTAATGATTGCCCTCTAAACTGCAAGAAAATTAGCTTTCCAATTAAAGAAAAAGCCGCATCAAAATTATTCTAGCCATTTAAAAGCCACAGACAGACATTCAGACATTTTATTGCAATATACTGCAGAACAAAAATGAACCTACCTTGGTACTATAGCTCAAATGGTATTTAGAGATTAACTTCTGTTGCACTAACCTTGTCATCGTGTAAAAAAATGTTAAGAAATACCTAATAATATTTTAAATTGTGCTATGCCTGATTAGTTATTAATGCTCAAACTAGGATTTGTATCTACTATTGTAACTTAGGTAGAAATAGAAATAATGGACGTAAAGGCGAACGAAGTGTCTTAACACTATGTTCTCGGGTTTCATCTACCTAATTAGGTTTATAGTGGCAAAGTCCTCTATATGGAATTGGATTCCACGACCACTATCCAAAGCCAAGTTTCAATTTTTTTCCAATTTTCCAACGACCGAATCACGTCTCTAATAGCTGATCTCTTTCAGATATAAGCTGTAATCAATATAAAACATAAATTTCAATTTCAAGTCCATTTTCACAGTTTTCTCAAGAAAAAGCGATATTTGGACTTACATTAAGAAATTTTTCTTCTCGTTTTCATACCAGTATGATTGCCAACATATTTCTTCAGTCCCGAAGCGGTTGCAGGCAGAATATTAAAGAGGTCTTCTCAAAAGTGTCTTCGAAGGGATGAATTCCATATGGCTTAACGTAAATGAGTTATCGAATTTGTGGTATACTTGTTTATAGGCGGATATGGAAATGGTTTCAATTTCTTATGAGAAATTTCTCAATTTTGCTTAATTTATTTTAGCTTTACATTTTAAGCCGTTGACCGAGAAAACTGTGTTTCTGTGCACTCTGTTTCCCTATTTCTATATATTTTTAAGATATTTCGTCTTGAGTAGCGTAACTTAACGCCACAGCCTAAATTTTAGCTTATTGTGATAAAAAACACACATATCACACTATTCATTGTAATGATAAAATATTGTCATATTCTTGCACTCGTGATGAGGCAAAGCGCGGTGTTGAAATCCGTCTCGCAAGCAATTTCTCAAGAATTCGAAGGGAAATGGGAAACGTATTTTTATTAATTTAGAACAGAGTGCCGCAACACTAGGCTACACTGCTATTAGAGTCATAAGTTGTGAAATTAAAAAAATATCGCAAAGTATATAGCTTAACTTAACTTAGCTTCACGCTATATCCCTAGCGGGGTAGGCAGCGAGAACGAAGCACCAAACGCTACGTAAGATTTATACAGGGTGGGCCTCGGAGTTTTGCGAATTTGAAATCGCCATAGCGTTGGAACGGGGGAGGGGGGCGGAGCGCGGGAGGTGGGGATCTGTAACTCGGGCCTTGGAAATTTAGTCGCAATGGAGCACTTCACGGGTGAACAGCGTGCGTTCTGTGTAAAAAATTATTACAAAAATGCTGATTCGTGCGTTATTGTTCGACGTTCATTTCGCTCCCACTATGGATTGCATGATTTAAAACAGTGTCCGAGTGAAAGTTTGATTAGGGCGTGGGTCAGAAAGTTCGAGGCTACCGGTTCGACCCTTAATCAGAAACCTAAGGAGCCCGAAAGGACGAAAAGGTCAGATAAAAACATAAACGAAGTCGGAGCTTCCGTACTACGCAATCCTGGGCAATCAACTCGCAAGCGATCAGCAGAGCTATCTGTATCAAGAACGACTTTGCGTCGTATTTTGAAGGAAGATTTAAAATTGCACCCGTATAAACTTCAACTAGTGCAAGATTTGAAGCCAAATGATCACAATTTACGACGTGATTTCGTCGAAACAATGTTTGAGCGGTTTCGGAGCTTCAACAATATTCTTTTTTCAGACGAAGCCCATTTTCACTTAAATGGGCACGTAAATAAACAAAATAGTCGTTATTGGGCCTCAGAAAATCCACAATTCAAACACCAAAAGCCTTTGCATTCGCCAAAAGTGACAGTTTGGGCGGCTATTTCAGCACACGGAATCATCGGACCCTTTTTCTTTGAAGACCAGCGAGGGAATTCTGTGACAGTTAATACTGAGCGATACACAGCCATGTTGCGCGATTTCTTTTACCCACAGCTGTCAGAATTTCGAGGGTACAATAGTTCGACATGGTTTCAACAAGATGGCGCCACTTGCCATACCTCTAACGAGAATTTGGCAGCCGCAAAGGAGATGTTTGCTGGAAAACTCATTTCGCGCCGAGGTGACATTCCATGGCCACCGAGGAGTCCGGATTTAACTCCACCCGATTTTTTCTTGTGGGGCTACATGAAAAGTAGAGTCTACAGTAATAATCCGATCACGATTGCAAAGTTGAAGGCCAATATCCGCGAAGAAATGGCCGCTATTCCGCGTGCCATGTGCGAACGAGTTTTTGTCAATTTGAGGTCGAGATTCGAAGAATGTTTGCAGCGGGATGGTGCGCATCTGGATGATGTTATTTTTAAGAAATGATTTTCCCAAATGTTAACTTTAATTTAAAAATAAATTGGTTTTAATATTACTTTTGCTTTTTTTTTTAAGAATTTTTCAAATTCGCAAAACTCCGGGGCCCACCCTGTATAATTTGATATATACCTAATCGTAATTAACATATTTCATCAATGTTGAGCAATTAATATCTTATCATATAACCGCGTACAGTACTACACCAACCTAAAAGAAGCTACTAAATTATATAATAACCTCCTCAAAATTTACTTTCGTTATTGCACAAAGTTTTTTACATGAACTAGGTCATACTTCACGTCTACCTGGTGCGAGTTGAAATTTCATACTTTGATATAAATTATATATATATATATATATATATATATATATATATATATATATATATATATATATATATATATATATATATATATATATATATATATATATATATATATATATATATATATATATATATATATATATTTTTTTTTTTTTTTCAGCTTCACGCTGTATCCCGCACTAGGCAGGGTAGGCAGAGGGAACGGTAAACGGAAGTGAAACCTAGTGTTATGACACTCCGTTCCACTTCCGTTCCCCACTTTCCGCCGAGTTTGAGGCATTGCGTGGTGAGTGGCGGAACTAAACGCCGCGCTTTTCCTTGTTACCAGAGCGAAGAAATGAAACATTAAATATTTAAATTGAAAATATTAAATATTTCATTTCCTCGACTGTGGATCGAACCCAGAACCTGTCGGTGACAGTCACACGTTTGTGCCGCTGCACCACGACAGGCCTCAAAATAAATTATATGTTACTGGTATTTAGTGATGGGGAGTATAATAAGTGGCCTGTCGTGGTACAGGGGTACAAGCATGACATTAACGCGACTGGTTGTGATTTCGATTCCCATTCTTTTTTCGATATTTCAAGGAAATGAAATATTTAATATTTTGAATTTAAATATTTAACGTTTTCATTTCTTCGCTCTGGTAACAAGGCAAAACGCAGCGTTGAGTTCCGTCATTCAACACGCAATTAACGCCAAATTCCATGTTCGCTCTGCCTGCCTAATATACAGGACACAGCGCAAAACTGAGTTAATGAATAGGATTTTCATGGCTTTATAGTTATTTTATGAGACCATTGGTAATAGAGCCTGTCCGTTAAAGCGATGATCGTAGGTTCGATTACATCTCAGAGAAATTGTTATATTTGTTTGTATTTCCTCGCTGTGGTAGACGATGCATGGCGTTTAGTTTCTACATCCAACACGCAACGTCAACTTTCAGTAGTGCAAAACTACAAGGTGCCTTCTTTACCTTGCTGTACGGGAAATATAATGTTTTCTTTTATATTTATTATACATATGATTATGATTCTGATTTTTACCAATTTAAAGATATAACAAGCGAAACTTAATGCCGTATTTTACCTGACAACAATAGAAAAATAATATAAATTACAGAAAAGCCTTGTATATTTACATTTGAAATACTTTCTAACTGCACCATGAATATACTATTTAATCTAAGTAAGCTCTATAATTTCTGCCTTTTCATTTATATGATAAAATGTAGTTGACTTGGGACTTGGTAAAAGAACTGAACTAGCCCAGTCTAGTTTAAGTGAAATTATCTTGTATTTAACTACTTTTCAACTTGAATATCGTGTTTTTTACGATTATTTGAAGATAAGATAACATTTTTTTCAGAAGGGGCATCATGTTGCTAGTAGAAATACTTTATTTCCCACACTGACTCTAATTTTGGTAATAAAGTCTAGAGACAAGAGAATAATGTGACGAAAGGACCCATGAATAGTATCTGAACCTACAACCTCCATAGCATCAGACGATACAAAAGCCTAATAATAAATATTACTTCTTAAGCAAACACTTTAATAAAAATAATAACAAACAAAGTATGGAGTATCATTTACTTTTACATATCTCATAAGAAAAATATTGGCAACAATAAGGATCACTGTTTATATGATAGGCCTTAACGTTAATCCGACAATCAACAGAAATACAAAGAAATCCCTCCAAGATATTGCCCCGGGAGTCGGGACGCGGTACGAACGCAGAAACTTGCAATATTGTGAATTGTGATACACACGGTAGTAAACTATCTTTATCCAATGAAACGTTCAATAGTACCTCTGTTTTCAGTTAAATATAACGATATTAGAAGCAGAATTTTTCTTTTGGTTAGAAAGAAATATCAAAGTGTATTAATCCTTGGTTCTGTGTTCTATATATACGCAAGTTATTTTTCAACTCTTCAAGTTACATATTCTTATCATTCTGAAAAGATTGTATATTCACTGCAAATGATAACAATATTTATACACCCTTACCAAATCCCCTCGCAGTATGACGACGAAAAGAGATCTGCACCATTTTGTTCACGGTTGTGATAAGTGAACAAACCAACTGGTTTACTTTACATGTTGTAAACTTATTTATCACCTTATTCGATTAAGCCCAAGTAACATACCACCTACTACTTGTACACAGATGAAGTGGTAGAAAGTCGTTTTACAGCCTGCAGTGGTTCTCCAATATTTTTGATAACAGTGTCAATAATTATTTTCGTAATTTCAAGTGGAGGAAGGAAGAAGATCTATTTCATGCTTTCTCAAGTCTAGACTTAGATCTTAGTGTTTACAAAAGTCTTTTAATTCTCTATATATATATATATATATATATATATATATATATATATATATATATATATATATATATATATATATATATATATATATATATATATATATATATATATATATATATATATATATATATATATATATATATATATATATATATATATATATATATATATATATATATATATATATATATATATATATATATATATATATATATATATATATATATATATATATATATATATATATATATATATATATATATATATATATATATATATATATATATATATATATATATATATATACATATATACATATATATATAACAATATTTTTACACTCTTACCAAATCCCCTTGCAGTATGACGACGAAAAGAGATCTGCACCATTTGCTCACGGTTGTGAAAAGTGAACAACCCAACTGGCTTACTGTACATGTTGTAAACTTATTTATCACCTTATTCGATTAAGCCCAAGTAACATACCACCTACTACTTGTACACAGATGAAGTGGTAGAAAGTCGTTTTACAGCCTGCAGTGGTTCTCCAATATTTTTGATAACAGTGTCAATAATTATTTTCGTAATTTCAAGTGGAGGAAGGTAGAAGATCTATTTCATGCTTTCTCAAGTCTAGACTTAGATCTTAGTGTTTACAAAAGTCTTTTAATTCTCTATATATATATATATATATATATATATATATATATATATATATATATATATATATATATATATATATATATATATATATATATATATATATATATATATATATATATATATATATATATATATATATATATATATATATATATATATATATATATATATATATATATATATATATATATATATATATATATATATATATATATATATATATATATATATATATATATATATATATATATATATTTATATATATATATAAATATATAGCTTAACAGTGTGTATTATAATAAAAATATTCGACAGTGCCGACACTGTGTCACATAAATCGCTCCCAGACAAACTTTCTTGAAAACCTTTTTACTGAGCCTCATTTGTTTTTCCTTTCCAACTTTCGTATAAAATAACTGCGGCAACGCTTTGAAATTTTCCGGTCCGTTTGAACTATTACACTCCCGCGTAGCGATAACGTGATGCGTGTGATAATAATGTTCTTTGGATTTAGTGACTTTTCGGTTCTTTTTTATTGGAAGTATCTTCCGCATTTTGTAGGATAGGCTGGTGATATATAACAATTTCGAAAACGTATATAAATTTGAACTTAGCGGAATTCGAACTGAAATATATTGTAAAAACTTAGAGGAATTAATTTTGCAGTCGCTTTACAAGAACGTATGGCGTAGTGGTCACAGTGCTTGGACGGGTCTCAAAAGACGCAAGTGGAATCCCGAAATACAATTAATCTTTTAACGTCTAGCCTAGTGATATTTTGCACAAAATTCAGGTTATAAGGAAAAGCTTTTAATATTCTGTTTTGCTATTTCGTGATAGGTAATTGTAGTCTGTGTTGTGTCCGTGTCGTTCGGGTGTTCGTGAAGCAGCGAAACATCATGACCGTAAGCGTGACGATTGTAGCCTGGATTTTCATTGGGGAAATAAATTATTTTCATTTCTTCACTTTGGTAGGTAATAAGACAACGTGATGAATTGATTTCCGCTACAATCTACGAATAGAGAAAATATTATAGATATAGTAAACGTAACACAACATTGTAAACATACACGTTATAAGTTCAAGTTATTTTCTAGATTTGGTTAGATATTGGATATCTTGGTGTATACCGATACAAAAAGCTAATATTGTGACTTTGAAATGAAATGCGAACATGATTGACCATTAGACGTCATGATGTGATTTTAATATTGAAGGAAATCTTAAATTTCAAATTGAAATATTTATATTTACTTATTATAATTTTGTTTGTTTGAGCGCGCTGATCTCATAAACTTGAATATATTTTGCGCTGGACAGTCCACATAACGAACAAAGCTATAATGATCATGTCATGGCATGTCACAGAACGCACTTACTTATTTTCAATTAAAGACAAGTGTATTAATTTTAGTTCGTACATATTTAAAGCATTTTTATATACTTATTCAAAAGTTCATTTTAGCTAACAATTATAATTAATATATTTATAGAAACAACATACATTATACATACACACATATATATATACGACTATCATCCTGAGCCATTCGCTTTGCAGCGGTTCGTTAAAAGTTATGATGTCAGCCGCGATTCCGACTGAAGAATTACTCCCATGATTGTAACTTCTGTCATTGAATGAGGCGTGAAAATTGTACGTTTAACATTTTTTTCACATATTATTTTTACAAACTGTAACCCGCATATAGCAATGTTTTATGGAAAGAACGTAGGGCCAGCACTCCGTTCTCTGTATTCAATGATTCTTTAGTGGTAAGAGAGGGAGGTCACGTGAAAAGCATGAGGACCCCCCGGAGGGCATGTATGAAGAGGCTGAAGACAGTGGACGAGACGAAAGAGGTATGCCGAGACCGTAGCGTTTGGCGCTCCGTTCTCTCTGCCTACTCCGCTAGAGATAGAGCGTGAAGCTAATTTAGTAAGTATTGTTTAAAGGAGAAGAGGAATTACGGGCAAAATTCTTAACATTTAATTTTACGGAAGCCAAAATATTGATTTCAAATCAGTTGAATATACGACGTTAATATCAAGAAAAAATTTCCGCCAAAAGACCAAAAGGACCTCAGACTTCATCATAAAAGCTGATAAATTGGCTTTTCTTTCCAAAAAAAAGCTTTTACATGGGTGCAATGTATTCTCTGAAAGTTACCAATTTGATTTGTGAGGATAAGCCGCCAGCATTAATTCATGATACAGTGTGATTCAATAGAACCTCACGAATCATCTTCAATTATTGTCAGCACCCATTTACTAAAGAAATTGCGTTCTGACCGAGTTTTTGTAAAGCCTTTGAAGGGGTAAATAAGGAAAATCAAGAAAAAAAGTAAAGAAGATTGTGTTGAATATTTGTCTTTTGGATTTTCTGGTTAGAATATGACCCCTTTTTATTTTGCTTCATTGTTGAAACGGATGAATATTATTAACTATTAGCGTTGTGTGTATTTCAAATTATTTTTATGTTAAATTAAATTATCCTAGTTTTTTTTTATTATATGAACACATTTTTAAGGCCGTTATGGCGCAGAGACTTAATTGTGTCTGTAAGCACAAGGGTTGCGGTTTCGATTTCTACTAGGGAAAATGAAATATTTAATATTTTCAATTCTAGTGATACTGTGTGGTTTTTAATTCCGTCGTTCAACTTGCAATGCCTGAAAAACTCAATAGAAAGTAAGAATCGACAGAGGAATTTGATTTTAAAACACTTCGATCACCACCTAAAAAGCAAATTTCGAAGTATTTTTATCCTTTAACAACTAAAATATCTTAGATTAAATTAAAAAGAAAAAAAACTATTACTTACAATTTCACTCGACTACTACTTCCACTATTTATATAACAGTGACCTATATAATTAAGCTGACATCGAAGAAATCCGCTTAGTAATATTGTTCCAACACTTAGCTACTTAAGAATTTAACAGATTGAGATATAAGGTTTCGAAGCCTTATAAGACTTTGTGTACAATTTACAGAATTTACTTTTTAATTTAAATCGTCGTCATATGCGTAATATAATCGATTTATTATTACATTTTAAGTATACAAAGCAATTTAAAATACAATCTTAGGAAAATCACAATAATATTTGTAATTTAAGTGAATTAGTAGAAAAATCTTTACAATCAAAATCTTTTCTCTCTCTCATCTTCACGCTGTATCCCGCATTAGGCAGGATAGGCAAAGGGAACCCGGGAACCTAGTGTAAAGACACTCCGTTCCCCACTTTCCTCCGAATTTGAGGCATTACGTGTTGAGTGGCGGAACTCAACGCCGCGCTTTGCCTTATTACCAGAGCGAAGAAATGCAACATCAAATATTTAAATTGAAAATATTAAATATTTCATTTCCTCGACTGCGGATCGAACCCAGAACCTGTCGGTTACAGTCACACTCTTGTGCCGCTGCACCACGACAGGCCTCGAAAATCACTCGTGTATATAATGTGACGCTGTTACTTCTTACTTTGTATATTTGAAAACTGTACAGAGCATCTTAAATGATATTTTAACTGAACATTGTTTCACAAATTTTTATGCATACCAAACAGGATCGTTTTACTAAAAGTCGCTTAATTACACACGCTGTATAAATCTTATAAAGAGTAAATATAAGGCGTAGGAGGGATCGTAGGATGCTCCGAACTTGTTGTGCGAGTTGTCTAAGGCAATTGATTGCGTTCAACACTCAACATTGATCATGAAGCTACACTATTACGGCATAGGAGGACGTATAATAATTTTTCTGACCTCAAATTTAGCTAAAAGGGTTTAAAGGGTTGAAGTGAATGGCAAAAAATATCCTGAGACATTAGACAGCATAGGAGTTCTATAGGGATGTATTTTAGATCCTTTTTTATTTTTATATGAGATGTCAATTATTTTTATTATATTGTATAGTTAATTGGTCTGGGCAGGATATCCACACCTGATGAAGAACAGCGTGAGTCCAAATAAAGTTTGAGAAATATTTAAATACGTCCATAACAAAAGTTGTAGAGAGCGATGAGCATTTTACAATGGTATGTAAAAATTGAAGATCTGGAACATCTGACGAATAAACTTAACAGTCAAGCTGATCTATAAGAAATATTGAGATGCTGTCTTAACAAAAGTAATCGAACGTGATAAGCATTTTACGTTGACATATTAAAATCAAAGATCTGGAATGATGTCATGAATAATCATAACGGTCCAGATAAAGTATAAGAAATAATGAAATGCTGTCATAGTAAAAGTTATTGAGCGTAGTGAGCATTTTGCATTGGCATATTGAAATCAAACATCTGGAATGTCTCATATATAATCAAAACGGTCCAGCTGAAGTACAAGAAATGATGAAATGATGTTTAAACAAAAGTTATTTTGCGTAAGGAGCATTTTACATTGACTTATCAAAAACGAATACATAGAACATCCCATGAACAAGCATAACGGTCCAGTTTAATTATAAGAAATTATGAAATGATGTTTTAACAAAAGTTGTTGATCGTGTTGAGCACTTTACATTGACATATTAAAGACAAAGATATGGAACATCCCATGAACAATAATAAATAAGAATATATAATTTAAGAGCTTGACAAATATTTTTTATTCATATAAAAAAAAATGAAATATTTTTAAAGAATCACAATTTTTAAAGAAATATATATTATGAACAATAAAATTGCTTAATCAAAGCGCTATTTTAGTCCCTTAAAATGATCAAACTGTTACAATGAATGAAAAAAAATGGAGATGAAATGGTATACACTACCTTTGATGGAAATGACACCATGAATTTCATGGAATAAATCGAGTACCACGCGGACTTACAGTTAGTTTTGAATAAAATTATTAATACTAACCAATAGAGTTTCTGTGTCTTTGAATTAAAAAAAACGAAGAAAGAGGAATATTTACTAACTATGGAGTAGAAATAAAAAAAAACACCAGCAATTCCTTTTTACTGTACAATAACACAAAACCAATGAAAATCGTCTTTTAATATTGAATTGAAAATATTTAATTATAGTAATTACTTCATTACATTTCAATTCGCATCGTTACTTCTGTACCGTGGCAGTTTGGAAGTATGCCAGCTTACTTATATTGCTATATTAAATTGTATATACCAATATTTTAATTAAGTAAAAGATGTTAACTGCGCTACTTTTTTGCAAGACTTTTTTTTATATGTTTATAACTACCTACTGTATTCGTTGAAGCGGAATAGCACAGTGTCTTGTTGTGAGCGATGTAAATATGGTTTCATTGTGGTAACATTTTTATTCTTTCGCTCTGGTAACAAGACATAGCGCAGCGTTAAATTTTGTCTCTCAACGCGTAATGTCTTAAAAATATGGGCGGGTTTCAAAAGCTAGGTAAACTAGGCTTTACTTAACTGCTTTATGCAGAATACAGCGTAAAGAGGTTCAAGAATTTTTACGAATATATTTAACTTATTCAGACATGTCTTAAATATTATTTCACTCTAATTAACATTGAATCCACACTCACCTGAAGATAAGTCGATATTTATATATACAATGTGGTACAGTTAAAAGATTATAACTGCACCTAGAAAAAAAATATAATTTGTTCTTTATCTCATATAGTATTCTTCATACAGCAGGGTAGCCAGAGGCAACCCAGTGGAAAGATACGTTGATTACTTGCCACGCAATGTTCGAGATATTACATATGGAGTGGCGAAACTCAACTTCGCGCTAAGCTCCCAAATGGAGAAAATTAAAATACATAATATTCTCCACCGTCCCTACTGAAGCTAGAAGCCGTTTCGCTATTCTACTACGGCCTCGGTACATAATTATCGCTTACATTATTTTACGGAGTAAAAGAAAAAGATAATATTTGTTTCTCTCTTTTTCGCCCAAAACTCTAAAAGAAACAACATATTAAGGACTTATTCCCTTAAAGAAATCATCGTAGCCAAGACCGTTGCGATTGCAGTATATTCCACTTATTTATAAATAAACAACACGACACTATATATTATCACGCTCGAACTAGGTGAGATCTAATTTCGTATTCACAAATGAATGCTCTCAGTCGAGTATTAATAATGTAGAAGTTGGTCCAACAGAGATTATAAATTTGATATATTCCAGAGAGTACGTATTCCTCTACGACCTTTTGTTTAATCCTGTAAATCTATTTGGGCTGGTGTGCTTATATAGAAGCTGGACTGTGGACTAACTAAAATTATGTTAGGGCTTTTTAACCGGCAACGTGAAAAAAGAGGTATTGTAAATTTAACATGTGTTTGTCTATCTGTGGCACCATAGCTTCTCAAGATGAATCGAATAAAGTGTAGTCTTTTTAATCGAAATCCTTTTTCTCATGGTGATAGAGTTCTTAAACTGCTAATTCAATTTTCTTAAAACACAGAATACATTTTATAAACAACATAGAAGATGTTGTTTAAAAAATGTATTCTGTGTTATAAGAAAATTGGATTAGCAGTTTAAAAACTCTAAGCACTTTGCCAAGATACACAACATTAAACTATTTTCATTTGGCTATGAGAGCGTAGCCGTCGGCAACTGCTAGCGTAGTATTAACTGAATGCCGCACTTAGTGTTCTTACAAGAGCGAAGGAATTAACTAAAAATTTTGAGTTTATCTCTCCGAGTAGACATCATACCTATAATTATATATTTATGGTAGAGTGGTAGAGTAGACACAAGCGTGTGACTAAAATGTGACGGTAGTGGATCGATTTCTACTCTGGAAAATGGAATATTTAAAGTTTTATTTCATAGCTTTGGTAACGAAAGGCGCGCCGTTAAGCTCCGCCACTCAACATTGGTAGAAACAAGAATTCGATGAGAAATGGGCAACGGAATTTCCTTAGTGAGAACGGATTTTCTTAACACTAGGTTCTCATGTTCCCTCTTTCTACCTGAGAAATACGAACTGTCAGTTACTGAGTAATGGACTATTTTTATATCTTAACTTAACTTAGCTTCACGCTGTATACCTAGCAAGGTAGGCAGAGGGAATGGAGCGCCAAACGCTACGGTCTCAGCACACCTCTTTCGTTTCGTCCACTGTCATCAATCTCTTCATACATGCCCTCCGGGGGCTTTTGCTTCATAAATATTTTTACCATTTTTTCTTCACTCATTCGCTCGACGTGCCCAAACACCTGAGCACGTTCTTCTTCATATTTTTATGAGTTTAAATTATCGACTTTTCACCCATATTTGGTACACATTATGATAAATGCAGACTTTGAATGTAATTGTAGTCTCATTAATAATAAAAATAGTACTACTGCTGTAGCAATAATGAAATAGGTGCTTTTTAACCTCGTCATTGACATTTGTCAGGCTAAGCAGAGGCGACTTGGGAACCTATTGTTAAGACATTTATGGCACAAGTGCGAGTCAAATTAATCAACCCTCAGTTACCCATACCAACCTCCTGACTGTCCTCAACGGAACGTACGACTAATAAAAAACAATTTAAAACGTACCAAAAAATATTTAAATAGTATCTGCAAAATATTAATGAACAGTATTAAAAAACGTCAAAATCAATCTCAACCCAATCTCCTTCACCACAGATCTATAGAAAATTATCTGAATGAACGAACGAGCGAAAATCCTAATAAGGTCCAATTAGGCTTTATCCAAACAAAATTCGTTCGATCCGACGACAATGGACGCTCAATTAATCCTGTTTGCGTCACGTTTTGTTCTGTGAAAAGGTTTTTGGTGTCACCAATACTTTGCTTTGTCTCCGAATTAGCCTTTCAACTTATGCCTTTATTTTATATCAATTTGTCATTTCACCCCTTTAAGTTGATTTTGATTGTGATAAGTGCCTTTCGTCGAATATAATTTAACTTAATTGATTGTCTATTGTGTGGTAGATTGTAGATATTTTTCTGTAATCCATGGTAGTGGATTCCAATCGGGTGAAAGAGAGAAATAAGAGTTTTATTTTCTTACTATGGCAATTATAAGAGTAAGTTCAACGTTCTTCTATTCAACACATAAAAGAAGAGAAGAATGAAACGATTTACATAATGTTTTAATATTAGGTTATCTCTAACCATTTCTAAGTCGCATGTGTGCTCAGTGCTTAAATTAGTCGGAAACAATGTTGTATTTTTAAATATAAATGTAATTAATGTGGCTATTTCAACTGGATTTTTAAATTATTTTTGTTCTGTAAAATTTATTTTTTACTTATTATTTAAAGTCACTTTATTTTTCTAAGAAAGTATTTTCTAAACTAATTATTTAAACGAGTTCTGGCAAAAAATATTATTTTTTATGTTTAAGTTAAAATAAAAGTTTGTTATTATTATTCAAATATGTATAGGTACGAGTAGCTTACTTTAAAAAAATATTTGTTATCTTTATAATTATTTACTTTGTTTTAAAAGGACGATAAGACTTACCTTTTTACATTTTATACATGTAAAAGGTAATACCGAAATAAAAATAAACAAAGAAGTTCCTCTGACATTCTGTGACAGGCCGGATACAGCGTGAAGCTAAAAAGAGGAAGAATAGATACATGAATATCTACTAAATATAAAAAAAGACTTTAAAGAAATCTTCATTCATTCTTTAAAAAAAGGTAACCCTTTTAGTCAGAAAACTAAGCTAATGATGCTCTTACCATCCATTTCATATATATGAAGTAAAGATACCACAAAACTTAATTTTAAAATCATCCCCGACAATCACTACATCATCTTGGCTAAGTGCTTCAGCTTATTTAACAAACCGGTAATCCAATTTTCATAAAACATTTTTAAATACAATGAAATTTCAATGAAAACGTCACGAAAATTGGTTCATACCGTCTGGAGCTACGATACCACCAACAGCCAAACAGACTGGTCAAACATATAACACCCTCTTTTGGCATCGAGAGTCATCAAAATTCAAATATATGCAAAAATATTTCATTGACTACACAGCATTGACTATCTTAAGTGAAAGGGTACAGTGCTTTGTAGGACCCAGTAGTTCTGAGTACTTTGATTTACTCTGAACCAAAGTTACACCGAACCTTTATCCTCGGGATTAAAGGATTGAGGGTGTCAAGTGATTAATTTAGTGTTGAAAATTTGAATTATAATGGAGAGTGGCTGACACCTTTATGGTACAGTGGTTTATTTAATTCTACATTTGCCGACTTGTTGAAGATTGATTTTTGCGGGTTAGAGCGTGAAGCGTGATGCATGTTGCATTTAGGATACTCCATTGTCAGCTTCACGCATTCGATACTTTTTTTTTTGTTCAGCTTCACGCTGTATTCCGCACATGGTATGGCTTTTTTTTTTGCCTTGTACCAGAGCGAAGAAATGAAAACATCAAATATTTAAATTGAAAATATTAAATATTTGATTTCCTCGAATTGGGATCGAACCCACAACCTGTCGGTTATAGTCACACGCTTATGCCACTGCGCTACGACAGGCTGATTCGATACATTGTCTGTTGATTAGTGTTTATTATTTTTATATGATTAACTGTAATCTGACTGATCTAAAGAATGTAAGTGTGATAGTTGTGAATTCATTTCCCACTCGGAGGAAAGAAACATTTAGTATTTTCATTTCTTTACTTTGTTAAGAAAACAAAGCGTGGCGTTGATTTCAGCCACTCTTCACCTAATGCCTCCAGAGTTCAGCGGAAAGTGGGGAACAGAAGTGTCTTAATGGGAACGCAGTGTCTTGTTAATAGGTTCCCTGTTCCCTTCTGCCTACTTACTTGACTTGAGTGACCATCATTCACGTATTTGTCTGACTGTTTATTGTCTAATCGGCGATGCTATAAGATTACCTGAAAAACTTAAATATACAATATTTATGCAAAAATAAAAAAATACAAAAAATAACCATCAATTTATGATAAAAATGATATCATAAAAAAATAATAGAACCAAATAAAACCTTGAAACCAATTCGAAATATAGAGTCACCTACATCATTCAATAATAAATTAACAACAGAAAATCAATCAAAAATGCACTCTAACTTTTGAAAATAAGGTATACATTAGTATAGCATATCGATACTATTCAACTAGCATCCCTTGAGACCTCTTCCAACCCTTCCCAGACGCATTCAAAAAGGAAAATCGCTGTATGGTTTTAGAATAACACACCAGTAGTTTTTTACTGCCTATTGTTTGTAACATTTTTAAAGCTTTTTACCTGTTTTTGACTTGTTTTTGTACGTATTCAGACGTATATTCCAGAATTTGTGGATGTACCTAAATACGATATAGGTCACATGGAAAATATATATTATTTTTTACTTTGCATTGTATACTGTACGTAGCAGGGTACGCAGAAGGGAACTTGAGAACTTTGTGGAAATGCACTACGTTGTCCACTTTTCGCCAAATTTGAGGTATTTCATATTGAGTAGCGGGATTCAATCCTGTGCTTGACATCGTTACCAGAGTAAACAAAATAAAAAATAAATAATATAGATAGTTTTTCCAGCATTTTATGTGAAAATCGCTGTGTAATCAAAACTTATAGGGTATTTCCCATGGAATTACATATATGTGGCACGAACTGAAAACTTACAATACAAAAGGAGAAAGTTTGAAAAGTTAATATTTATTGATATTTTATAGAAAAAAATCTTTACAAAATTATATGTTATTGTATAATTTATTTTATACAAAATGAATGGGTATATATACCTTGAAATTTACTTTTGAAGAAAATGGTTCTTCTCCGCGTAATAAGAATCTGTAGAGTAAGTTCCGAGTTGATTTCATTATGGAATTTACCATTATGGAATTTACCTAGCAGTGAAAACTTGTAGTACATGTGAAGCTATATATAACATATAATCACTCGGCTTTACTCTGCATCCGCATATGACAGAGTAGACAGGGAAAACTTGGGAAACTAGTGTTAAGACACTCTGGTCCGTACCCCATTTTTCACCGAATAAGAGGCTTTGCGTGTTTAGTAGCGGAGCTAAACGCCGCGCTTTGCCTTATTTGCACATATAAAAATATAATAACTATTACAAACTTATAAACAGTTAGTAGTTATTAGTACTTATACTTATTAGAACATTATGTATTTCATAAAAAAATAATGCAAATTCCTGTAAAAGTAAGTTGTCAATTTGTATCGGTTCTATTTTCCGTCGTTAATAAATCTGAAAATAATTTATCATTGAATTGCCAAACTAGAGTAAGTCTAATACTGATTTAGAGAAGGTGATAAAAATATAAGGTAGCAAGATTTGAACCCTCTCACAAACCGCCCAAGTCCTTTGATTTGAATTTTATACATGTTCTCAATAGATTTTTCTTACCTAAGTATGGATTAACATTCGAAAATTAGTTAAAAATAATATAAGTTTTCGATATATATATCTTGTGATTTGTGTATTTTTAAAGGAGCCTCTTCAGCCTACTCTTATGTTACAAGTCCCCGGCTGTAGAGTCCTCGTTCTCTAACTGGATGTGTGTGCCTCCACGATGAATCTATCTGATACAATGAAGTTTTTATTTAAAACTTAGAAAGAAAGCATATTTTTATTTGTATATATATTTATTTAGTTCATATCATATTCTATCTTATAGTATCGCATCGTAACGTGACGTATCATATCACAACAATCAACCAACAAAAATCACCAACCTAACAAGCTACGAGGTAATATTATCTTATAGTATCTTAATTGGTTGGTTTGTTCACTCATTAATTAATTTATTCCTTATTTGATTCATTCATTCATTCGTTGGTTCGTTCGTTCGTTCGTTCGCTCATTCATTCATTCATACATTCATTCATTCATTCATTCATTCATTCATTCATTCATTCATTCAGTCAATTATTTATTTTGTATATACTTATTTATTAGGTTGCTAACAAGACTTAACATTTATATTAATTACACGACAAAATTATGTACTTAATGAAACCCATGCCCATCCACCTTAAAAGACGGCAAAGCTCCTGTAGCTCCTCTAGAGTTACTCGGGGACGCGGGCGACGGTGATCACTTACCATCAGGTGACCCGTACGCTCGTTTGCCGTCTCTTTCATAAATAAAAAAAAACCCTAATTAAAAGCAACACTGAATTCAGATTTCTAAAAATAAAAAAAGATGAAGATGGTAAGTGAGAGAGGGGAAGACCTCGGTTGACCGTCACGTAAAAAGCATGATGATCCCCCGGATGGCATATATGAAGAGGATGATGACAGTAGACGAGCCGAAAGAGATATGCTCGGCATTGATTGACGGTCAACCGAGGTCTTCCCCTCTCTCACTTACCATCTTCATCTTTTTTTTATTTTTAGAAATCTGAATTCAGTGTTGCTTTTACCTTAGCGTTTGACACCCTGGTCTCTCTGTCTACTCCGCTAGGAATAAAGCGTGAAGCTAAGTAAGTAAGTAAAGTAAGAACTTTTATGCAGATATTATCAATATGTATAGTATATGACAGGCGGGGTTACTTACTTTGAGGCATGCCGTGGCACAGCGGCACAAGCGTGAGACTGTAACTGACAGGTTCTGGGTTCGATCCCCATTCGAGGAAATGAAATATTTAATGTTTTCAATTTAAATATTTAATATTTTATTCGCTCTGGTAATAAGGCAAAGCGCGCCGTTGAGTTCCGCCACTCAACACGCAATGCCTCAGATTCGGCGGATAGTGTGGAACAGAAGTGGAAAGGAGTGTCTTAACACTAGGTTTCACTTCCGTTCCCTCTGCCTACCCTGCCTAGTGCGGGATATAGCGCGAAGCTAAAAAAAAAATGTAAGAAATCTGGTAACCTAGTGTTAAGAGACTATCTTCAAGAGGTATTGAGTGTTGAGTGGCGAAACTGAATGCCGTGCTTTTCCTTGATACCAAAGCAGAGAAACAACTACTGTCTTTATATTTTAAATCACAATCAAATACTGTCTCCCAACGACAGGTTCCCTTTGCGTACTCTTTCTGCTGCATAATCTGGGGCTATTTACGCTATTTACGGGCTACAGCGTGAAACAAGTGCGTGAAATAAATTGTAAGTATGCAATAATAAGACCACTTTGAAAAAAACAAATTTCCTAACAGTATATTTTCCGGCACGTTATAACTTCGAACGTTTAACCAAAATTATGGTGTAACAACGATTCAGAAAGGAAATAAACAGAAAATATGAATCGAAATTTTCCTAATATCTAAGCCGTTAGTAACTTTTACAAAAGTTTTCTTTTTTATTAAAGCTATCCTTTGTATTGTAATTTTATTTATTTAAATCATATTTTTTTTAACTTCTAAGAAATAAAAATAATATTAAGTGACGTCTTACTGAGTATTATTATTTTATTGTTTTAGCTTGACTCTTTGTAAGTAGCGGAACTCAACGCCGCGCTTACTGTCCATTAGAGCATAGAAACTAAAATTACATTTAATTCACATGATTTGAAATCGAATCCAAAACCGCCTCATTTATAGTCAAACACTGTGCGTTTCTCGTATAATCGGTCATATTGACTTAATATTATATTTTAAAACTTAAATATAATATTAATACAATATCACCGTTACCGCGTTGATTTAAGAGACGTTATTTGTAATATAGCAAAAAAAAAACTAATTTAAGCAGACCAAGAAAATTAACAGATTTTGGATATAATTATAATGATAACGATTATACCCCAAAATAAAGAATCGAACCTACAGCTATTGCATTCGCAGTAAAACATTTTACAATACATGACGGAATGCAATTATTAGCAAGAAAGAAAGGAAAAGTTCAAAAATACATTATTTCAGCCAGAACTAAAAAGATTACGTTACGTTATTTGCTGCTACATAAATGTTGTGCTCTTTTATGTTTAAATTTTACATTGCTTTTTAGATTTTTTATTAACTTTTCCTCCATTTTTTATCCATTACGAATGTGGCCTAATGTGGGAAACGGTAGGCGCGGTAGTCGTGGGTTCTATGAGCTATTTTAATTTTCTTTACGTTCATGACAATAAAAAACGTGGAGTTCAGTACTGAAATTTAATAAAAAATTAAATTAAACTATTCTTTATTAAAATAGGCCATTACAATATTTATTTACTGAATTGTCGAGTAACATAGAAATATATATTGTCAGTGCTATATGAAGCTAACACCAACAGGTTGTATTTTAAAAATCCAGTAAAAATTGGAAAATGGAGTGTCTAAACTAAACAATAGGTTCCATGTGCCTACCCAGCTAGAAATAGGAGACAGCGGGAAGCTAAAAATAAGGTAATCTTTGCATAGTAGAATAGTCTGACTGGAAATTCAACAATTATTTAAGTAGTGAAGATCACTTTTAGGAATAGCATGACTATTCAATTAATAAAGTTTAAAACAATCAAATAAATATTGTAGTGGCACAAGCGTGTAACTATAAACGTGACAAGCTGTGAGTGTGCTCCCGGTCGAAGAAATGTAATATTTAATATGTAAAAATAAATTTCATTTCTTCCCTCGGTTCCCTTCTTCGGTAACAAAAGTTGAATTCTGATATTAAGCAAGCGATGCCTCAAAATCGGCGGAAATTGGGGAAAGGAGTGTCTTAACACTAGATTCCCAGGTTCCCTCTGCCTACCCTGCCATGTGAAGGATACAGCGTGAAGCTGAAGAATACAGTATATTTAAATAAGGCACTTTACACTTTTGTAGGCAGATTTAACATATTAAGGTTGGCATAGTCAGTCCGACAGAAAGTTATATGCTTAAAAGGCTATGCCCAAAATAACATGGATCAATAAGTCCCGAGACTAACAATGAAAACAACATTTTTTTTACAATTTTTTTTTTATTCATCAACATAATCTCCTTTTAGGGTGATACAATGGTTCCAACGCTTTTCTAATTTTTCAATACCATGTTTATAAAAAAATGTATCTTTTGCTTCAAAATAAGTTTCAGTTTCAGCGATGACCTCCTCATTTGAGCCAAATCTTTTTCCCTGGAACATTTTTTTAAGATCAGCAAAGAGATCTGGCGAGTATGGGGGGTGGGGAAGCAGATCAAAGCCCAATTCGTTTAATTTTGCTATTGTTTTCATCGACCTGTGGCAAGGTGCATTGTCTTGGTGAAAAAGGATTTTTTTTGTCTGCATGTGCGGTCGTTTTTTTGCGATTTCCTCCTTCAAACGTACCAGTAAGTCAATATAATAATCACTGTTGATCGATTTACCTCTTTCGAGGAAGTCAATGAAAATCACGCCATGCGCATCCCAAAAAACTGACGCCATGACTTTGCCAGCTGACTGCTGCGTTTTCGGACGTTTCGGACGGCTTTCGCCAGCTGTGCGCCACTCAGATGACTGCCGCTTCGATTCTGGAGTGTAGTGATGTATCCATGTTTCGTCCATGGTCACGTAACGACGCAAGAAATCTTTTTTGTTGCGAGTAAATAGCGATAAACAGCTTTCTGAATCATCGACTCGTTGCTGTTTTTGTTCCATCGAAAGCAATCGCGGCACCCACTTGGAAAAAACCTTTTTCATGCTCAAATTTTCATGAAAGATAGTAAATACACTTCCATATGATATCTGTGTCATCTCAGCAATCTCACGGAGCTTCACTTTACGATCTTTCCTTACAATTTTTGTCACTTCACTCACATTTTCCGGTGTAACAGCTTCCACAGGTCTACCCGAGCGTTCTGCGTCATTTGTGTCGGTACGGTGGTTTGCCGTTTAAACTCGGCAAACCACCGAAAAATCGTTGCTTTTGATGGACAAGAGTCCGGGTAACATTTTTCAATCCATTCTTTCGCTTGCACGGTGTTTTTACCCATTAAAAAACAATGTTTTATCAGAACACGAAACTCGGTTTTTTCCATTTTTTAAACAAACTAAAAACGACTTTACTCTATCCTCGATAACTCAGCTGTTTCTGGTCCGATCGACTTATAATTTCGACACATTTCAAGCAAAGGTTAGTACTCTAGAAAGACGTGGTTACTGGTTTACTAAGAGCGCCATCTCTGGGTTAGTCTCGGGACTTATTGATCCATGTATTAGTTGGCGAGAATCTCAACATTTATAGTTTTAAATCTAATAGTAATATTCATTTGTATCTATAAATCAATACTAGAATTATATAAGTCCAAGGTGAATTTAAAATCAACCAAAATATATTTTGACTTAATTTGATTTACGTAACTCAACACCGCCTAGTAAAATTAAAGAAATGAAATTTAAATCATAAAACACAATGTAAACTTCTGAAATATTCCAGTTCAATCGAGAACATTTTTTTTAATAATAACCGAGTGTCTTAACAATAGGTTACAGGTCTCTTTTTTGCCTACCCTTATATGTGAGGAATACAGCGAGAAATTTAAAAAATATTCAATACTGTTAGGTGTTTCCAAACACCGCCATATACAAAAGGAGTTTCCAACTACCGCCATCTTCTATTTCCCGATAGCTTATAAAAGGAGTGCAATCAAACGGCACAGGGTTATTTGCTCGTTGGCTCTCAGAGTGTTATGACGTGTTGTGAGAATTAGTGTTAGTCATTATTAGGGTCACCTAAGCCATTAGTTTTTGGTTATTTAGATTGTTGAAGTGTACAGTAGTCGTTTCTAATAAATCTCTTTATTTAAATTGTAAATAGATGACTGTGTTTTCATCAGTATTGTATTTTTTTTAATAAAATTTCACTTTTGAATATAAAATACAATAAACATAACAGGCATATTACATTGGTAGAAATATAACATCACTTTAAAGAAATGAGTTTATATCTAAAAACTAAATGTAACATTTACATACAGTTGTGAGAACCGAGGCCATCTGCGTAAAGTACAATACAAAATGGACATATGCCTCCAAACACACAGGCCTATACTTAGGTGTGGTATAAGTCAAGAGAAATATGCGAATTTACCAATATAAATATACAAAAATACTCATCTCTACTCTACTCAGCTTCAGTAGTAGAGTAGGCAGAGGAAGCTTGGGAACCTAGAGTTAGGACACTCCGTTCCACTTCCGTTCCCCACTTTCCAGTGAATTTGAGGTATTGCGTGTTAAGTGGCGGAACTCAACGCCGCGACAAAAATACTTGTACATAAAAAAAAAAAAATAAAAATATTTATATATATGATTAACAATAATTATAATTCAAATGTTTTTTTTTAATATTACGGTTAGAATTTAATTATATACATTTTTTAATCTGACTTTTTATTAGGATCAACTTGGTCTTAAAGAAACTAAGTGTAATTTGATGAGCGAAACGTTATATCACGTCAAAACCATCTCACCTTTGTAGCTCCTAAGTTCGATCTCAAATCAAGTATCAACTTGAACTATTTGATCATATAAATAATAAATGTAAAGCCATTTAAATCATTTCTTAATTAATTAAAACCACGGCGGCTTCTATATTCTCTATAATTTTAGAATTAATTATACAAATGAGGTCAGTAATAGCGAAGGGGCACAAGTGCGCGCATGTAAGCGCAACAAATTGTGATTGAAATAATTTATATATATATTTCCTTGCTCTCGTAACGAGACGGGAACACGCAGCGTTGAGTTCCGCCACTCAACAGTCAATGTAGATGCATGTTAGTTGGCGTAGGTATATATAGTAACCTATGGAAAGTGACGAATGGAATGTATTAACACTAGGTTCCCAAGTTCCCCATTAAGGGTAGGCACGCTGCTATTTGTAAAATAAAAGCATGATTTTGAATAAAAAAATATCGTCCTTTTATCTCAAGGCTTGATAAAAAAGTTTTTCCTTGAAACAAGTGTTTATATAACACAATAATATTTTAGCTACTTTTTTTGTAAAAACACATTAGGGATGTTTCCATGTCGTATTCATCTTTACGACTGTAATTTAAATATTTAAAAAATGATGCTTTTTTTGTAGTACTTTAACGAGGCCATGTTACGCACTAACGTTGTTTTTTTAAAAGAAAACAGAAAAATAATATTGAGTTTCTAATGTAACATATATTTTATATCTGAATTAAATTGATTTGTGATGGGGTTTTAAATCAAAATTTAATATTTTAATCGTTATTTAAAAAAAACTAATTTTATGAAAAAGACAGAGACTACTCTAAATTTCGTCTGCCTTTCCTGCTATGGGAAAAAGAGAAGCTATAATAAAATTTGACACAGCAACTTTCATAAAGTAAGTACCTTATCACTACCCCATTCTGTACACCGGTCTTACTTAGCCGTACTTAGGCTATCCTTTAAAGTTAGATAAGTTTGAAATAACTCTATATGTATATGCACATGGGAGGTAGGCAGAAGGAACCTGTAAACCTAGTGCTAAGACACTTAATTTTCTTCTGAATTTTTGAGGCATTAGAATGGCGGAACTCAACGCCGCTTTTTTTATTGCCTAAACGAGGAAATTAAGATATTTAATGACTATTTAACTTAATATTTTCATTTCCTCGAGTGAGAATCGAATCAACTACCTGTCTCATATGTCTGGTTATAGCGCTAGGAATAACATGTGAAATTAAAAGATTTTTTAGCTTCACGCTCTATGCCGCATATTCCAGAGTAACCTGAGAATATTGTATTAAGACCTTTCGTTTACGTTGAGTGGCGGAACTCAATGCCGTGCCTTGTCTAGATACTAGAATAAGGAAATAAAAATATCAAAATATTCTTTCAGTGATGATTGAATCCACAAGGTGTCGCGTTCACAGTCGCACGCCCCCGCGCCATCACGGGATCCAACTTAGAAGATCTACTTGTTATACCTACGTCTCTTATACGGCATCGTAATCGTTATACAAAGACTTTGACATTTGGCAAACTTGACGGAGCAAGTTTGAAAACTTTGTTCGAAACAAAACTTATGATGCTGTGCATTTATACATGAAATGAATGATATTTTTTAAATATTCTGCTTTTATCTTCTTTTACTTTGAAAAGTCCGAAGTAAGAATTATTATTCCCCATGCACCGTTCCATTCCGATTGGCGGAACTCAACGCCACGTTCTATCTTGTTAGCAGAGTGCAGAAATAAAATTAATTTATTCCGGCGAGTGAGAATCGATCACTATCCTCACGCTAACAGCCAGACTCTGTAACTTTAAAGTTCCGCCATTGAACACGCAATGCCTCAAATTCAAGGGAAAGTGGGGGTCGTAAGTGTCTTAACACCAGGTTCCCATGTGCGGGATACAGCGTGAAGCTGAGTATAGCTTTAGACTCTGTTCCCATAACAAATAGTTTTCATCAAGACGCAACGTGGCTTTACTACTGTTTACATAATATAATAACAATGCTTTAATATTACATGCCTATAAAATAAAATGAAAACAACTTTCATAGTTTCAACTTTCAAAGACAGGTTACGTAATACAACTCGTATGTACAACTTTTAAAAAGGAAGCCAGCAAATTCTTCAAGTTAAGATTTAAGTGTTTATTTCAAATCTCGCAGATCACGCTTTCTGCGGCTCAATACGTTCAGTAGTAAAAAAAAAACACTTTTAAGTTATTTTTTTCTTAAAAATTTGTAACTTAGTTGTTTTTTTCTAAAAAAATTGTAACTTAGTTATTTTTTTTAAAAATATGTGCATTATTAGGTCAGAGAATCGTACACCATATTTGATATTGATTTCAGCTTGATACTCCACGTGATCCCGAGATAATTAATGTCTTTAGGCGGACACCAAAGTGACCCTATAAGGTTTTTATTTCTTGGTTTTGAAACACGGTACCCCAAAACTGAGTATTTACCGCTACATTTTGATAAAGTTTTGTCTTTAGCTTTTTCTTGTGGCATTACCCCACGGTCAAATGAAAATATTCGAGTGGTTTGTACTATAATATATGTATGACTCATGGTCCAATTTAAGGTCAGTATGGGTCAGTCCTGTTTTACCTACGGTATGTACAAATAAAAAAAACAGAAGAATTAGAAGATCCCCTAGATGAACCCCTTGTATAACCTGCGTATGGAATGGCAGAGGAAATTTTTTTCATCTTGTTTCCAGAGCGAGAAACTGAAATCATATAATATTTAATTTGAAAATATTATATATTTCATTTCTTTGGATAGGAATCGAATCAAGCTAATATTAATACAGGATTATGAATTGTCTTGACTCTATACATTTCTAAGATGCAATAAGGCGTGTTATAATTCTGAACTATTTCAGTGTGTCGCTCTCTGTAGCTCCTAAGAAAGAAATAAACTTTGGTATATTGATTTAGGTATTTTTTAATCGAAAGCTCTTTTCCTACCGGTTGATTTTCTTTTATGAAAATTGAAATGGATAAAATACAGTAATATTCTTTAAAAAGCTATCAAAAGTGTTAAATAACACTTTATAAATAGTAAAAATATATAAAAACAAACAAAAAAATGTCATTCAAATAAATCGTCAAATAACAACAAATTAAAAACACAAAAGCCACATATTAGTATCGTACAGATCGTGTTAATGCTACTTATCAACCTTTTATTCCGCTAATGGGACGTAACTGAAAGGATAAAAGAAACACGACACAGAGCTTTGAAACTCGAGTGTATATGAGATCATTTGACAGCAAATCTTTTCTTATTTCTGGATCGAAAATCCTTTTTTCCTTAGCTGATGATGAAAAAAATATATTGAGGGTGGTCTAAGATTTTTTTTTTGGAGACCGTCTTTAATTTAAATATAAAGTGTAGTTGAATATAAGCGTAGGTTTCTCTCTCTCTCAGCTTCACGCTGTATACCGCACGGGCAGGGTAGGCAGAGGGAACCCGGGAACCTA